>RJWH01002764.1:9204-203296 GCA_004363575.1 Solenodon paradoxus | reverse complement strand
CATCCCTGCTGGGAGCTGGAAGCAGCGCTGACCTGGGATGAAAATGGCCATGGCCTTCTCCTGGCCCAGGACGGGGTTGAGGAGGGAGCAGGTCACGTTCCCCGCAGAGCTGGCTCTCACCACCAGCGCGGCCTCCACGCTGAACAGTCCTTCACTGTCCTGGGTCTGGACCTCTGACACCGCCAGGAGCTTGTCTCCGCGGGGGTCTCTCCACTGCACCTGGGGCTCCGGGAACCACCCTGAGGCCCTGCACACCAGGCAGACCCCGTCCTCCTGGGGACCTGTGATGTGCACGTGAGGGGCGGAGCCCACACCTGCGGGAGGAAGAAGTAGTTTCAGAGAGACCCTTGAAGACTGGGACAAGTAAGGAGATAACTTTAATTCTGGGGGCTCAATGGGAAGCATCCCCTTAAGTGTGGCAACATCCCTGCCACAGTACAGAGGAAGCAGCCGGGGCCTGTAGGGGACACAGAGGCAGAGGGTTGTCTCCACAGTCATGCAAGTGGGAAGTCTGACGTCCAAAGGAACAGAATGGGTTTCAAAAACCATTCTCTTAAGGCACAGGCCAGGAAATTTAAATAATTGAATTCCAGATCAATCTAGGAAGATATTGTAGATAGTCCCCCAATTTTCAATGAGTCCATACATTTTTTTCAACTCAAAATCTTGAGTGACCTTTCTCCAGGTAGCAGAAAGTATTTGAAATTAGAAAACTGGAATAGATTTGTTTCTGTTCTGATTACTGTGTAGTTTCCAAACTCATTCACTTCCAACCTCCTGTGGCACAATGAAAGGCAATCTTCTCACCTAAGGTTAAGTGTTCCCTGGGCTCTAAACTTCCCATCACCACTTCTCCTAAGGTTTCTTTTGTCCATCATTTTTCTGCCCTTCTATCCTCTTCCTCTCTCTCCCCATCTTCTGCTTGTTCCTAGCAGGTAGGTGCAAGGTGCAGTCCCTGGGTTCAGTCCTGTAGCTTCCATTCTGATCTCACACTGTCTCCCAGGAGACCTCCCACTCCTTCTCTTCTGCTTCTATATCACTTCCAAAATATCAATTAATCAACTCGCTCTCCCATTCTTCCATCCCTTATATCTACCTCGCTATGGGTTATACCCACAGATACCATGTAAGGATACCAGGATTCCTTATATACACTCCAAAATAAAAAAACCCATGATTTTGACTCAGTGGAATAATTTGGTGATAAAAATAATGACCATTTTTCAGACTTCTTCATATCAATTCAGACTCTGTCACAAATTTCAGTTCCCTCACCTCTGGGTTCAATCTTGTGACTGATTTGTCTAATGAGAGAGATTAGATAATGTGATACAGTTAGAACTTTAAAAAGTTCTTGCGCAAATTATTTTTAACATTTCAATTTGCACTGGAAAGACGTCTTAAATTTAGGTGCCAGAGGATGAAATTTATGTCACATTTCCTGGTCGCCCAGGCTGTTTTAGCTCAAGGTGTCCCACATTAGCCCACACCATCCATCCACATTAATGAGGTCAGCCCTGTCCACATCTAAAAACATGTGAGTAAGACCAGAGATCAGTGAAGTGCAGCCATGTTAGCTGAACTCCTCGTTTAAGTTAAACATATGTTGATATTGCTTCTCATTGAGATGTTGTGACCGTCACACAGCATTATTAGATGATGGGTGATTGATGCAGAACAGTTAATATTCCTGCCAGTAAACAGCAGTGAATTAAAAACCCTGGGACCCCTGCAGTCCCTTCTTTCCCCTCCAAATGCACCCAAACCTACCCTTTTAATGGGTGTGCTTTCTCTCTGACGTCTGTCCTCTCCCACTCCCTGCCTGCCATGTGAATCAGGCAGTCATCTTCCCATCCAGTGCTGTGCTCTCTGCCTCCAGCCTTGCTTCCCTACCATCCCTCTATCTTACTGTTTCCAGAGTGATCATTCCAGGCTGTTCTGCTTAATGCTTTCAACAACTCCCCTCCAAACTAACACTTGATACAAAGTTTTCACTAGTGACAGTCTTCCCTCCCAACCCTCTTCTTTCTGCTTCCCCCACAATTTTTCACACTTATATCCCTCAAGGCCCATACTCTCCGAACCAATAATTCAACAATTAGTCACAATCACATGATATATGTGCCCCTGTCTTTTCAACTTCTGGCCTGGAGGGCTCTATGGGACCTTGTCTAGTAAACTGAAGAACCAGCTCAGTGTCTACTTCCCACAGGGTTTGCATGATGACCCTGGGCTGTATCCATCACCCACTGTTGACCTATGTACCTTATTCCCATAACATCACTTAAATATTGTCACCTCTTTACACACGACCTCCTCAGGCAGCATCACGTGCTGTTAGATCCCACGTGTGCCTGGAACACACCAGGAGCACACTCACCCGTCACTCCTATGGGCTGTTCTCTCCACTGAGAGCTCAACTCCCTGTCATGTGCCGCATGGTGACAATACTCAACACAGCTGTGTGATGTAGGGACGCCGTCAAGAGAGTAGTTTCTAAGAGTTTTCATAATAAGGAGAAAGTTTTCCCACTGCTTTTCTTCTTTCTTTTCTATCTTTGTCAGAAGATGGATGTAGCTGAACCTACTAGAAATCTTTTCAAAATATATGTAAATCAAACCATCATGCTATATATCTTAAGCTTGTGAAGTGATGTTTGTTAATTATTTCTCAATAGAACTGGAATTGGGGGGTGTTAGCTCTCAAATTTCAACATTCCTATCCCAACCCCTAACTTTACTATTTGTGCTTATGACTTTGTCCACTGCAGAATTGCACATGGGCTAAAAACTAGATGAAATATTACTTCACTTAAAACCTACTCTCACTTCCTGAATTACTGCTTGTTTAATAGGAAGGTTCACACAACCTGCCAACCACTCAGAGCCCTTGTTCTTCTGAGTCCTGGTAGATGGACCCTGATGAATCTTCTGCAGATGAGCCCACAGGACATGCAAGATGTGACTCTCAGCTGATCTGCTAACATGGGCCTGAGGACCATCATCTCTCACCCAGAGGACAGACTACTCTCCCTTGTCTGATCACATCACAATTACACCTTTATGACACTTTTCACCTGTACTATAAAATACATCCCTACTCTACAAAAGGCTTGTAACGGCTCCCAATGGTCCATGGATCCCAATGGAATGACAATCTGGTACCTCTGTGACCCAGCTCCTACTGATTCCCTCTCATTCATGCCCCAGACAACACTGGCTTCCTCTCATCTTGAACACACAGCCTCCTGCCAGTTCTGCAAACTGATCCTTCCATGGGTTCGTTCAGTGTCTCACACATGTCCTTACACATCCTGCTCCAGTCTCATCACCTGCATTGTCCTCTTCACAGTCATGTCCTTCCCTCACCTGCTCACTGCAGTGTTACCCTGTGTCTGTAACTCGGGTGTGGACTGATGAGTGTGTTGTATTTATTATTCACCTTCTCCTGCTGTAATGGACACTCTGTGAAGAAAGAGAATCTGATTGTACAGAGGACCTAACAGTGGAAACCCCATAAATGTGTGTGGAGGGAATTTAATGAACAAGCACTTCAGATATCACAAAATGAGGAAAACAAAAAGTGTGTGAAAAAGCACTTTCACATCTGTAAACAGTTGGCTTTTTAAAGCATCATTAATGCCTCATGGAACATTGTCAGGGTCTCTAGTCATTGTCTGATGGTTTTGAGACTCTGTTTAAATGATTAAACACAATAAGTGGTTGGGGAATCTCACAATCTTTCTACAGTCACACATGCCCACTCATTGCTGGTGGAAGAGCCAGCACGGTCTCAGGCTCACCCCAATGAGAAGCCTGTGGGACAGGATCAGTTGACCCCACAGTGGGCAGTTGAGGACAGAAGCCCGCAGGTGCTGACTCTGAGGGCAATGTGGGGTCTGCCTGTGTCCTGAACCTTCTCTATCTGTGGGTTTAGTAATATTCTAGATGTCCCAGCCTTTCAAGCAGTATGTTAGTTTTGAAGTCCTTTCCTGGCCAAGAAAGTCCAAAACTGACTGAGGTCTTCGCCCAGAAAGAGTCTGTCTTGAGAGTAACAGTCACCCCCAGAATCTCTCCTTCCAGTGATCACACACTCCCCTAAACTACCCCCAGTCCACCAGGGGGTGCTGTGTGGACCTTTTTTCTGATGACTTATTTTGTCTTCTTCATTGCTCTGCACCCACGAGCACACTCTTCCCTGAAGCTGGTGTCTCTGTGAGACAGAAAGTGGAGGTTCTCCCATCAGGGGGAAATGACCAGGAATCTTGTGGGAACCCTGTCTTGTGTCCTTGGGAAAGGGCTTGGATGGAAGAGAAGTTCACATAAACTAAACAGGGAAACAAAAGCAGGACAGGTGTCACTATAAGCACCATGTCCCTTCAGGAGACAGACTTGCCTCTCTCAGTGACACACCATTCACAGTTAAAACCTCTTTGGGAGCTGGCCTGTCCTTCACGGGAGGGGCCTGAGTCTGTCCATTTGTCTGGTGTCACCAGTGGTGTGTGACATTGGAGAAATGGACGAAGGCATCTAACTGGTTGGCAGGTGCTGAGAACGGAGGGGCTGGTTTTCTGGGCAGATGGCGCTGTACTGTGGGTGCCTCTGGGGTGGGAGGGAAGAGAAGTTTTCCCAAGAAACCAGTAAGTTCTTTGACACCACAGACCTTCAAAAAGCTGAAAGGAACCAGTGCCATTCCTTTCTTGATGTTCTTGTTGTTTTGTCTTCCACCCCCATCATAATGATCAGTGGGAAAGGCTGTACTCCCGTGTGTGTGTGTGTGTGTGTGTGTGTGTGTGTGTCTCCAGGCCTGAGCCCAGCTGTCCTTACTGACACCCAGAGCTCCAGGATGCCCTGCTCCTCTCCTGGGTCCTCACTCCTCCTGCCCTGTCTCCCCAGCCCCGAGGACATGGAGAGCTGCCCCTGCTGCTCTGTGCTCTGCTGTCTCACTGTCCTGCTGCTGCTCCTCCAGCTGCCCACTGGGGGGCGCACAGGTGAGTGTGTCCCCTCATCTCCCACAATTTCCCTTGGGTGGTGGGAGTCCCGGGATTCTCCTGGTTCTTCCACCAGCAATGGGTGGTAATTTGTAACCCTAGAAAGATTGCAATGCTCCTCAACCACTAATTGTAATTAAACATTTAAGAGGAGTCACTAAACCATAAAATAAGATAAAGACATTGACTGTTGACCAGTGAGGCATTTATGATGCTTTAAAAAGTCAACTTTCAGAAGTGTGATTATTTTATATCTTTCTCTTCTTCTTTTGTGTTGCTGTTTTTTTTGGCATCTGGCATACCTAATTCATTTCATTCCCCATTTTGTGTTAGGTGCTATGTACAAATAGACAGATTATCTTTACAGAGCTTCTACTCTAGCAGGAGGCAATGAATATAAACACAACAAATGTCCTGCCTATGAAGGAGGTGGAGGAGGGGTGCTCCTGTAGAGCAGGAGGGGAGGTGGATGTGACCAGACAGCAGTGAACTCAGAGAAATGTTCTCTATTCACTTGAGTTGGGAACACGGACCTGGAGGAGCTGGGCTATGAACCCTTGCATTTCTCCAGGGAGATGATGTTACAGGAGGAACCAGTCTGTGCAAAGCTGGCTGGAGGCGGGTGTTCAAGGACAGAGGAGACAAGTGTTGTCTGGAGCAGATGAGTGACGGTGACACAGATAGGATTGGGAACATAGAGGTGTTGGACGGTCACCAGGGGGACCCAGTGCACATTGGGACCCCTGGGGAGTCATTGCAAGGTTCTGAGCAGAGTAGGGATGTGGTTTACTGACAGGTGATGGAGTCACATGGATGGAGTGGGGACAGGACAGATATCGGAGATGAGTCTACTGTCGGCCTCCAGGTGATGATGATGGAGACTCAGGACAAGGTCAGTCACCACACGGACGAGTCATTGTTTGTTAGTTTATTTGGGCTCATGTGGAAGAGTCATGTCACGGCCCCTCCACCAGGGCTCAGCACGCCAGCGGCTCTGAGGGTGTGGTGGGCTCGTTGAATCTCTGTTATGCAGCAATGATTTTGGTTACTGTGAGTGATGGCAGGCAATGATAAGGTTTTTAATGAAAATGGATTTGTCTGCATATTTCAGAACACACGTGACTCAGCTGAGGAGAAAGGTACGGGCACACGTGATACAGTTAAGATCGGAGTTAGTGCATTCCTGGTGCTGTGGGTGCTCCAAGAGTTAAACCTACGGCCATAGCTCTGTTGTTTGGTCCATTTTCAGCCTCATCCTATGGCAGCCTGGTCAGAGCTGTGGTTCACAAAGTGTGGTCCCTGGAACATCCCCAGGAATCACTGTGAAATCACGTTCTTGGGCACATTCCCAACGACTGAATCAGCTTGGGGGTGTTGCCCCCAGCAGTCTGTGTTTACAAGCCGTCCTGGTGATCCTGATGCTGACGTTTGAGAAACACAGAGATGGAGACATCGTGGAAGGGCCTGGGATCAGGAGCACAGACGATGAGGTGTCTCTCTGACGTCATTTCTGGGTCGCAAGGTGCGGTCAGAAAATCTTACCCAGGTACACAGTCAACAAATCACAATCCAGGAGATCAGGTTGTATCTTCTCAGACACCTGGCCCTAGTCTGCCTGTCCCTCCCTGGATATGTGTGTTCCCTGCACTGAGCTACCTGTCCTCACCCTTGTGCCTCTATCCACAGAGGAGTTCACTGGGACTGGCCCCTGGGGCCCCATCGTGGCATTTCTGGGTGGGGACATGACACTGCCCTGCCGTGTGTCTCAGCCATGAGTGCAGATAACATGGGGCTGAGGTGGCTCCGCACCAGGTTCTCAGAAGCTGTGTTCATCTATCGAGACCAACGGGAGCAGAAGGAGGAGCACACAGTCCAGTACGCAGGGCAGACCTCACTGGTGAGGGACCTCCTTTCCGAGGGGGAGGCTGCCCTGAGCATCCACAAGGTCCAGGCTTCTGACACAAGAAAGGGAACCTTTAGTGAAGAGACATTTAGAGCTGAAGGTTTCAGGGTGGTCACTTGATCTTTATTCTAAGTCATTGGGTGATGGAATTGAGAGAAGCATCAAGTACCTAATAAGCCAGTCTCTCATTTCATAGATGAAGTTAAGGAGATCTCTTCATGTATTTATTTATTCAACAGAACTGTAGAAAACTCCTACTATGTGCGGGTTCAGTTATGGATACTGGGGATATGTCAGTAAACTAAACTAAGAGTCTATACCACGGAGTTTATATTGTAGAGGTTATAAATAAATAAGTGATAACTAGGTTGAAAGGAGTTAAGAAATAGTAAGTACTTAGGATAAAAGGGCAGGTGGAACTGGGTCGGGGGACCAGGACAGGGGGTTGCGAGGGAGGACGGGCTCCGGTGTCACATGGCTGGGACTTACTGACAATCTGTGTGAAGACAAAGCAAGTGGGGCGCTAACCACGTGGAATCCGGTGGAGGAATGTTCAGCAGAGGGAGCAGCGGTGTGAGCTCCGGGGTGGTTGTCTGGTGTGTGTGGGCTCAGGAGGCCGTCGTGGCTGTGAGGTGAGTGCGTGGAGGTTGGTCACAGGTGACGACATGGAATCAAGGGTGTTCCCGGCACAGGCTGTGCAGAGACTGGATGGCGCAGAGCTGCCTGCGGTGTCAGCA
This sequence comes from Solenodon paradoxus, assembly GCA_004363575.1. NCBI lineage: Eukaryota > Metazoa > Chordata > Mammalia > Eulipotyphla > Solenodontidae > Solenodon > Solenodon paradoxus. Next base: position 195,666 of record RJWH01002764.1, on the reverse strand, counting down.
TGTGTTTCTGGTATAAAGTCAGAGGGTGGGCAGGAGGGATCGGATTAGGTTTTCACAGTGGACCCACCAAGTGAGTAGCTTTGGGTTCCCAGAGTTTGGATGGAGAAGAAGTGATTGTGGAGACCCCAGGGGGTTTCTTTGGCTGCTTGTTGTGTGGGGTCAGGAATTTGATCATTATGTTTAATTACCTGCTGCCATAGTCATGCTGTGTATCCTGTGATCTCAAAATACCAGTGCATGTAACATAATAGTTTATTTACTCTAGGAATAAGGAAATTCAGTTAGAAAAGAGAGTTCAATTAATCTGAATTGTGTCTGGTTAATCTTATCGGGGTTTGCATCTTTGGTCATGTTGCAGAAATATAATGAAACACCAAATCTCCCAACCAGAGATTAACTTTATAAAGATAGTAGCAAAAGAAAATACTTGTTATTGATATATTAGTTAGTATTCATTGTATTATATGATTACAAAATCTAATGTGATAATATTAAACCAGAAATTTATGTGCATCACAGAAATCTACCAGGATAGAGAAGAAAGGAAGAAATCTCAACTTATATAAAGTCAAGCATATACAAGTCATTTTATGCATGATTTCAAGATACACAATGGCAAGCCCTCATATCACAGGACAGCATAATTTTTCACACATAATTTGCCCTAAATGTACTTGGTAACTTGGGTGACCATCTACATTAGAGCTGACTTTATCTGGAGGAAAGGTAAATTCTCACATCTTTAGATGGTAGTTTTCTCACTTGGAGCAAGGAGGCCAGAGAGATTCTCCCACCCTTCCAACAGGAAGGAAAAGTGGGTATTAACACCGCCAGGAGATGGTTCCCTGGTCCTTGACAAAGATATTCCTGTATCATATGTGAATAAAATACATGTCTAATTAAAAAAGTCTTTATATACATTTCAAAAAGGAGAGAAATACCTGCAACACCTAGTTTTCTAAAGTACATACTCTAAGAAAAAGAAGGAGAACAGAGTTTTCCATTATTCCCAATATGGGGAATTAAGCTCTTAATTTGATTTCATTTTTCCCAAGACAGCTGAAGTGGTCCCTGTGCATTGTGACTGGGTTTGCCCATGTGGGCTTGTCCAAGTGGCTGTTGTGTGACTAGGAGAGGCTATGCTCCCCCACATCCTCCCCTGGCAGAGGGCACCCAGAGGCCCAAGGACACAGGACCTCCTCCTCTGCTTGAGTCTCACTGGCTGGTCTCAGGGGCCAAGTCAAGTCAGATCACAGCCCAGAGGTGAATGTGAAGGCACAAAATGTATGAAGCAGAGAAAGAGCTGAATAAAAGAAGGGCGGAGAATTGAGGATAATTTTGTAAGTTATCACAGATGGGGCTGAATCCTGAATTCATTCTGGGAATTTTGCATCAGAAGTGTGTGTGAGAAATCCTGGTAGAGATCAGTCACAAGGAAGTGGATATTAAGGAGGGAGGGAGTCGAGGAGATAGGGTTGTCAATCCACACAGATCTGGAGGTGATTTCCAAGGAGAGAAGTAAGTGTGGAAGATGATGAGCTGGGAGATTATGTGCAGTGAGAAGGGTGGAGAATGAGAATGAAAGCTGGGACCAAATTCTGTCTTCTGTTTCCTTGCACATTGGACCTTCTACCTGCATGGTTATGTAGTTGTCCTCTATACACTGTTCCCCAGGCTCCTTCCTCTGTACCTGTGACAAGGCTGCTACCCCCATGGGGTGACTACCTCTGGAGCCCCCAGGATGCAGAATGAAGTTTCCCTGAACTTATGCACATGCAATGATCAAGGCCCTGAGCCCAGGGGGCTCCTGTCTCATCCTGTTCCTCCCGCAGGTGTGGGCTCCGCCCCTCACGTGCACATCACAGGTCCCCAGGAGGACGGGGTCTGCCTGGTGTGCAGGGCCTCGGGGTGGTTCCCGGAGCCCCAGGTGCAGTGGAGAGACCCCCGCGGACACAAGCTCCTGGCGGTGTCAGAGGTCCAGACCCAGGACAGTGAAGGACTGTTCAGCGTGGAGGCTGCTCTGGTGGTGAGAGCCAGCTCTGCGGGGAACGTGACCTGCTCCCTCCTCAACCCCATCCTGGGCCAGGAGAAGGCCATGGACATTTTCATCCCAGGTCAGTGCATTTCCAGCTCCCAGCAGGGATGGAGGGAGGGGCCGTGGTCCCGAGTGTGCTGGGCAGGCTGTCCTGGCTGTGTCGCTGATGGGGTCATAGAGCCTTTCTTCTCCCACACCTCTCTGTGGACGCCAGCTTTCCTGGTGAGCCTGCCCCTGCTGATACTCCTAATTCTGGGGTCTGCCTGTTACACCAGGAGAGAGCATTCCACAAAGTTCAAGGTTCTAGGGAAAAAGAGGAATCTGTTTCAGGAGGGGGATTGGAGGATGACGGAGGAGGCTCTGAAGGACAGAGGTCAGACAAGACAGGGGCCAGGCTGGTGGGTGTGCAGCCAGTGCTGAGAGGGACAGACGGACCAAAGGACTTCATTCTCAGAATGTGAAAGCAGGTGGCTCAGATAAGAGACGTTTGGATGGGTCTGCACTTTGACCTTCTGGGACACAGAAACCTTCTTTTTTTGTTTTTTTGGGCACAGCCTTTCCACAGCAGTTTATGATTATTTTTTCACTTTTTTCAGATTTACTCCAGGCAAGTCTTGGTCAGTGGTCTTTCCCACCTGAACCCTTTGTGTCTCCTTCATCAGAGACATTCTGGATCTTTGCTCACCTGTTCCCTGTGTTTCCTTTCAGACCAGAGGAAGGAGCGTTACCTGGCTTATGAGTCTCCTGGTGTCCTTGGTTCTCGGGTCCCACCTGTGACCAGGTGTCCCCTCTCTCTGTCCCTGTGCACAGACATGTGCACCCTTCCCTGGTGGAGGCAGCACCCAGCCCCAGGGGCCCTTCCAGCTCTGGTCTCCTGTTTCCCCACCAGCACTTTGTGTCCTCAGTGGGATGTGACCCTGGAGCCCATCGTGCATCCAGGTCCTCAAACCCCTGCCCTACCTTCCACATGTCTGGTTGTCCAGCCTTCACTGTGTCTAGTTCTTGGTTTGTCCTGGAAACCACAGACCCACTGCTTTTTGTTTCATTAATGGAGCTGTCTGCATAAATGGGTCATTACACTTAGGAGTGTGACCTCATGTCTCCTGTCCCCATACACCATCCAGAGTCTGTTCTGTCTCCTGAAGTGCTGACCAGAGTGATGGGGTGTTAACCACACCCAGGGATGTGGGGAGGTCTCCAACCCCAGAGTAGTTACGCTGCATCTGAGTATATTGGTGACTTATACCATAGAGCACGTCTCTATCCTGAAATCATTCCCTTTTTCTCAACTTTATATTTTCCCAGAGTATATTAGATATGGTAATGTTTTCTTAAAATTATGCAGTAATTTATATTTTATTCCATAATGTAGTTTCACAGAGTAATTTATTATTTTTTGAGGCTAAACTGAATGTAAGTAGAAAAGAGGCACAGAGAAGGAGGTGACTGGACAGTGGAGGCCTCACCTGTGCTGCAGGCTCCTGACCTGTGTGCAGCAGATGCACCCGCTGTCTCACTTCTCAGGATGTCACTCCTCCAGGCTCTCCCTCCAACCGCTGTGCAGTCTCACCTGCAGGGCGATGGAGGCCAGGTCACCTCCCACCCTCTCTCTCTCTGCTGAATCTATGTCATGTGTCTAATGCAGACTATATTTTTGACACAGCCTTTACTTTTTAAATCAAAACACCACCATTACATTTGAGAAAACATTTTCATATTGACAGATTCATGATGCATGAATATGTTCATTCACATTATTTATAAAGTTGGACCAATTCCTATGTTAAAGTTTTGTTATTATTATGAAGAATAATGCACTGAAGTGAATGAAACTGTTTTTGACAGCTGTAGTCTCAAAAATTGATGCTTGCTTTACTTTTTCTTTTTTTTCTTGCCTTGGTTTTGTTCTTTTTCTCATTCTCCTCCACCTGTTTTGGTAGGATGCAGCAGCTATGGTATAGAACACAGCTACCTAGAGTTTATTTTTCTCAGAGAGGTTGCATGGGTCAGGCCAATATATGTACTCACATAAATATGGTACAGGAAGGAAGGAGAATCAGTATCCATTTGTTCAATCCCTGGTATAAAGCTTTATGCTCAATATTAATGGGAAATTTGTGGGATAATGATCATGTGTCTGTGATTCAAAGAGAAATAAATTATCAGTACAGTGTTTCCAAAACACTTCCCTTATAAATCATCTATCATTGGGTTTTTGAAAACTATATTCTGACCCTGATGTGTGGAGCATCTGCAAATCTTTGGCAGGTAACGTGGTTCTCTTGCAGACTGGTGGAGGGAGCAGCTCCAGGCCTGGGAGAGACTCACGCCTTTCTGGACGCTCCTCCTGCTGCTCCCACGCTCTGGTCTCTCCTTCAGTCTGTGGTGATGAGATGCTGGCCCGTCAGTGTGGGGGCAGGACTGGCAGAGGCAGTCGTGTGAGTAAGTCACATGGGTAGTACAGGGCTGTGAATAGGGCTGATACTGGATGCCGAATAGACTCACTTCAGTCCTTTAGTCAAAGCTTGTCCTCAATGTTTTGTGACCTGTTTGACCCCCAGTCAGTCTTGTGCTTCCTTGCTCTGCTTGGAGAGCTGTGATGTTGAGTCACACAGTCTCTTCTCAGGTTGCTCAGCCCTTCCTGCACAGCTCAGTGTCTGGGGTGAGGAGTCTGTGTGCTCTTGTGATGGGGCAGGGGAAGGTCTTCATAACCTGACATCTCTCTGCAGGATCTTCACTCTGGATGCTTTGTCTGCCCATCCCAGCTCTGCCATCTCTGCTGACAAGAAGACCCCAACTTTGAAAAGCACCTGTGAGAACTTTAATAACTCCTGCAGGGTGCCGGGCTGTGAGGGCATCAGATCAGGTGCTGTTACTGGGACGTGGAGGTTCAGGAATGGAGAAGGAAGCAAATGGTCTTTAGGAGTCTGTAGGGAAGATATTAGAAGGACAAGCTGGAAGACGGAGTCCCCAGATTATGGGTTTGGGGTTCTGAGGCAGTTTTATGGAATCTATGTGTCCAGGACTGCTCTTCTAACTTCGCTATTTCTTAGGCAGCTTCCCCACAGGTTGGAGGTTTTCCTGGGCTATAATGAAGGGGATTTCTCCTTCTATAATAAGACTGAAGGCTCCCACATTTTCTCCTTTCATCGGAATTCCTTCTCTGGGACCATCTTTCCATCTTCATGTGTAAGTCAGAAAGTGTGTCCATGACCATCTGCTCCATGGAGGGTGGGACCAAGGGGATCTCTTGATAATTCTTCTCTGGAGGAGCCTTGAGCCTCCCAGGGGAGGAGTGCAGCTCAGGCTCTGGGGTGATGATGCTCTCCCAGGGGTTGAATCTCCATTACTCCCCTACAAGCCTGAGGCTGCATCCCTATAGGGCCCACCTGCTCCCTTCACATTGGGCTGCCTGGGGCTGCAGATCCCTGTCCAGGGCCTCTGAGTGAGGCTTTGGTGAGATGGAGTCTCATCCTCCTGCTCTGCCGACAGACTCCTGGACTGCAGTTCTGAAAATAGACAGTTCCTGTCCTTTGTGCAGGCAGAGGAAGATGGAAGTGGAACTTGTTTGGTTTAGTTTGGGACAAGTTTAGTTTTGGGCAGAGCACCAGGAGACTGAAGATGGTCCCCACTCATTTATGGGGGATAAATAGTCTCTGACCAGAAAAGATAGCCATCCATACTTTCCAGGAACAGGCATGTCTGATGCTCCTCCTCTATATATATTTCCTGTCTGGATGGAAGAAACATGTCTGGTTTTCAAAATATCAGTATCTATGTTTCTGTGAAAATTAATGTTGTGCTAATTTAGTAAATTAAAGAGAAGGATATAAGTTCCTTGTTTGTGTTAACACCAGGTGAAAATTAAAGAACTGCTATCTGAATCAGAATGACACTAAAAAGATAATTTTGAGACATGGACTAATTGTTGAAAGTTTTGACAATGAGCTCATTGTAGTCATCAATGGAATACTCCAGCCCAGTGGTAAGGTTAATGGAAAACTACAGCGACCAAAAGAATCAGGACTATTGAGGATTCGGACCTTGGAGGATGAAGATATAAACATACCACATAAAGAATTCTTACCTCTGTGTTTCTGGTGAGATGACAGAATCGGAAGAGGAAGAAGAAAGTCAGACAGCAGCTCTGTTCTACAACCAGTTCTAGAAAAAGGACTGCAATGTGTGATAGCTTCGTGTATTTTCTCTTTCTGGTCACATGTGATGTTTACATATATTAAACATTTATTCCTTCCCCCTTTTCTTACTCATAAGATTTCATTCAAGTCGTTGGAGGTTATACTTATCATGGTCTTTAGGGAACAGTATAGCTGATGGGACTATAAATTGGAAGAGTAAACACTACAGCTGTGTCAGAGATACAGTGACTGGGACTGTCTTCGTTTGGTGAAAGATGAAAACTATTTCTTGTTAGGTTTGCTTTGTTTTCATGGGTGAAACACTAAAGGAGTTTTGTTGTATGGAATTTCAATTGCGGGTAAATGGTATATGTGGAATCTAGTAGACACAGCTGTGGACTCTGCTCATTATTAATTCTTGTCTCCCAGTTCCAAACACACTCTGTACTTGCCTGCTGTGATGCTGCCCTGGACTCTGTAACAGCTTCTTCTTTGTCAGACGACACAGTGTCAACCACCTTTGTCAGTAATGTGCACTGGAGGGGACACTGCATGTCGTTGTGAAGGAAACGTCTTTTGGATCCTGGTGATTTTTCTCTTGACTCTGTCACGTCACAGCCGAGTGGGCTGCAGAGACCCTGCTCCCTCACTTTCGGTGAGTGTGTCTGGCCCTGCTGCAGGCTGTTTCCAGATGTTCCATCCGAGGGAGTGTCCTGCCCACCAGCACTGGCCTGTGGCATGTGGTGAACTTCTTCACCTTCCAGGGATCACTGCTCCACCTGTTCACATGCACTGACGGGTCCTCTCCTGTTTCTCCCTTGAAGAGTTTGCATCAGCCCAGAGACAGTGTTTCCCCCTGTATCTGCTATTTGTGTCTTTAGAGCCGTCTTCAGAGTTTTCCTTCAGTAGTTAACTACCGCTTACTGCTTAATAATTCTCGTCAGTGTTTCCCTGCTCGAGTGACGGGTGTGGAGTCTCCTGATGGACACTGACACACACATCTAAACAGCCTCGCACTGTGAGCGGGCTCTGTGCTGCTCAGTGTGTGGGAGGGTGACGGGGCCTGTGGTGTTTGTTAAAATGCTTCATCCCCACAATAAAATCACACAAGTAACTCTGTGGGGTCCTTGTGGCTTTTAAGTTCCTCACATGTCATGTTACCCCTCACATGTACAGCTCCCCTTTTCCACTTGGCTTGTGTTTTCTGACACTTCATTTCTTCTTGATGATCATGGGCATTTTTAGAAACAGAGGGAAAAGGAAGCATGGATGTGTTATCAACAACAATAGGAGAAAGCTTTTTATTTAAAAATGTATTATTATTACTTTTAGGAAAAGTAAGGTAGGAATGAAGGAGGGAATAGACAAGCAGGCAGGAAGACAGAGGAGGAAGAAGCATTTTATTTAGTTGTTCACCTGGTTTTCATGCAGCCCTGGGTCTTGAATCTGGGCCCTTGGATGTGGGGCCTGAGCTCTCAGCCTAAGGCAGTCGACCAAACCGCTGCTCCAGCAGGGAGTGCCGAGAAAGCTTTTTAAGTGATCAGAGCAGCTGTTTATATAATTCTAGAAGAAATATGAGATTGTAACTATCGTAATTTATCACAAGTGACCAATTTAAAATATATAGGCATACATTTTGTAATGACCTTATTTTGGAAATTATTTTGTTCAAAGCTGAAAAGACTCAGGTTTTATGATTTTGTTTAGGAAATCATTTCATTATACAGAAATTAAACTTCCTCCTGGCTACTCATATTGCATCCACACGTCATGTCTCTCATAATCTCCATCTATCTCTGTGCTGTGGTGAGTTAAGTTCACTTCTTCAAGCACCACTTGGCTTCATTCTTCAGACAAGCTCTGTGAAGACTCCAATTTCATCAGTGGTGCCCACTCACCCTCAGGCCACAGCCCCAGCCACGGCCTGAGAATGGACGCAGTGGGTTCTGGCTGGAGCAGTCGTCCCCAACACTGGTTAGTTTCAACTTTCAGTTTTTCACTCTCTTTTGCCTCCCCCTTATCTACTATTCATGAATTTTTTTTTGTTTACAGTTTGGAAAAACTAGTTTATACCTGAAAACAGGCAAACAGTTTTCACGTCCTTACAGTGTCATCTGGGGCTTTCACAGGCTCACACAGAGATTATGTGATGATGCAGGGGAGGGTGTCAGTGTTTGCCTTTGATTTTTATCATTAATTAAAGACCTGTTTTCTGTGAGTTTTCATGTTATTAGATAACCTTTAAGTTATCTAACAATAAAGGTTAGAGTTTATTTTTCACCCTGTAGAATTTAATCCCTTTTTTCTTTATCTCGGAATGTTTTTTCAAACTGCCTTTCCTTGTGGATAATAAACAATCTTTTTAAAATTCTCTTTAAACCAGTTTTATGGCAGTGCCTGTTCTGTCACTGATTTTTTTTAATTTTTTTAGAGGAAGAAAGCTAGCAGAAAAGAAGGCAAACAGACAGACAGGCAGGAGGAGAGAGGAGGAAGAAGTGTTTATCCATCATTTAGTTGTTCATGTTGGTTGTTCTTACTGGTCCTGGGTCACAAACCTGGGAACTTGAGCTTTACATGGACTAGCCATCTGGAGCCGCAGACTTAACCAGGGAGTCACAAGGGCGTGGCATCTAGCATAGATTTTTCAATTAACTGACTGAAATATTTCTCTGATAGTCATATTGGTATGTCATTATCAAATTTATATGACATTTCTTACATTAAAACATCTAGTTATAGTAGATAATTAAAAGATAAGCACATTGCAAAACCCCATATGATTAACATAAACACAGGAAACACTGAAATACCTGAATACCCTTACCTTGCAAAGTGAAGAAAAGTCTGAAGAGGGGAGAATTTCCTAGATTCCTAGCAGAATTTCCTATATCACCCACTTATGACTTGCTTTGCATCTTCTATTCTAAATTGAAAGCTTCTTGTCTTATACATGGATCCCTTTACATCCCATTAGCTTGCTCTTCTACACAGCTGAGTGCCCTCCAGCCTCCATTTAATCTGAAACTTCTTGACTGGCACGTACATCCATTTGTTCTGTCTATGAACTTTTCCATCACCTTCTTCACTCACCTTTCTCCCTTTTTTCTGTTTGGTCTCAGTGAAGAGTACATTTGATGGATAGAGTTCTTTATTCAGAGAGAGAGAGGAAACCCCCAAAGGAAAATCAAAGGTCGTTGGTAGAATGAGGGTGCATCCCTAGGAGTCCTCCTTCCAAAATTTTTTGCTTCCCCTCCTAAAGTCTCATATCCTCCCATCACACACAAATCTAAACCCATGACTTGGGTTAAGCAAAAGCAGACACTTCCCCCAGCACTGGCATATTTCCCGGCTTATTTTTCACTTCTCCTTGGTACTGTTTTCTTTCTTCACTTTGTCTCTCTTCGTCTCCCTTCAACTTTCAGCCTCTGTGTGTGTGTTTGTATCTCACATCTTCTTTATCTATTATCTGTTCATTGGTACTCAGGTTTTTCTAGCTCATGACAAATGTTAATAATGCTGCAATAAACTTGGTGATGCATGTATCTCTGAATTAGTGTTTGGTTTTGATTTTTTTGTGAATGCCAAGAAGTGTGATAACAGGATCATATGCCATTTCTGTTTTTAATTTTTGGAGAAACTTTTCATATTGCTTTCTATAATATCTGCTCCAACTTAAACGCTTAACAACTGCATAAAAGTGTAAAAGTTTTCCCTTTCCCCACGGCCTTGTCAACACTTGTTGATTCCTTTGTTTTGGTTGATAGCATTCTCGCAGCCGTGAGGTGATATCCCTTTGTTATGATTTACATTTTCCTAATAACAAGAGATGTGAAACATCTTTCAGTGTGCTTATTGACCACCTGAATGTGATTTTTGGAGAAGTTTCTACTTAGATCTTCTGTTCATTTTTTATATTTTTGCTGAGAGTTCTGTGAATTCTTTATATATTTTAGAAGTTAAGATTTTGTCAGATGTATGGTATGCCAGTATCTTCCCCCATTCATCAAGATGTTTTTCTTTTATGACAATTTCTTTTGTTGTGCAGAATCTTTTTTATATATTTATTATCATTATTTAAAAATAAGTTAATATTTGTTGAGGTGACTTTGCTTTTCAAAACAGTATAAATCCATTTGTGCAAGTTCTCCATTCCTCAGACACATGACACACATCCTGTCCAATATCAACTTACCAAAACTCTGGACCATTGTTCATTTGACCCACCACCACCTGCCCCCACTCCCCACCCCATTTCCTGCTGTCACCTCAGTTCTGTTGCTAATGTTCAAGGGTTGGATTTTATTCAGTCTGCTCCTGGCACAGAAACTTTTCTGCTTGATGTAGTCCCATTTGTTCTTTTTTGTCTTTTGTTCCCCTTACTATTTGAGTCAAGTTCCCAAAGAGTTCTCTATCAATAGTATTTTCCTCAATGTATTTGACGGTTATATTCAGTCTTTAATTCATCTCATACTTTGCATGTAGCTGTCCAGTTTCCAGCACCATTTACTGAAGAGACTGTCCTCGCTTCATTGTATTCTCTTGGCTGCTTTGTTATAAGTTAGTTGTTCATGTATGTGGGGGTTTATTTTTGGTTTTCATTTCTATTCTGTTGATCTGTGTCTGTTTTATTCCAATACAATGATGATTTGCTTTGTAGTAGAGTTTGAAGTCACAAAGTGTTATGTCTCTATTTTTGTGCTTTTCCTTATCAGATTAAAAAATTCACTATCTTTTATAGTTTCAATAAATTTCATGATTGTTTTATTATATTTCCATGAAGAATGTTATTGGGATTTTGATCGGGGTTTCAATAAATCTGTATATAGTTTTAGGCAACATGATCATTTTAATGATGAGTATTCCAATATATTTGCACAGATTTTTTTCATTTATTTCTGTCTTCTCTTTCTTTTAACTATGTTTTATAGCTTTAAGTATTGGGAAATTTTACTTTTTTGGTTAAATTTATTCCAAAGTATTTCATTTTTGGACACAATTCTAAATTGGAGTGTTTTTCTGATTTTTCTTTCTGCTAATTCATTATTTGCATTTAGAAATGCAATGAATTTTTGTTTATTAATTTTTTATTCTGTATTTCACTGTATTCTTTCAATATTTCTAACAGATATTTAGTGGTGGTTTTGATATTCTTTCTCTTGTTATCCTGTCATCTGCAAATAGTGATAACTCACTTTCCAGTTTGGATATCTTTTATGTTCATTTCTTGTCTAAGTGCACTGGCTAGGACTTCCAATACCATAGTGAGTTATCAAGGTCAGAGTGGATATCCTTGTCTTTTCTTCACTTTACAGGAAAAGCTTTCTGTTTACCACTGAGTATGATGTGGTCAGAGCTAACATTTATTATGTCGTGGTATGTATATTTCATTGACATCTGTTTTCAAGGGTTTTGTTTAAGATCAAAAGCGTTGAATTTTTTCAAATGCTTTTTTTCTGCATCCACCGAGATGATCACATGATATTTGTCCTGCCTTTTGTTGATGTGGTGTACAGCATTTATTTATTTCAATGTGTTCAATCATCTTTGCATTCTTGGGATGAATTCAACTTGATATGGTATCTAATATTTTTTAGTGTTGTAGATTTTATTTTGTTCATTCATCATTTTCTTCATTTCAGTGAACACCATTAAGAATATTTCTTTGAAATCTTCAGGTAACTTACTTAATATTGTTACATGAATAATTTTTCCTATTTTTTATTTTAGGTATCACTTTAGGATATATTTGTCTCTTCATTTTTGGTATTCTGTGTTTATTTGTATGTGTTTGTTTAAATGGCTTTCTCTTTCCTTGTCTTAATATAATGACCATATCTTGAGATTTACCATAATTTTTACAGTTGTAACGGGGACCAGCTGGAGTATCACCAGGCATGGCGGTGGTGGGGGGGTGTGTTTGGACACGGATGGGGGAGAGTAACACTCTGTTGGGGAGACTGAACCCCTGTTTTGCAACTTGGAGCTAGTTAATTTGGTGTGTGTTTGCCCTATCTTATTTTTAATAAACTGAAACTGGGATCAAAATTTAAACAGGAGGATTTTCCAGGACAACGTCCCATTGTTTTCTACCCTTTTTGATGTTTTATATCACTTTTCCTGGATGCTGGTCTCCCAATCCTCAATTTCCCCTGAAACTCACAGTTGCTATTTACATGCATTTCTTTTGTTTCTGTGAGGAGGAGGTGAGGTCAATTTCTCACTAGTTCATCATCTGGAGTTGAGTCTTCACAGAATATATGCTGATTGAAAGTTTGTGCTCATTAATTTTTTTTAGCTCATTGACATGTTTTGATAACATCTCCTGTATCTCTCTTACTTCCTCTGCTGAGAACTCTTTTAACTCTTTGATCCATATTTCTGAGGTTTCTTGTATGTCTTCACATTTATTTATGACTCTTAATTCTCTTATTTTGAATTCTTTGACTGTTGTAATCTTCCTTGTCTTTGAATTGGTTTCTGAGAAAGTGTCATTGTGTCCTTGTGATGTCATAATACTTCAAGGTCTCAGATGTTTCTACATAGTCTTTCTTTGTCTTCCTATCAACTTGGAAGTGAGATGTTTATCTTTTGTTATAAATGGGAATATGCCATTATTACATCATTTTCATTTGTTTAATTTTTGTCCCTTGCAGGCTTCCATTTAGCAGTGAATAGCAGTTGCTGCATCAGCTGAGGGGAGGAGGGTCATAGGCGAGGGGAGGTGGGTGGGTCACTGTTGGTGTATATGGGGTGGGAGCCCTAGTTCATGTAGGCAGCCCAGGAATTAATCATACTCTCTGTTATCCAAGATCTGATTCTCATCAGCCTATCCTCTGTGCCCTTGCGTACTTCATTGTGTGAATGAGGATCCTGAAGCGTGGGGGAGGCGAGTGCCTCCAGAGCACTCTCTCTGCTGTCTTCCTTGGCAGGGTCCACAGGGAATATCTCAACCCCTGTGCTCTGGTCTTCACCAGTCCAAGGGTGTGTGCTGCATCCCCATCTCTGTTATTCCTGATGGGGGACCATTACCTTTTCGTCTCAGTTCTATCCAGGTTCCACCTCTTCAGCTCTGCATGTTTCTCTCTACCTTCCTCCATCACAGCATCATGTGGATCTTCTGGAAATCCTAACAGTGCAGTTCAGATAGGTCTCCGTGGTGTGGGAGGGCTTCAGTCCCACTCCTGCTGTGGTGTCCCTGTGGTAGAAAGTAGTAGTTTCTCTTAGGAAAAGCAGGAAGGTCCTCTGTTATCATCTTTGTCTTCCACTCATTTCATTTCATATTGCTATTTTTAAATCCTTTTTATTGACTGTACCAAATCTTTATTTAAAAAAAAGCAGTATATAAATAAATATCTAAAGACTAAGCAAAATTCAATGAGCTATCTGATCTAATTGAGATTATGGACTTACTGTTCACTGTCTTCTCTTTATTACTTCATACTTTTTGGTTTCTGCAAAGCCAAACCTTTCTGCACTTCAGGTCCATGCTTTTCAATAGGACTTTGCAAGTGTTCCTTGCAGTGTCTATTAAATTGTTTTTGTCTCTCAGAATTCAGTCTTGGATTCTTTTCTCCTTTTCCTCTAGATATTATATTTGGGAGGCCCATTGATACCCTAGAAGACACCTCACACACACTTACTCTTGATGTCCCTTCTCCATTTCCAGCTCACTCTTTGTATCAACAACGTTTAACATTTATTTGCCTTCTATGTACCCATGGCTCCAGAGGTTCTCCAAGATAATGGTTTTATATTTATTGAGAAAGGATAAATTACTTTATTAGGACATATTTAAAAACTATATTTTACCCTTGAAGACATGTAATTCTGTCCAAATTGCTCCAAAAAACACATTACATTTTCCTCTGCAGAAAACTGTTTTCTCTCTGTAATCTCTATTGACAGTGGCAGGACTGCGTACCTGCATTCTTTCCTTACTAATGGGAAAAAGTCATGTCTGTAGCTGATTTTTCATTTTCAGTGTCTTTTCAACAGTCACGTCTGGTTCAGGTTCCTCACTCCTCTGTCCTCGTTACCACAACCCTGGTGTTGTTCACACCATCACTTAGATGAGACATGAATGTTATTTTTCTTTCTGTCCCCTCCTGTCATTAGACTCACAAAGGTAGTGATCACTGTGACTTATGCAACCCAAAGTTAGCTAGTGTTGTCTGTTTTCAATTTTTATATGAATGTAATCCATAGGTTGAACTTTTTGTGGCAAATATGAATCCCTTTGTTCAATATGTGTTTGTGAGATACTTTTATGCTGTTGCTTATGTAATAAGCAATATTGTCCTTTTTGTCTCTATTCTGCTTTGCCTGAAAATATAGCCATTTATTTATTCATTCTGTTGTTCCTAGACATTTCTTTTCAGGTTTTCATTATTAAGAGAAATGTTATGAATGACCTAGTACATATGGGTATTTATGCCTGTCTATCTGTCTTCTATCTTCCTTTCATGGATTTATCGATCATCTACCTGTTATCCATCCATTTTCTCTCTCGTATATGTATGTATGTATGTATGTATGTATGTATGTATGTATGTACACACATACGCATTACTTATGGCTATTTTCCTAAGAATACAATAACAATAACTGTGTCTTGAGCATGTGATTCTTCAACTTTACTTTTATTGTCAGCCAGTTTTCCAAAATTATACCGTTTTGTACACTTAAACATTTGGTAAGAGGGTAGAGCACATGTAAAAGGTTGTTATCACGCACACAAAATAATAATTAATAAAGTTGTCAGGAAGTAAATTTTGTAGGAGGTGAATTCATTTATGATGGAGATTTTGGTGATTTTAAATTGTTTTAAATTTTTTATTGAGACAGCATTGTTTTACAACACAATGTAAATTTTAAGAGTTCAGTTCCACCTTCATCACATATATGACATCACACTCCTGTCACCACCAAATGTCTAATAATCCATCACGACTGTGCACTGGATCCCCACCACCCTCGCTCCCATCTCTCACCTCCTTCCTTCTGGTCACCTCAGTGCTGTTGTCAGAGTCCAAGGGTTAGTTTTGTTATATTTGTATGTTCATTTGCTTTGTTTATTTATATTCCACATGTGAGTAGATCATTTGGTGTTTGTTTTTCTCCTCCTGATTTATTTCAATTAGCATAATTCCCTGTAGTCCATTCATATTGCTGCAAAAGGTAGTTTTATTATTTGTTTTTAAAGCTGAGTAGTATTCCTTCCTACCAGTTAGACATTTTCCTTCTATTTTGGGGAACATAGTTTTGTGTCGGAAAAATAGGTGCAAATAAGAGTGAACCCTTTAATAAGTTAACAGGTAGACGAATTAAGCCCCATCCAGTACAATCTCTGGTGCCCTTGTTCTCACAACCTCCTCTGCCTGCGGGGTCTCCTCATCTAATTTCATCACCAAAGGTTCATCTTGCTGATCCTTTACCTCTCATACCTGGAATCCTGCTGTTTGGTCTCTTGTGTCTTGACCTCAGCTCCACCCATGTTTCCAGGATTCCTCCTGTGCACTGTCCATCCTCTCAGTGTCCTGCAGGGAAGCGCTGTCATCACCCTGCTGTCCACTAGGGGGAAGCAGAGACTGATTGAACCTGGACCAACAGGGTGACTTTTCTCTGGTCCTAGGGTCACTGCCACCAAGCAGCTCCCCTTCTCTGGGCCTCCAGGCAGATGCTGCAGGGGGTCCTGCTTTCCTCTGTGACCTGTGCTTGGAGAGAACTCCAGAGCCAGATCTGGAGCTACAGTCTCTGAATACTTTTGATCACCCACACCTTTCAGTAATGTATTTTGAACTTACAGCTAAGAAACATGGACAATATGAATATACAAATACAATGTATTATGTAAGGTAAGATAAAAACCTTTTCAATGCACATTCTAACGTGACATATGACACCGAATACACGAGCAACACAGTAATATATTGATCATTGGACTTTATCAACATTAAAAACTTTTGTGCACCAAATCGCACCGCAAAAATAATGAACAAAGGTATGCACTGGTGGAGTAGCTGTTTGTTCAGCTGCCTTTGCCTAGTGGAATCCCAAGGACCAGAATTTAGTCCCTGGGCTGGGAGGAGCATTCACGGTGTATAACTAAATAAAAGTAAATCAACATGCTTCCTTCTCTCTCTTCCTGCCTGCTGACTTCAGCTAGCTTTCATTCCTGCCTGTACCCTTCCTTAACAATAAAGACAAAGAACGAGAAAGTGAAAAGAGAAGCAATACAATGGAAGCAAATATTTGCAGATCATATATAGAAAAGGAACTGTATCCAAAATATAAAGGACTCAAGATTAATGACAATTAAGAAATAGAAAATACTTTACTAAATATTTTCATCAAGGAGGATCTACAGCTGACCAATAAACACAAGAAAAACTCTGTTTTGTGTTCACTTGCTTTCTTGAATTCAAAGGTTTATATCCTTTGCCAAAATTGAGAATTTTTCAGGCGTCTTTCCTGTATTTGAAATTTTCTTGCTCCACCTTTTTCCTCCTTTCCTTCCGGGCCTCAGATGACACAGATGTTAGATGAGTTTCGTTGCTGGTGTTGTAGTCTCATTAATTTCTGATTTTCTGTTAATATTTTTAGAGAGTGTGAAGACAGGTAGGTAGGAATGAAGGCAAAGAGCCAGAAGGCAGGGAGAGAGAAGAGGAAGGAGCAATTATTTATTCATTCATTCACCCCTTCATTCCAGTTGTTCCCCAGCTTGGGGTGTGTGTGGACTGTGCCCAAGGGGAAGGTTTAACCTCTAATCACCACCACCATGCTATTCATGTTTATTTTTCCTTAGCTGTCCAGTTAACTAATTTCTTTTCATCTGTCTCTAAGTTCACCTGTTCTTTACACCACCTCTCCATTGAGCTTTAAACTTTGATTATTCTATTTTTAAATTCTAGAATTTTGACTTGGTTTTTCTTTATATATTCTACTTCATTGTCGAGTCTGTATTTTTTCATTTGTTTCAAGAGTTTGTACTTGCTTGTGCTTTAAATACTTTAACAATACTTGTCTGCTTAAAATAGGTGTCTTATATTCCATCAAGTATGTCATCCTGAGTTTTAGTATCTGTTGATTGTCTTATTCAAATTGAGATTTTCCTGGATTTTGGTCTGACAAATGATTACCTATTGTATTCTGGACATTTAGGGGATCCTGTTATGAACTCTGTATTTTATTTATGTCTAGTTTAACAACTATCCTCTGAGACCTTGTCAGTGGGGGAAATATGTTGTCTCGTGACTCCAGGCAGGGGTGGAAGTCCAGGGTCATCACGTGGCCTCTGCTGACACTGCTGGGTGGTGGGGACTGCGGCCTCCCCTCTAGGCCTCTGCTGACACACACTGGCAGGGAGAACGAGGGGCACCTGTTACTGCTCCATTTTGTTTCCAGTGACTTTGTGATGGAGGAGGACGGGGACCAGCAGGCAGGCCTGGAAGGCCCAGCTTCCCACTTGAGCTTCTCTGACGTCCTGACAGCGGTGGTGGGGGCCCCTGTGAAAGCTGGTGTAGGTGCAGCCAGGAGTCCCCACTCAGCCTCTGTTGGCAGGTTTTCCCTGGTGATGTTTGGTGGAGTCTGGCAGTTACTGTTGACATGTTTTTTAACTAGGCTATCTCTTTCTTGGTCCTTTGGTTAGAGATTCTCTTTCTCTCTCTTTCTCTCTTTCTCCCTCTATGCCTATTAGAGTTTCCTGGTTCTGACCTTTCTAGCACCAAGTCTATGTACCTAGGAATTTACAACCATGTTTTCCTTTGGATCTTGTTTCAGTCTACCTTCTCTCCATCCTTTAGTCTTCTTTTTTCCCTTTGTTTTCATTTCAATTTTTTTGTTGCAGTAACTTTGATTTTACACATTAAATTAAACTCATGTGTACAGGTTCCCCATTCCTCAGATATATGTCAACCCACCCTGCTCTCCACCAAATCAAGTGTTCTTCCCTATTGTCCAGTGGACTTTGCCACCACTTCTGCTCCAGTCCCCAATCCCATTCCCTTTTGGTAACCTCAGATCTATTTCAAGTGTCCAAGGCTGGTTGTTTCTTCTGTTTCTTCGATTTTTCCTATTCACATTCTACCTCTGAGCAAGGTCATCTGGTATCTATCTTTCTTCTATTGGTTTATTTCACTTAGCATAATCCTCAATAGATACATCCATGTTGATTCAAATCACAGGATGTCATCTCTTCTAAGGGCTGTGTAATATTCCATTGTCTATATGTACCACATATTCTTTATCCATTTGTCTGATGTTGGGCACATAGGTAGTTTCAAGTCCTTCAGTATGTGAACAGGCCTGCAATAAACATTGGGGTGCATAAAACTGTGATTAGTGTTTTGGATATTTTGGATAGACATCCAGAAGTGGGATGGTGGGAATATATGGAATTTCCATCTTAAACTTTTTGAGGAATCTCCATAATGTTTTCCATAGGGGTCACACTGATATGCACTCCCACCAATACTGTGAAAGTGTTCCCTTTTCTCCACATCCTCAACAACATTTCCAGACTTTTGGATAATAGCTAGTCTCTCAGGTATTAGGTGATATTTCATTGTTGCTTTGATCTGCATTTCCCTGATAATCAGCAAATAGGAATATCTTTTCATGTGCCTGTTGGCCATCTGTATATGCTCTTCAGAAAAGTACCTTTCCAATCAATTCCTCTTCCCATTATTGATTGTATTGCCTGTTTTTCTATTATTGAGTTTTATGATTTCTTTGAATATTTTAGATATTAAGTCCTTTTCAGAAATATGAAATGCAAATATCTTTTCCCAGTTAGTAGGTTATCTTTCTGTTTTGGCGATGTTTTCTTTTATTGTGAATAAGATCCTTAGTGTGATATAGTCCCAATTGTTGATTTTTCTTTTTGTTTCACTTGTTGTGGGGGTTTAGTCCCCAAAGACTTCTCTATGACTGATGTCATGGAAAGTCTTTCTTGTGTTGTCTTCTAAGAACTTTATAGTTTCTGGTCTTATGTCCAAATTTCTAATTTATTTTGAGTTAATTTTTGTGAATGGTGTTAGAGAGTGGTCTAGTTTCATTCTTTTGCATGTGGCTGTCCAGTTTTCCCAACACCACTTGTTGAAGAGACTATATACATATATGTATATATGTGTATATATATGCATATATTCATGTCGTCTTCAAATAATGAGAGTTTTACTGGTTCCTTTCCAATTTTGATTACTTTTTATCTTTTTCTTCCTTATTTGCTCTTGCAAAGACCTCCAGTACAATGTTAAATAGCAGTAGTGAGAGTGTACTGCCATGCCTTATTCCTGAGCTTAGAGGAAATGTTTTCATTTTTTTTGCCATTAACTTTGATGTTAACTGTAGGTTTACGTATGGTCTTTACTATGTTGAGGTTTACATGCTATGTTTGCATATTATCTCCATTTTGTGCAAGGTTTTCTTATATCATAAATGAGTGTTTGTTAGATCTTGTCAAAAGCTTTCTCTGCATCTCTTAATAAGATCATGTGGTTTTTCTCTTGGCTCTTGATGTAGTGTAGGACATTAATCGATTTAGGTATGTTCAATCATCCTTGCATCCCTTAGATAAATCTCACTTGGTCATGATGGGTGATCTTTTTGATGTATTGTTGGATTTAGTTTTCTCATATTTTGTTGATAACTTTTGCATCTGTGTTCGTTAGATATATTTGTCTGTAATTTTCTTTCTTGGTGACATTTCTATCAGTTTTTTGTTTCAGTGTGATGTTAGCTTCATAGAAAGAATTTAAGTTTTCCCTATTCTTTAATGTTTTGTAAGAGTTTGAGATAACGGGTGTTAATTTTTCTCTGAATGTTTGGTAAAACTCATTAAATAAGCCATCTGGTACTGGGCTTTTATATTTAGGGACATTTTTCATTGCCGCTTCAATTTCTTTGCTTGTGATTTTTCTGTTTTGATTTTCCAGTTATTACAGGTTCAGCTTTGGTAGACTATATTTTTCTAGAAATCTGTGCATGTCCTCAAGGCTGTCTACTTTGTGGACATAGAGCTTCTTATAATTGTCTCATGTTTTCTATTTCTGTGGTATCTGTTGTTACTTCTCCAATTTTATTTCTTATTCTAGTTATGTTTTATTTTTTCCTTTGTGAGTCTAGCCAATATTTTTTTTCATTTTGTTTACTTTTATAAAGAATGAAATTTTGGTTTTATTGTTCTCCTGGATTGCCTCTTTGATTTTCTATTTCATTTATTTCTCCTCAAATATTTATTATTTCTTTTCTTCTCCTGATTTTTGACTTTCACTGTTATTCTTTTTCTAGTTGTTTTAAATGTAGGGTTAGACTGTTTATTTGTGGTTTTTCATGTTTCTTTAGGTGGGCCTGGATTGCAGTGAGTTTCCCTCTTAGTACTGCTATTTCTGTATCACATAGATTCATGTACTCATTCTCATTGAACTTTACGTATTTTTAAGTTCTTCTTTTACACAAGATTCATTCATGTTAGTCTCCAATGAATTTTGGGTCTTCCAACTTTCTTTTTGTAGTTGATTTCTAGTTTTAAGCCATTGTGGTCAGAGAAGATACTTGGCATGATTTCAATCCTTGTAAATTTGTTGATGTATATTTTGTGTCGCAACATATGATCTGTTCTTGAGAATGTTCCACGTGTGCTTGAGAAAACTGAAATTTGTAGTTGTTGACTGAAGTACTAGGTATATGTCTATTAGACCTATCTGTTCTTGATGGTCATTTAAAGTAGCTGTTTCCCTGTTCATTTTCTTCCTGGTTGATCTGCCCATTGATGTAAGAGGGGTATTGCAGACCCCCACTATTATTGTGTTGCTGTCAGTGCCTTTCATCAGGTCTAGTATTACTTGCTTCATATGTTTTGATGCTTCTTAATTTGGTGCATATATGTTAATAAGCAGTATGTCTTCTTGTTGGGTTGACCTCTCAACCTTTATATAATAGCCATCTCTGTCTTTTGTTATGCACTTTAGTTAGAAGTCTGTTTTATTTGACATTAGAGCAGTTACTACTTTTTTGTTGTTGTAATTCCACTGTAGGATTGTCTCCCAACCATTGACATGTAGCTTAGGCTTATCTTGGGTTATGCTTTTTAATCCATTTGACCACTTTTTGTCATTTAACTGGCGAGTTCAAGCCTTTAACATTTGGGGTGATTATTTATATGGGTTTCTTTTGTTAAACATTTGGGGTGATTATTTATATGGGTTTCTTTTGTTAAAGACTCTGAATTTCCTGGGCCTGGAAGCTTGCTTCATTCTTCAGGTTAGGGAGATTTTTAGCTATTATCTCTTCAAGTACAGTTTCTGGCTCCTTTTTATCTACTGTCTCCTTCTGGGACCCGTGTGGTGTGATTTTTTCATTTTATTGTTGTCTCAAAGTTTGCAAATACTCTCTTCATTTCTTTTCATTCTTTTTCCACTTTGCTGGTTTGCTTGAGTGCATTTCTGTGCCCTGTCTTCTAGTTCACTGACTTAACGGAGGCTTTATCCATCCTACTCTTGAGTTTCTCTGTTTATTTATTGGTTCAGTTATCATGTTCTTTATTTCTTTGATATCTTGCTTCATTTCTTCTCTCTCTTTATTATTCTCTTTTTCTCCTTCTATTGTTTTCCTGATTTCCATGAGCATGTTTATCACTGTTGTCCTAAATTCATCCTCAGGTAGTTTGCCCATGTCTGTTATATTCAGATTTCCCCCTGCAGATTTAATTGGATCCCTCATTTCTGTATCTTTCACTGTGTCTTTGTTCTGTTTGATATTTTGTTTGTGTTTTTGTCAGTTAGGTTTCCCTGCAGTGATGGTGTTGTGTAAGGTATTGACTTGCACCAGAGAAGGCTGGATCTTAGTTTGAGCACTGGGGATTGAGTTGTATGGCATTGTCACCAGTTGGATTTGTTGACATTCTTAGGTGGACCCTGCCTTGAGGCTGGAGAATTCAGCTTATGGAGTTGGAGTATGTGTGGGGGCTGAAGAGCCTTTCCCCACTGACCCAGCTCTGGACAATAGTGACCACCTTGTCGCTGGCCCACACTCATCCACTGGGTTGCAATTCCTCTTCCACCCACAGGGTGATGGTGTGAGTAGTGTTGAATTTCCTTCCCACTGGAAACTTTTCTTCCTTTAAGCCTGGGGTGAGATTTCTGGTTGGTGGGTCCTGGGGCTATAGAGCAATATTTGGAAGGGGATCGGGGTGTGAATTCCCTTAGCTGCCTTCCTGTTATGGTGGTTCCCTTTGAACTTCTTTGGGAACTCCTGCTCAGACTGCTGGGTGCTGTTCCTCCTTCTACCCTGTTCCAAAAACCTCTCTACTAGTTTTGTGTTCTGTTCTTGCTGCGCGGATCCTCTGCTTCCCTCAGACCAACTCCTGGGTGACTTAGTTCTTCCTGTGGTTCCAGTCTTTCCACTGCCTTTCCCCCTAGGCTGGGAGTCATGAATCCAAGTTCAGCTCTGAGCCCTGACACCTTTGCCTACCCTTGTGTTGGTAATAACTGCTGCTGTCTTCTGCAGTCCCTGAGTCAGCCCTTCCATGTTGTGTGTTTCTGAAGAATAGGTATTTTCTAGTTGTTCTGTGGAGAGGACATCCAACACTACCTATCAGGTTGCCATCTTGACTTCAAAAAGTGTGTATATATATATATATATATATATATATATATATATAGTAGAGGAAAGCAGGTAGGCAAGGATGAAGGGAGAGGAGGAAGAAGAATTTCATTTATTTAATTATTCATTTTACCTATCCCTGTCACTTACTACTGTCTCCTGACCCAGCCCTCAGCATCTCCAACTCAAATCCTTAGGTTGTATGTGGACTGTGCTCCAGGCATAGGCTTATCACCTGAGCCACCAGGGCATGCCTGCTATAATTATTAACAAACTGCTAGTGATAAATTACCATTAAAGTCTGTAGCTCTTGGACTTTCTTAGTTTTTGCCTCATGTCCTTTACTTGCATCAGGATCTCATAAAATACCAAACCACACACATTTATCATACAACCTTGGGCCTTTCTTGGCTGTGACACTTTCTCAGATTTCTTGTTTTTGATGACCTTGACAAATTTAAAGAACACTAGTCAGGTATTTTGTATAATTCTCTTCTTTTGAAAATTTTTTTTTATTGTTTTCATTGGGAACGTAAGTCTGTTTTTCCCCCCTTTTGGCATTTATTTGTTGAAGAAATGAATTGTTCCCCATATAATTTTCTACATCTGAGTTTTACTAATTGCATCCCTGTGTCTTTTTCACTATGTTCCTCTGCCTCCTCCATTTCCCCCTGTAAACTAGCAGATTTGAAGTCTTGATATGATTCAGGATCTATTTTTTGGCAAGGATACGTCATAGGAAGTGCTGTGCTGTATTTTTCCATCAGGAGGCATATAAGTCGAGTTGGCAGCCATTGATGAGCATTCCTAGAACAATTTTTTATTGTCAATTTTATTAAGGCTTGCAAATGGTGATATTTGAATTCTATTATTTGGTATTTATTTAATTTACACAGAGAAACTATATCTCATTGACTTATTATAATTTGTGTAAGAAAGACAGATGAATACCTTTCTTTACTCTATTTATCACTCTTCAGAACAATGAATTATTCTGTAGCATCTTCCAAAGGTAACCAATGAGTTTTTATAATTTATATACTATAAATTAACCTATTTTAGTGTGTTTTAATCCCTTGCAGTGGTTGATGCTTATGTTGTCTCGTATTTAGCCAGTTTGAAGAAAAAGCTGACATGATCCAATACTAACATTTCTCGATGATGATATTTTAAGGCATATTAAAATACCCAGAAAGACAGATAAGTATGCTACAGTGATATGTGCACTCACTTGAACTTTCTTTCACGGCATTGTTTTCCTTCACAATGGCCTTCAAATCACAGGAGGCAGTAATTCCATGCCATTTCCTCTTCTTGTATTATACACTGCAGAAGTTCTGAATCAGTACCCCACCCCCAGTCTTCTCATTTATAAAAAGAAATCAATTCATTTTCAATCCATTGTTCAGAAGGAGTGTATTTTTTCTATTTCATAAAGAGGAGCTCCCCCAACCCCAATCTGATCATAATGCAATAGAGTCCATTTCTTCAATTGTTTGTTTCTCTTAGTGTTGAAGGAGTATCCTGTCCCAGCTTCACTCAACAATTTTGGTTTGCTGTTGGAGAGACCATGGACAGAAACATGGTGAGAAAACCTTATCATTTCTGTGACACACCTTGATCCTATGACTGCCTTTCTGATCTTCTTGTGACATCAAACTCATCCTGTACATACACACTTCATGTTTCTTTTTAGTGGAAATGCTATTAAGGAGATCTCAGGGCACTGGGGAAGGTTTTTAATTATTGTTTTTTGAGATAGGAAATATAACGTGTTTGCTTGCTGGGTGTGATCCACTGCAGAGGTAAAATGATGGTGGCACAGAAGAGGAAAGGTTGCTGGAGGAATGTCTTTGAGCAGATGAGAGAGAGGTGTCCTATGCCAGAGGAGAAAGGTTGGTTATTAGATGAAAGTGAAGAGGAAAGAGGGTTTGCAATGCATCAAAAAAAATTTGTGAAACTTTGTGAGTAAGTGATCAGAAAAGTGCCAAGTACTTCTCATGGTTAACTTGCATTTTGAAATTATAAATATCCCAAAAACATGCCTGAATAATTTGTCCAATCACTCAACTTCTTGGATGCTGGCATGAAGTAGGAGGGAAGTAGATATTAACCAGAACTGGGCTTTTGCCAGTCTGGTATGATGGAGAGAGTACAAGAAAAGGGAGATGGGCATGCAAAGTAACTATTACAGCAATGACTCATGATATCTAAGCGGGGTAAGGTCAGAAGGGGCAGAATGTCTTACCATTAACATCAAAGGGGTTGGAGGTCTTGGAAGTGGGAAATTTATTGGAGAGCAGGGCCGGTGAGACAGGAGAAGTTGAGCAGTCTGAGACACTTATAACTGAGATTTTGGTGACATTTGGGTTCAGGTAACGACAGGTTAGGCTATGACTGTGGATTTGGCGACTACAGGACAGACCAGTGGTGAGGAGAGGTCAGGGGTTTGGGTCTTGGTTTGTAGAGAAGCCACCAAGAATGGTGGTAAGAGTGGGTTGAAGAGAAGACAGTGACCCAGGGTCTGAAGTCCTCAATGACCAGTGGAAGAAGGTAGGTGACTGGAAGTCTGTTAGATACTGGAGGTGAGGTGATATGGGATGACTGTGTCCTCTCCAGACCTGTTGAAGCCCTGCAGCTCTGATGACCACCAGACAGAAGTGTAGTTACTCATTAATCAACAAATACTACTTGTAAGTAGTCCCCTGCCCACATGGAACTTAAATACACTAATCACAACATAGTCCTATGCATTCAGGTCATTCTCAGGATACCCTCTATTAAGCAGAAATCCCATTCAGTCCTTCTGGTTGACCTGTCTGGTATCACGGTGAACTTTAATGAGCAAAGCTTATGGGACTGAAACCCTTGTGTAATGATTTCATATATATGAAAACTCTTTGTTCCCACAGAAAGCTCATCTACTGTGGAACTCAGTGACTTCATGGCAAGAAATGAAGGTAAAAAGTTCTCTCAGGGCAGTGTGAGACGTGATGGAGACATAAGAATCATGTGTGGAGCTGAAGGACCTTAAGAATTGGTGGTTGACTGTGGTTTTCCAACCTTTTAATTTTCACCATAGTTTTCTCCATCAAAACTGTACCTAATATGCACTCAATGGAATTCTAAGCATCTGTGAAGAATGATGACATCATGCCCTTTGTAACAACATGGATGGAACTGGAGGGGATTGTGTTAAGCAAAATAAGTCAGAAGGAAAAAGAGAAATTCAGGATGGTTTCATTGGAATATAAATAAACAAAGCAAATGGGCAGACAAATGTCAACAAGGTTCACGGGATACAACACTGTGCTGCCAAAGAGATGAGAAGGGGGAGGGAAGACAGGAGGCAGCAAGTGGCAGCAAAGGGCTGGGATGCTGAGTGTGGCATGGAATACACACAGACAGAGGTGCCATTTCAACCTCCTAACATGCACGTAGCAACGCCAATGAAAGCAATAACAAAACAATTCAAAACCAAAGCTCAAACAAGCCCCTTAAAACTGCACCTGGGATTGCAAAGCATAAGAGTCAAGTTCCCTTGGATCTAGGATTCTGGGGAACCACTCGAAAACCGCTCAATTATTTTTTGATGGAATGGTGAAGACAGGAATGAAGGGAAGCAGAGGCAGGTAGGCAGGAAGAAGGAGGCAGAAGAAGCACGTCTATTTATTGTGCTTTTTAGTCACACATCTTGGTTATTCCCCGTGACCTGGGCGAGGAAATAGGACCCTTGGGGTGTATGTCGACGGCTTTGGCCAAAGGCAGCAGACAAAACTGTTCCTGCACCAGGTTGCACCATTTTTTAAAGAGAGGAAGGAAGGAATAAATTAAGGAAAAAAGGAGGAAGAATCATTTTATTTATTTCCTTGTTTGTTTTTGGTTGTTCCCCTGCCCTGGGTCACAAATCCAGGTCCTTTGTCTTTCCATGGTCCACAGCCAGTTGCCTGAGCTGCAGGGTGTGTCTACTTTGTCTAATTTTGGACTTTTTCTGTTGCTGAGGCCCAGAGAGAAGTGACGTGCCTGAGGTGACCTGGGTCCTGGGCCAGTGTCCTTGTCGGATGGTTGAAGAGGCCGCAGGTGCAGGTAGAGCCCCCAGAGATGAAGGTTCAACCTCAGATCTTGAGTCCTCACTGGAAGGCCTGGATCTTTTTCTTTAGTGTTTCTAAAGTTTTTTCCAACAAAAGGCATGCTAGGGGAATTTCAGGTGGGGGACAGTAGAACACAATATAATGGAAAATATGTAGACTTGGAGTGGACACATGGATTTAAGTCTCCCTTCTCCACACCAGCCCATGTGTGACGTCAGACTAGCTCACGTCTGAGCCTCACTTAGATCCCGCATCGAAAGAAAAGATAATACTATAATGTGGAAGAATTTTGTGAGAGTCTTATAAAATAATGTATAAAGTATATATTATTTATAATAGGCATCTGAATACTGCACTGATCCATGTAACAATCAAGAAATGTAAACTTTATAAATATTACTGGGTCTTGCCCTTTTCATTAGAGTAAGGATGACTATACCCCTTCAATATTTCCTAAATGCCCTCCTTCCGGCTTCTCAGAAGATTTTCTGTTTTCGGGAATTGGGAGTAATTTTATTTTAAGAACATTCATTTATTTATAGTTATTTCTCAGTAAACTCTTTTCAACAGGAACATAAAAATGCAGTAGCATTTGAACAAGTGGAATTCCTAAGCAGTTGGCTTGTGTACACATCAAAATAAGTTACAGTGGAATTAGTCCCACAGTTTTCAAGTCACCCAGGCCGCCTCTGTTGCAAAGGTTGGGGAGGGGCGATGAGGGGAGACTTGCAGAGACCCCCATCCACACACACTCAGATGGTGATGGTGAGGTGTGGTGTGGGCTCCGGGGCTGTTCAAATATTGGACTCGCAGAGGACTGAGCTGATAGTGGGATGGGGAGGGTTGGAGAGCCCCCTTTCCTCCTGGGATTCCAGACTAAGGCCATGGCCCTGGCAGGAAAGAGGAGGAGGTATCAGGGGAGAAAGATGTTGTGGGAAGAGGTTGTTTGCAGGGATGATACTTCTGCTCAGCAGGAGAAAATGTCTTCTACAGTGACTGGGTCACTGCCACCGGATGGTCATCATGGCAGGCACCTGGGCACCGGAGCCTGGGGTCTGGGGAGCCACACTTGGGAGGAAGCTCCCGTGTTCCTAGACCCTCTCCGTGGATGCTTTGTCATGAGCTCCAGCAGAGAAGGAGGGGGCTCCTGGTGCCAGACTCCGAGGCCACTCTGTCCACCCTGCAGTGTCCACACCACAGTGACCTGAGGCCTAGCTTGGTCCTTCGATGAGGACACACCCTTGGGGGTGGATGCATTTAAAATTGCCCACTATCCCCCACTGCTCCACCCCACACCTCAACTATTCCCATTTCCTGTTTTCTGGGCTGAAGCTTAGGGCTTCCCTGCCACCCCTATGGGTGTCCTAGCCTTCTTGAATGTTCCATTTCACTGCTCTGGACCTATAGTCTTATTTAGGGTCCAGGGGCAGGAGCTGGGCTGGGTACGAGGTTATGAGAGGGGATGAGCTGTGGGTTTGCCCACAGCCCTGAGGTGCAGGTGGAGGGCCTGCTGGCTCCCAGCTTCTGATTCCCACCTGGGCAGTGGCCAGTGGTACCTCCAGGACCTGGATTTTTTGTTTTTTAAAGGAGTGGTACAGGCAGGAATGAAGAAGAACTCTCCAGGGGCAGATTCAGGGACGGGTCAGAGGGTCCCTAGCTGTGCAGCGTGGACCGGGGTCAGCCAGGCTGCAGTGTGAGGTGAGGGAACCGGAGGTGGTGAGACCTGCATCTGACCACTGCTTGGGGTTCATGGTCTACACACAGCCATGTGTTTGGGACATGAGGTAGATTCTCCAGTCCCCGGCCTGTGTTGACATTGAGGCTGGGAGCGTCTCCCCCATCTACCACACCCCAACCTGGCTCAGTCATTGAAGGGATTCCCAGCTGTGACCCACTTGCCGGTGGGCCTGACCCAGTTTGAGCATTAGGAGGCTCTCTCTGCATGAAAGTGTCTCTGGCCCCCCAGGTTCTGTCCTCCAGAGGTTCCCAGTCTAGGGCATGGGCCAGTAATAATGAGCAGAACTGCGAGTGTGATGAATGGTGGTGTGACCTTCCCCGGGGAAGCTCTGGGAGGACGTTCTGCTCCATCCCCAGCACTGAGCTCCAGCACATGGTCCTGTGGCCACACAATGGATGTCTCAGCCCAGATCTCTCCTTGGATCTCACACCCACATGTTTAGCTGCCTCCTCCAGTGTCCACCAGGATGTCTGACATGGAAGTCACCAAATCCACATCTCAGGGCAAACACTGGATTCACTGCTTCAGCGGCAAATTCCTCCCAACAATCCTGCAAAGTTATTTCAGGCATCTATCAGTCATTCTTCTCTTTCTTTCACACTTCACACCCAGTTTACTAGCCAATCCTGTCTTTTCCCGCCTTCAAAGTAAATGCAGTTATGATGCCCTTTGACCTCCACCCCGAACACCCCACAGCCGGTCTAAGCAGAGGGTCAAGACGGGACAGAGAGAGGCTCTTTCTGCCCTGGCCTCACCGGGTCTCTGCTGTGGCCTCCCCACTGGACCCCTGTGTCCACCCTTCTGGGTTTGTTCTCCAAACAGTAACCGAGTGATGACATCAAATGGAAATACTGTTGTTTGCTGCTCCTGAGGCACAAAATGCCAGGAAACAGGCCTGCTCTTAGGTGAGATGATAGGAGATCTGAGATTTGCTTCACAATAGTCCGGTGGGCGGGGAAGCGGGTGGGAGTGGGAAGCTGGAAGATGGGTAAGAGGACATTCCTTCACTGTCACTTGTATGATTCTACTTTGGTGTATACTGAACATGTTATAATGAAGGCAAAATGAAATAATCCAATACAATGATAGAAATCTGATGGAAAAACTTCAAAAGCTCTCTGTCTCTGAGAGTGAAACTCTGAGACATGAGATGTAGACAGGTCCCCATCTGTGTGCCCAGGGCAGCCAGTTCCATTGGTCCCCATCTCTGCAGGTGGAGCAGAATCATCAGTGGTTCCCAAGTGAAATCCTCAGACCAGCACATCATAGAATTTCTTAGAAACATGCCTCCAGATCTTTACAAACATGCCTTATATCTTTACAAACAATTCTAGGTTCACTCCACCAACTGAAAAAAAAGTAAATTAAAGTCACTTACCCTGACTTTCCCACAGACAAATGCATCCCTGCTGGTGTCCCCCAGGCTCTGCCCACCTACTCTCCCTGTTTCTCCTCTTTAAAGATGACAGGTCTTTGCACTGACTCCACGCAGACAGGCAGGAGTGCTGGAGACCCTACTGCCCCCGAGGGCGCTCCAGGCTGATGAGAAGAGACTGGGTCCCACTCCCTTGAGCACCGGAGCCCCTTGGGTGCGTTTATGATGGAGGAGTCTCCCCTGCTATGTCCTGGGACTTTGGGGAGATGGACGACTCCTCAGAAGGCTCAGGGAGTCTTCCCACCCCCACCTCCAGTGCAGCTTTTGGTGAAAGGCCCTGTCACCCGCTCCCTGTGGGAAAGACCTCCTGAGCACGTGGGCGCTGGACACCTACTCAGTGATGTCTGCATCTTGGCTGTGGGAAGGGGAGGAGCAGACCTGGGAGGTGGAGGCGGGCCCTGCAGCAGCTGGTGGCCTGTTAGCCATCAGGGAAAAGAGCCATGTGTTTGTGCTTGTGCTGTGACACTGGTCATTCTAAAATGGGAAAAGGGAGGGAAAACAGAGGACCAGGAGTATGGGTAGCCTCAGGGAAAGGCAGCCTTTCAGTCATGGGAACTATTCCCTCTACCGTCCTGCATTTTCAGTCGAGGAGAAGGCATCACTTCAGAGGGGAGAGGGGAGGGGGAATGGTGAGGGGGTTAGTGGACAACGGGAACCTCCTGATGTAACTAGAAGTGTCTGGTGCCCTTTGGGTCTCCAGTCTGATGCCTGAGGCCCTGATCCAGGAGGAGGCTTGGAGGAGCCGTCAAGGAGGAGTGATGCCTCTGCCCACAGGAGCCGGTCTCTGGTCTCGGGTGGAAGAGGGCAGGAGTGATGCCTGGAGCAGGGCCGCTGGGGGTGGGGGCCGCAGTCACCAGGAGGCAGGAGGGCAGGAACGCAGAAGGGACAAAGGGACCCCTTCAGAGTGAAGCCAGGGATAAGGGAGGAGCCTGGGCGGTAACAGGGCCAAGAGGAGGCGGCACCAGCTACCCAGCCGGACAGCCAGGCCAGCTCTCCTGGTTTTCTCACTGATGTGGACAGGGAGCTGGCCCTGTGTTCTGAAAACCTCGTTTCTATTCTTCTTGTGTTTGTTCCCTTTCACTCTTCTGGCAAAAAGTTCTCTAAGATCCTCTACCTGCTGACTCTGAACTGAAGGCACAAAGGCTGTCACTCCTCCCATGGTCTTGGGGCTGGTGGTGGCAGAAGGGGAGGGGACTGTCACCCGGGCTCTCCTGGACATGAACCTCAGGTCTGTTTTAGTTTTCTGGGAGGTTCCCACCCTCGCAGACAAGAATCTTCCCCTGCTCCTGGGGCACTCAGCCAGCAGCAGCGTTGGGGACAGAAGTGGTGGCCCTGTTCTTCAGGCCCCATGGGGCGGGCTGACACCTGACAGACTGGAAAGACGGAGCACTCGGCTCTGTCCCCCTCCAGAGCAGCCTTGGCTGGCCTGCTGATCGACCTCCATGCACACCTGGGTTCCCCCTCAGAACTTGTCATTGGTTAGCATGGATGTCACGTCTTTGTGCCTGGGGTTCAGAGTATGGCAGAGGCAGGAGCTGGGCAACCTGGGAAGGTCCCATAGAGACAGGTCAGATTGGAGGTTCTCATATTTGCCCTTCCCCAAGTTGCCTTTGTTCTTTTCCTGTTACTCACTGTTGCTCCCGCTCCCTCTTCCTCACGTTTTCTGCCCTCCACTGTGACCAGAGAAACTGACCTCTGGATGGAGCACGAGG
The DNA here is from genome assembly GCA_004363575.1 of Solenodon paradoxus. Classification (NCBI taxonomy): domain Eukaryota; kingdom Metazoa; phylum Chordata; class Mammalia; order Eulipotyphla; family Solenodontidae; genus Solenodon; species Solenodon paradoxus. The sequence goes on along the minus strand of RJWH01002764.1, from coordinate 163,914 downwards.
AGGGTGAGGAGGGGTCGTTGATGGCTTCTCACAGGGTTTTTTCAACCAGAGGCACATGAGGAGGAAGAAGGAGGATGGGAGTCCCTCCTTTTCAGAGCCTTGGTGCCTCCTCCCTGCGCCTTCCCATCTGGGTCAGGGTGAAGGGCCTGCTGTTTCAGGTCTCTGCAGTGTCCGCACCCAGCCCACCCCACACAGAGCCCGTTACTTCTGGGTCAGCAGAGGGGTCTTGTCAGGGGGTCCTGCTTCCTCCCAGGACACTCCATCCCTCTTCTACTTGGTCCCTCACAGGCTGGACAAGGGCTGGGGTCCTGTGTGATGGGAACAGTCTCTCCTCAGTAGGATGAACTGTCTTAGCAGAAGCAGTAAGACAGGATCTTCAGTTCCATTTTCATCTACTGTACCTTGGGATTAGGTTTTTAATAAACCATCAACCTTCTTTTAAAAAAATTATAATTTTTTAAAATATACACAGCTATGTGAATTTTAGGATACTGAAATCATACCCGTGAAACTCTGGTCCCACCTCCTCAGAGAGGCCAGGATCTGACCAGCCATTCACCTTCCTCAGAGAGAACCTGGAGAAGCTGCAGGGAAACACAGGGCACTTCTCCAGCATCTCTGCCAGGAACATCCTCTCCTTCCTTCCCCTCCCACCTTAGGTTGAGTGGGCGTCCCCATGTCTGTCCAGGTGGTTTCTGATTTTCTCTACTTCCACATGTATCCAGTCACGTCACCAGGGCAGTAGACGTTCTTTGTCTTCTCAGATGCACACAGCAGGCTGTCAATAAATGCCCTTTGAACACAGTACTGTCAGGAATGTGTTCCATGACCTCTTTGCAGGGGTGCACTGAGGGGTGAGAGGAGAGGAGCAGGTGGAGGATAAAAGCTTTTGCTTTGGAAGAAATGTCAGAGCAGGTGTGGGCTTTTACAAAGTCACAATGGTGTGTGTGTGTTTCTGTGTGTGTGTCTGTGTGTGGGACTGTGAGTGTCCGTGTGTTTGATCGTCCATGAGGAGGAGACATTCACCCTCCCAGCTGCAGGCCTCAGGGGAGAGATGAGACTGGAGAGCCATGTGGGATGGACCAATTGAGGGACTTGGTTGGACACATTTGATGACTGTTCCACCCTTTCCTAAGGGACCTTGATTGTTATTGAAAATGAGGAAAAATAAGAGCCAAACCTTCAGTCAGTTCATAATAAGGTGAATGAAGCCCCCACCCAGCACTCTCAGGTGTCTTCACAACCCCCTCAGCCTGCAGGGTCTCCACACCTGATTCCTTTTGCTGTTATTTCACCTCTCATACCTGGAATCCTGCTGTGTGGTCTCTTGTGTCTGGTCCCTGTGCTCCATCCCCGTGTCCTCCTATGCACTGTCCATCCTCTCAGTGTCCTGCGGGGAAGCGCTGTCATCACCCTGCTGTCCACCAGGGGGCAGCAGAGACGGACTGAACCTGGACCAACATGGCGACTTTTCTCTGGTCCCAGGGTCACTGCCACCAAGCAGCTCCCCCTCTCTGGGGCCTCCAGGCAGATGCTGCAGGGGGTCCTGCTTCCCTCTGAGACCTGTGCTTGGAGAGACTGGAGCGGGGTCTGGAGCGACAGTCTCCAAATGCTTCTGATCACCTGCACCTTTCAGTAATGCATTTTGAACTCACAGCTAACAAACGTGTGTAAACTGACTCCACAGACACAACACATTAAAAAGATGAGATGAAAGCCTTTGTAATAGAACTTCTACTATGTGTTCTCCCTCCCTCCTGGACCCCAGATTCCTGGAGGACCCTGGGATTGTGACCCTCATCTGCTGGCCCTTGTTTAGGGCACAATGAGCTTTGGGGGGACCTGGGTCCTTTGGGGTTTGTCCACTCAACCACGTGGCCCTGGGCAGAGCCCTTCTTGTTGCTGAGATTGTCTCAGATGTAAAATGAGGAAAGTAGACAAAATCTCAGAGGATCACAGTGAAAAATTCATGGAAATATAGTCTGTATGTTCAGTGTCCAGTGGAGCTCTGTGGACAGTGGACATGAGTATTTGGTGACTGTCCTTACAGAGCAGGACCCAGCCTCTGCCTCAGCCCACAGCTCACCTGTGGGGACAGAGAGGAGCAGGTGTCCAGACTGAGCCTCAGCCTCTCAGGGTCAGTCAGGGTCTCTCCAGCCTCTGCTGTGCGGGCTTCTCTCCTCTGAGTCTCTCAGGGCAGAGGCCAACCTGCCAGGCCCCCAGGTCATTCGTGGGCCCTCAGATCTCCCACCAGGTCTTGTCTTGATCATGGATGGGCCTGACCTGCATGAGCTGGGAGAGGAACCATTCTTCCCGGTCCCTGACTGGCACCATCTGGTAGTACCGCACACACTTCCTGACATCATGGTGACAGGAACATGCAGGGGACACTCTGGGAAAACATTATTTATTTTGTCTTCATAACCCCAGACATGTTGGGGACTGAACATTATGGGAACTCTAGCTTTCCTTTGTCCTCTTCTTCCCCCTTCCATCTTTACTTCTTCCCTTCCTTCTACTTTGTTATTTCCTTTCTCTGCTTTCTGCCTGTTTCCTTCCTTTCTAATTTATCATTAAACTTTCCTGTTTAATTAATGTAATATATCTATTATATTTTGTATACGACTCTTTGACCATGTCTCAACCCTTCCCACTAATACACAGGGCTTGAGTGGGAGTGATGTCACCTCACCTCCCATGGAAACTCAGTCTTTGGACACACAGTGTCACCTCGAGCCTGGTGGGGCAGGTGGTGAGTGTCAGGAGGGCTTCAGCAAAATCTGGGTGGACCGGGGAGACGCAAGGATTCCCTGAATCACTTTTATTGGATCTTCAGTTTTGGAGATGGCAGCCTCTGCTGGGAGGGGATTCTCAGCAGAGGGACAGAGTGCAGGCTCAGAGGATGGTGAGGGCCTTGACCTGCCTGTCTTTGGGTTCCTCTCAGCAGGTTGCCAGGCAGAGGTCAACCCTCCAGTGGGTCAGCTGGTTAGAGAAGGAAGGAAACACATGATCCAAACTAAACTCCTCACCTCATGTCTGTGTGTTTCTTTTAATCCTCCGTTATTACTCCAGAAAATCGGCAGTCAGAACACAGAGCTTCAAACTTTCCTGCAGGAGAAGAAACAGGGAACCCACATCTTACCAATGTCAGGATAAACAACGCTTTACAGAATGGTGCGCTTAAGAAAGGGGATTGGATTCTTTCCATCAACAGTTGCATTTTAAAATTAAAATTTATTTTACATTTGCTGCTGTTTTATGGCTTAGTATTTATCTGAAGCTATTTCAAAAGGACTTGAAGCAAGTAAAGGATAAGAGGCATTATGTGCCTGCTAGCGAGAAAGTGAAACATTAAATGTGTTGGCATTAAGATAATTTAAGTTTTGAACAAGAAAAGTCCTGAGACTGTGAACAGAGTCAATGTGTGAGCAGCAGGTATGAGGCCTCTGAGCAGGGAGAGGGCAGAGTGGGTGCTGGTTGATGTCCCTCCCTCAGTGTGTTTGTGTCCCTCCAGGTTCTTTAGGAGAATCTCCCTGTGTCTGTCCCTTCTGCTCCTACCTCCTCCCCATAAGAAGTTCAAGTTCTGGGGTTCAGGTGAGATAAGCATTCTGTCCTATCACTTCTGAGACCAAGGTCCACTTCCTGTTCTCTTTCCCTGACTGTGTGGAGTTGGGTCGGCTGGGGAGCAGGGCTGGGGTGCAGAGGGGCCATCTCCTGGAGTGCGGTCCCCCCAGTAACAGGGTTCTGGGATCAGATGTCACTGCACTGGACGGTCTCACTTCATCTGTTTGCATGCATGAGGATGAAGCGGCTTCATATGATTTGTGTAGCCCAGTTCTCGCACTTAGTGATAGAAGTTACAATAAGATTAGATTTTCTTCCCTGTCTCTTTTCATAAAATTATCCCAACTCACTTAGATCCTGAGGCGTCACCCTGTTGAGCAGGGATTGAGGGTTAAGATGGGGTTTGACCCAGAGGTTAATATTGGTCTTAATCACATTAGTTATTTTGTAGTAAGAAGGATCTTCCTCAAACTCCCAAGTTTAAGAAGGTGTTACCAGAAGCAGACCTTTTGACTTGTCGAAGTGGCATGAGTTCAGGTGTATCCAGAAGCCTGGGTTTGTCCAGAGTTTTAATGTCTCAGGTCAGACCTCTGGGCAGAAACCAGTATTCCCGTGCATCAGGGCTGAGTCAGTTTTTGTCCCAAAAGATCACTGCGACAGTTTATTCACCCACATTACTGCAGCAGAGAGAGCTGTTCTGGACTGTGGTTGTGAACTGTGAGAGATCTGATCCTCATCTGCAGAATGAAGAGAATGATGACACACCTGGAAGAGCTGAGGGGAGAGACTCGCCCTAATCGCTCCCCATGTGAATGATGGAGCAAAGGACGGGTTTTAAGAGCAAAGAAAGGTGATGGAATTGATGTTTCGGCCTGGTGATCTCGTAATCAGTGACACATTGTTGTCTGGGTTCATTGGAAAGCAGATGAGAAGATGGAGGAGCTTTTCTGTCACCCAGGAGCCAACTAGTCAGAGGTGACAGTCATCACACTTCTCACTGGATGGCGGAGGTTTCTGAGCTTGGACGAGGCTGAGTGTCCACTGTGCTGCTGAGATGATGCTCTGCACTGAGCTCTCTGCTCCCTGAGTGTTCACGGTGCTCTGAGCACACGGGCAGGACCAGCGCCTCTCACGGGTCACAGATGCTGCACAGATGCACACACGTCCGGCGTCATGGAGAGCAGGGTGTCTGTCAGCAGACCCACAAGTGTGTGTGTGGTGTGCATGCTGGGGACGGGGTCAGTGTTGTCCCCTCATGAGGTCACTTCAGGTGAGACCTGGACAGTGAGGAGCTGGAGGAGGAGAGACAGCAGGAGCATCCTGTGCTGTGGGAAGACCTGAGGGGGAAAGTCTGTGAACTGGAGGAGCTCACCTGAGCCAGTGAGGGAGCACTTGGGGAGCAGGGGGATGAGGTCACAGGGGAGCCAGAGGCCAGGGAGCCAGGAGAAGAGGTGTAAGCAGAGGATCTAAGGGTCACGACCTTGAAAGAAAGAGATGTAGGAGATGAGGCTGGGGGCAGAGTTGGGAGACCCATGAGGAGTTCACTGTTCAGACCAGGTGAGACATAAATGAGGCTGTGAGGCACAGGTGTTGGACATGGGTGTGGGATTTGAGAAGATTGTGAACTTTCTGGAGCTTGTAAGTAGACTGGGTGGAGGAGCGGAGTGTCACCGATGACCCTCACATTTCTGGCAGACACAACTGGGTCGCCCTAGGTGTCCTTTCCTGAGAACGAGAAGCCATAAGGAGTGCGGGAATGGAGAGGAAACTTCCTCCTCATGGTTTTTCTTGGAGACAGAGAATTGGCCTTTTCTGGTGACCCCGGGGCCTGGGGAAAGAGTCTGCGTGACTGCACCACAGCCCCCGGAGATTTTAAGATACTGAGGAGATGCAGGCCGTGTCCCTTCACCTAGGTGGCACCGGATCCTGGGACTCGCCCTGGAAGCTCCTGATGCTGGTGACAAACCCCTAGTTTGTATCTCTTTGGAGCTCTGGGGTCATCTGTTATTGCAGAAAAGAGAAGCAGATGCGTTGGGGCCTCTGGTCCTGGGTGATCACAGCTGACATGGGGCTCCAGACGGGCAGCTCTTCCCTGTGCCACAAACAGTTCCCATGACCAGCTTCACGACAAACCAGTCTGGAGTGACGGTTGTTCAACACACAGCTCCCGAGCATCCCCTCCCCCTGCAGGTGGTGTCAGTGCGCCTGTCCCCACCTCTGTTAACTGCTCTTCTCATGCTGTATCCTTCCTGATAACAGGTGCTCTGTCCAGAGTGCAGGGCAGAGTCTGCTGGGACTGCTTTGTGCAGACTTTCACTTTCACAAGTGGACGAAGCAGAGCATGGTGACTCTGCTGTGTGGGAGCCCGGCCTGGTCTCTGCAGACCCCTGTCACCTGTGCAGACCCTGCTTCTCACTCCTGGAGTCCCTGCCCCAGACAGGAGGGGCCCTCGGCTCCCGGTGTGAAACCAGAAGCAGGGTTTGGGGCTCTGGGCAGCTTCCTGCAGGTGCCAACTCTGAGGGCGGACTTGGGATCTACCTGAGTCCTGAACCTTCTCTGGTTACTGGTTTCAGCAATGCTCTAGATGTTTCCAGCTCTCAGCAGGTATGTTAGCTTTAAAACCATTGCTGGGCCAAGAAGGGAAACAGGAGAAGCTTCTCTGAGGAGGCTAAGGGTGTGGGGGTGGCAGGAGGTGCTGGGCACATTGTGGTGTCAGGAGCCTGGAGCAGCTGGCTGAGGGCTGCGCTGTCCTCAGTTATTGTCGTGATGCACCTCTAACTCTTCCTGCATGAGGCCCCATCTCATTAAATTCAGCTGCTCTACAAATATGTATTCCCCTAATTTTCTTTACAGTCTTGGGGGTATAATTCTATTATCCCCATTTTCAAGATCAGGAAATGAAGGTACAGGAGCTCAACTAACCTGACCCAGGTGGTCACACAGAGTTGCTGTGTCTGGAGGAGAACCGAGCAGACAGTCCCACAGTCTGTCCTCCCAGGACTGGAGCCTCCCGGAGTCCCCACACAGGCGGTTTGTGGGTGTTTTCTCTGAGCAGGACTCATTTCTTTACTTCAGTTAGAAATCTCCTTGAAGACACGAATGACGAGGTTCCCCCATCAGTGGGGAGTTGACTGGTTGCCAACCGCATGCAGGACTGTGTTCTAGTTCCTGGTCGAAAACGCTGGGATGGGACTGAAATTCAGGGGAAATACAACAAACCAGAGCAGGACAGGGTGCCAGGTGGGAAACTATGTCCCTTGAGGATGACAGACTTGTCTCTGACTCCTCTCCGTGACACCCTGCTCGCAGTTAGAGCCCCATCAGGAGCTGCCTGTCCTTCCTGGGAGGGGCCTGAGTCTGTCCCTCTGCCTGGTGTCACCAGGGGTGTGTGACAGTGGAGAGATGAGGATGGTTTCCACCAGGGACCCAGCTTTTGAGAACGGAGGATGGTTTTCTGGGTAGTTGGGGCTGTGCTGTGAGTGCCTCTTGGGTGGAGTGAAGAGAGGTGTTTTCCCAAGAAACCAGTGGTTCTCTGACACCACAGAGCCTTCAAAGGGCTGAAAGGAGCCAGGTCAGTCCTTTCTTGTGTCCGGATTGTGTTGTCTCCCCACCCTCAACAGTCAGTCACAGTAAATTCCTTACTCATGTGTGTATGTGTGTGTGTGTTTCTCCAGCCCTGAACCCAGATCTCCCCTCTGAGACCCAGAGCTCCAGGCTGCCCTGCTCCTCTCCTGGGTCCTCGCTGCCTCCTACCCTGTCACCCCCAGCCCAGAGGACATGGAGCGATGCCCCTGCTGCTCTGTGCTCTGCTGTCTCACTGTCCTGCTGCTGCTCCTCCAGCTGCCCACTGGGGGGCGCACAGGTGAGTGTGTCCCCTCAGCCTCTCCCACAGTCTTTCCTGTGTCGTGGAAACCCCAGCACTATTCTTCCACCAGCAACGGGTGGGTACTTATGACCCTATAAACATTGTGATGCTCCTTACCTACTGATTGCAATTAGTCGTAAGAGGAGTTTTAAATATAAAATGTTACGGGGACTTGACAATTGTCCAATGAGGTATTTATTATGCATTAAAAAGTTAAATATCAAACAATGTGAATAGATCATTCTATTCATTTTTGTTTTCCTGCTATGTTGGGTATCTGAAGTGCTTATTAATTAATTCATTTATTTTCTCATGTATTTGTGGGGTATTCAGTACATGTTGGTTTCTCTGTACAGATTCCCTGTCTGCACAAAGCTTACATTCTAGCAGGAGACAATGCACAACAAACACAACAAATGAACACAATCTGCAGCCTGTGGGGAGAGTGAGGAGGGATGCTGCAGCAGGTGGAGGAGTCAGGGTGTGGGAGTGGCAGTGGGTGGACAGTGTTCAACAGGCCATCAGTGAGACGGGAACAGACACCTGGACAAGGTGGGTGTGAGCCTGCGAGCATTCCCGTGGGTGATGGACCAGGTCAAGCTGTCAGAACGCTGTGTGTTCAAGGACAGAGGAAGCAGGTGCTGTCCTGAGCAGAATGAATGGGAGGGTGAAGCAGGAGCTGGGTCAGAGCGGTACTGGTTGATCTCCCTGTTGGGCCTGTGGACCATTTGAAGTCATTATGAGACTCTGAGCAGAGTAGGGGCTATTTAGCTTGTATGTAAAAAGGGTCACAGAGTGGGAGGTGGGAAGGAGACAGACATGGAGACACTAGTCTGTTCTCCTCTGATGAGCAATGATGGTGTCTCAAGCTAAGGTCAAGCAACACCAGTGGGAAATCACTGTTGGTCCATTTGAGTTTGTCCTGAGATGAGTCAGGCCACAGCCCATTTACCAGGCCTCAGAAGGTCAAGGTCTAAAGGGTGGCTAATGGTGAAACTTACTCCTTAACTCTGATTTGGGCTCCTGAGTGATGGAAATGAAGGAAATTTTTAATCAAAATGTTATCTGAATCTACTTCCAGTGCACACACAAGTCAGCAAAGTGGAAAGACATGGGCACAAATAATAAAGTTAGAGCTGAGAGTGGGATGTTACTGGTCTGTCAGATGCTCACAGAGTCTGACCTGGATACCAGTGTTCTGTTAAGTCAGTTTTCAGTCCTGGTCTAAGATGCCAAGGTTAGAAGTGTGGTTCTCAAAGTGTGGTCCCTGGAACATCAGTGTCATCCCTAGGAACCCCTTTGAAATGGAAGTTCTTTGGCCCACCCCAGAATTAATTAATTGTCTCTGGGCCTGAGGTCCTGGTGACTGTGATGCAGGCTGAAAGTTGACACTGATTGTTACCCTCTGACAGGGCCTGAGACAGGAGTATGGACAGATGAGGGGAGCCCATTTGACATAATTTCTGTGCCACAAAATTGTGTTTGGAAGACCTTCCCCAAATTCAAAATCATCACAGTTCAGTCCTTCAAGTTGGGGCTCATCTCATTTTTGCTTAGTCTGCCTTGAAATCCCTCTAATGGGTTGTTTCCCCATCACTGAACTCTATATTCTCACTCCATGTGTCTGTGTCCACAGAAAATTTCTTAGTTCTTGGTCCCTCGGACCCCATTGTGGCATCGCTGGGCGAGGATATCACGCTGCCCTGTTCGCTACATCCACACATGAGTGCAGAGAACATGGAACTAAGATGGTTCCGCTCCAAGTTCTCAGAAGCCGTGTTCATCTATCAAGACCAACGGGAGCAGAAGATGGGGCAGATGACCCAGTACTCAGGGCGGACCTCGCTGGAGAGGGACCTCCTTGCTGAGGGAAAGGCTTCTGTGACCATCCACAAGGTCCAGGCTTCTGACGACGGGATGTACACCTGCCTCTTCAGCACAGGAGAGTTCTATGACGAGGCCCGTTTACAGCTGAAGGTGGCAGGTTGGTGACATGTATCATATCTCAGGGTCCTGGAGTGTGGGAGTTGGGAGAAACCTACAAACCAAGTAATTCTGCTCCTCAGTTTATCCGTGAGGAAGAAAAATTAATTAATCTCTTGATTGTCAAACGAATATATGCAGAATCATTACTATGTCTTGACTCCATTCTATGAGTTCTGGACATGTTATTTAACAGAACAACAGTCTCTGCTTTGTGAGTTTATATTCCCATGTGGAGCCTCCCTCTGTGGCTCAGGCAGCTACAAAAGGCTATAAAAGCTGTGGACCTGGGGTCTCCACCTGAGTCCTGAGGTTGGCGTGTGTTTGGGGGCAAAATACGTAGCCTCAAGTAGGAGAACAATTCTAATAAATAATTAAATTCTAGTTGATGCTAAAGTGTGAAAAATGTGAGGACAAGAAGCCACCTGAATAGGGTGATGCTGTCATTACTATGTCTGTGATGAAGGGCAGGTCACATTATTACACAGGGGCTTTGGTTGGTCCTTAGTTGAGATGACATGTCTGAGCATCACTTGAAGGACTGAGGGATTTAGTTAAATGCTTATCTGGGTTCTCTCCATATTTTAGTTTTATTTAATTGAAATTGTCGCTGTGTATGTTTAAGGTATATAGCATGATGTTTTGATTTACATATGAAATTATTTCGAGTGTGCTCAGTTAATATCTGTCTTATCATATAGAAAAAATAAATAGAAAAACAAAAATAAAAGACAAAAGGAAAAGCATTTTCTGCTCATGGTGAGGACTCTTAAGATCTACTCTCTGTCAACTTTCCTGTCGTCACACAGCAGTGTGGACTTTGTCACCATCTTCACACGCAGGGAGTGTGTGTCTGTGTGGAGAGACCGACCACCATGAATGACCAGGGCGAGTGTGTGGCCAGCACGTTCTGAGCACACACGGGGGTGTTTTGTTTGGTGGTTGAGTGAGGAGGTCATGTCTTAGAAGTGACAACAGTGAAGTGATTTATGGGGACAGCGTGTGTCCAGGGTCATCATGCAAACTCCGTCGGAAGCAGACACTTGAGCTATTACTATCACTTCAGTTACTAGAAAAGTTTCCACAGAGCCTTCCAGGCCAGAAGTGGAAAAGACAGGGGACTCATCCATCATGTGATTCTGGTAAATAGCTGTTAAATCTTGGTTTTGGAGTGTGTGGGCTTTGAGGGACACAGGTGTTGAAAACTGTGGGAGAAGCAGAAGGAAGAGGATTGGGAAGTGAGCAGTCCCCAGTGAGAGATTTGTGTGAAGGTTGCAGAGTCTGGATATGGAGTTGATGAGAAGTTCAAGCAGAACTGAGCTGGAAGGACCACTCTGACGGCAGAGGGAGGGGAGCGGGTGTGCAGGCGGGGATGCGGCGGCGGGTGCAGAGGATGACTGCTGACCTCACACAGGGCCATGGAGGGGAGAGAAGGGTCAGGTGTCAGAGAGGTTAGAAGATGGAAACAGCTGTGTGAATAGGTTTGGGGACACAGAGTGGCGATGAAAGAGGAGACTGAAGAGGATCCCAGGCTCCCATTCTGGATCATAGCTCACCTGTTCCCATGTTGTCTTTCAGACAGGAGGGAGGGAGGCAGCTTACCTGGACGGTGAGTGAAGCTGCAGGTGTCCTTTCCTGCTCTATGTTAGTGGTCGGGCGTTAATAATTGTGTGTCAGTTATCTATACCCATAATAATATTGTGTAAAGTCACAAAATAAATCTCAATAACATGCAATGATGAACAATTTATTAGATTTAAACAAATGAGAAGTTCAGTTAACAAGACGAGAATGGCTCATCTCTGAACTTACTCATATGTCTTTGGTCAGATTTGGACCTTGGCTGGTCTAGTTCACATGGATGGATGGTATTGGCTCATGTGGGACACCTGTTTTGTTTGACTTATGTTATTATTTGCTTGCTTTCTACATACACCACATATGAGTGATATCACAGATCATTTTTCTGCTTCTTACATATAGATAAACATAAATCCCTCTAGGAATTCTTTCTGCATGTTAGTGTTATTATGTCAAGAAAATGATTTAGTAAATCTCTCTTCTGTTTCTATGAACTATTGGCTTTCCATGTCCATGGCAGGGAGAAGTGCCCCTGACCTCTGTGTCCCCCTGCTCCTTCCTCTGTACCTGTAACAGGGCTGCTGCCCCTTTTGCAGGGACACTTTCCATGGAGGCCCCAGAATGAACCTGATGTCTCCTGAATGTCCGCACATATAGAGTCTCTAGGACCCCAGACCCCAGGAGGTTCCCTGGCTCTGTCTCTTCCTCCGCAGGTGTGGGCTCCGCCCCTCACGTGCACATCACAGGTCCCCAGGAGGACGGGGTCCGCCTGGTGTGCAGGGCCTCAGGGTGGTTCCCGGAGCCCCAGGTGCAGTGGAGAGACCCCCGCGGAGATAAGCTCCTGGCGGTGTCAGAGGTCCAGACCCAGGACAGTGAAGGACTGTTCAGCGTGGAGGCCGCGCTGGTGGTGAGAGCCAGCTCTGCGGGGAACGTGACCTGCTCCCTCCTCAACCCCGTCAAGGGCCAGGAGAAGGCCATGGACATTTTCATCCCAGGTCAGCGCTGCTTCCAGCTCCCAGCAGGGATGGAGGGAGGGGCCGTGGTTCCGAGTGTGCTGGGCAGGCTGTCCTGGCTGTGCCCCTGACCGGCTCTCTGACTGGGCGCAGAGCCCTTCTTCCCCCAGGCCTCTCCCTGGAAGCCGGCTTTCCTGGTGAGCCTGGCCCTGCTGATGCTGCTAATCCTGGGGGCCTCCTATTACACTAGGAGAGAATATTCCACAAAGTCCAGGGTGCTAAGGGTACTGAGGAAACTGCGTCTGGAGGAGGAGTATGAGCGGCGGATGATGGAGGAGGCTCTGAAGGACAGAGGTAAGATAGGACTGTAGGTCCATGTTCATACTTGTTGGGACAAGCTCATCACAGGGCCAGAGTCCAGGGCTCCAACTCTCAGGACAACCAGATCCAGTGGTTCAGGAGATCAAATAAAACAGTGTGGATTCTTAAATGTGTAGTGGGAACTTCTAGGGCACAGAAAAGTTCTTTTGAGGTGATTCTATGAGTACATTCTTTCCTTCTGTAGGGACAGAAGTTCACGCTTATATTTTCACTCTCTTTCAGATGAACTTCAGGCAAATCTCAGTAAGTGTTGCTCCCACGCAAACCCTGTGTCCCCTTCATGGAGACAGTCAGGATCTTCGCTCACCTGTTCCCTGTGTTTCCTTTCAGACAGGAGGAAGACAGCTTACCTGGATGGTGAGTGAGGCTATTGGTGTCCTGGATCTCCTGTCCTACCTGTGACAAGGTGTCCCATCTCCTTGTTCCTATTTAAACACAGACATGTGCACCCTTCCCTGGGGCAGAAGAGGCAGCTGGTGGAGGCAGCACCCAGCCCCAGGGCCCCTCCAGACCTGATCTCCTGTTTCCCACCCAGCACTTGAGAACCCAGGTGAATGGTGATACATGGAGCTTGTCAGGCCTTCATGTCCCTGCCCTGGGCACCATACTGCTGCTTGTCCAGCCTTTAGTTCTTGGTTTTCCCTGGAACCCACAGACCACTGGTGTGGGTTTATTAACAGAGTCATTTGAGAAAGTGGGGTCATTATTTGGGAGTGTAGCCTCCTCCTCCAGTCCTGACACATCCAGAGAGTCTGTTGTCTGTACCTGCAGAAGGTACTGGATGACTGGGACTGACACACCTGTGAATGTGGTGTGATGGTCTCTCCCCCAGAATGACAATGTTTCCTCTAAGAAACACTGGTCATTTTTATCCCAGAGCCCACCTCACACCCCTCTCACTCCCCTTTTTTGATTATTTCCCAAGGATACCTTTTCCTGAAGAGACTGGCTGTGATAACATTTCTTAATAATTATTGACCCATATGGATTTTATTTTTGAACATAATTTCATATAGTGTAATTTTGATTCTTAGAGGCTAAACTCAATGTAAATAGAATAAGAGACACAGAGCAGCTGTGTGACTTGCTAAATGTTACTCACTTGCATGGAATTCAGGAAACTTGTCTGCACAGCAGCTTCCTGACCTGTGTCCAGCAGACAGTGCCCTGTTGTCTCACACAGCAGGAGGTCAGCTCCCTCCAGCCTCTCCCCTCCACTCCCTGACAGAGTCTAACCTGTAGGACAGATGGAGGCCAGGTCGGTAGGTAGATGCTGAGCATATTTATTCTGACTGAGGTCTCACCAGGTGTGTTCCCTTTCAGCCTGGAGGAAGGCCCACCTGTATGCAGGTACGTGACTCTGAATGTCTTCTCACCTTACTTCCCAGCCTACTTTCTGCCTTTTCTCTCTCAGGTGTTCTGAATCTAGATCTCAGAGCCACTGGGATATTTATGGCTCTGAGGTGGGTCCTGTGAAAGATGTGATATTAATATGAAAAATCCCCTCTATGTGTTTTTGTAACAGGAAGAAAAGGGTAACATGAATTTTCAGTCATCATTTTCCATTTTAGAACAATTTTCTGGTATTTGGAAAGACTCAGGATTAGGCTAACTGTGCATATCATTTTAAATAGGCCATTATCATTAGTTTACAAATTTCCTGACTGTCAATTTTGTCCCATTTTTAATAAATCAGGGCCGTCTGTAATGCAGAGCAAAAAGCCAGTTGAGTAGCCTGGACTCTGTTGAGCCAGACACATGCACTGTCCCATTTTTGCCTAAAAGAAATATGGTCAGCAACTCAGGATCCTTGTTTGTTTTTGTAGAAGCAACATGTTAAGACCTGAAAAGGGGAAACAGAGAGGTATTAAATTGTTTTCCAGAAAGAGAGTGAATCAGGAGGAAGGACCAGAAGGAGGAAGAGGGGAGGAGATGGAGGAGGAGATGAGTGTGGGTAGAAAAGCTCGCAGAGGTTTTGGTGGACAGGGTGAGTGCAGAGAGGTCCCAGCTACAGTGACAGTGTGTGCTTTGAGATGTGCTCAGAGGCTTTGCAAGGTTTGGATCATAAATGTAATGGCTCCTTCACTCATCTGTAATATTTCAGAAAAGCTTATAATTTTTAAATTCATGTTTGAGGTGAACTCTGAATGGAAGGTGTATGTGATGAGACCGTCCCAACCTCCACGAGTGGTCGGGGCAGGAGGGTGTCTCAGGCCTCCTAAGGCCATGAAGGGCTGTCAGGGAATCTGTGACATGGAGCTAGAGAAGGATCTGTGTCCTCTGAGCCGTGGACCGTGTCCTCCCTGCTCTGGATGATTCTTTTTACTGTCCAGGAAACAAAGTGAGAAGCAGAGAGGGGCAAGCTGTGGGGTGAACATGGTCTGGAGACCAGATGTGAGATGAGCCCTCCTAAGGGTCTCACTGATGCTCCAGGGTTTGTTTGTAAACAGTGAGGGTCACACAGTCTTTCTTCTTCTGCCTCCTCCCTCCCCCGCTCTCTGCTGAGTGCATGTCGTGTGTGTAATGCATATGTCATTTTGATACACAATTAGACTTTAAAATAGAAACACCAGCATTACACTGGTGAAAACATGTTCATATTGACAGATTCATGATGCATAAATGTGTGATCTTACATTATTTATAAAGTTGGAGCAATTCTTGTTTAAAATTTGCCATTTATAATTAATAGTGCACTGAAGTGTATAAAATAGACCTTAATAGTTCATACTCTCAAAAACTAAATATTATTTTAATTTTCCTTTCCTTTATATCATCTTGTTATTGTCTTTTTCCTCACTGTCCTCCTTGTTCTTCTTGGTAGTGTGCAGCAGTTATAGTAGAGAACATAGATGGATATAAGTAAAGTCATTTTTCTCAAATAGGTTACATGGACCTTTTTTAAAGAAAAGGGGCAGCAGGAATGATGGTGAGGGGCCAGCAGGCAGGAAGAGAGAGGATGAGGAATCACCCGCATCCACTATGAAGCTTTTTGTCCTTGTCACATCCCCTCTTAGAACGTGACCCTGGGTCCCTGAGATGCATGTGGACTGCGTTCAGTGGGAGTCGACAGACCCAACCGCTAGTCCACCAGGGCGCACCAGGCTGTCATTTGATCTGAACTAATTTCCTCTAGAGCAAATTAACAAAGACAGAAATGCTTGTTTCTCCACATGAACCTGTATAGGTGTGGAGATGATCATAAATTTATATTCAACATACATTAAAAAAGTACTGAACTTTGAAATCTATTTTTATTCCTGAGTCCTTTCCACTACTGGGAAATTAAAACACTCCCATAGATGGGATCTCATTGTTATACTATGTATCTGCCTTTTTTCTTTCAGGGCAGAGTATGAGGATAGGGATTTCTTGGCCTTGGGTCAGAGTTGGGGAGCCCCGTACTTTCTTGTTTGTCATTCCAGGGGCACCAGGGGAGGGGAGGTTTGTTCTCTCTGGTCCTTCAGGGACTGTGTAATTGTCTGCTTAAGAGGGCAAAGTAGGTCCCATGTGGTCATTCGGGGTGTTGTTTGTGATCACCTTCCACCAAGGGGGAGCTCATGGCTGTGTCACTCACTCTGACTGGAATTCTGATGCACAGTGTGGCTTCCTCCTCCAGTCCAGCCTCCTGCCCCTGGTCTCTGGGCACCGCTGTGCCTGCATCTCCCCAGAGCACATCTGGATCCTCATCTTTCATGTGCAGTGTCTGTGTATCTTTGTTCTCCCCAAACACTGTCCCTGCCAGGTCTCTGCTCATGGTGCCTGTGCCATCTGTCTTCCAGTGGGTGTGATAGTTTTCTATTTGCTGCCAGAATAAATCACTACACACTCAGTGGCTCACACATACAACACACGTTTATCATCTGACATCACTGTGGATAAGAAGTCTGAGAGATGTTTCATTGAATTTGCAGGAGTACCTTCCTTCCTCAAATCACTTCTTGTCTCTTCAACATCTACAGCCCACCTGCGTTCGTCGGAACCAGAAAACTGGCCTCTTTCTGACCCTGCTTCCATTTTCATATAATTTTCTCCAACCACAGAATGGCAAGGGTCTCTGCTCTATGGCTGATGTGATTATATTGGGTTCACTTGGATAACCCAGGTCAATATTTCTATTTTGAGGATCATAACCTTTATGTCACCTCTAGAGTTCCCTTTTGTCTGTTAAAATAACTGTTCACAGGCTATTTGGGTGCATATTAATATTATTTAGGCACCATTGCTTTACTCTCAACAGAGGAATTTTTCTGGAAGCTTGCAGTCTTATTGAGTCAATTTTGTTGTGAGAAGATGACTAGATCTAATACTTTTGTGTGTCCCATGTCTATAGGAATGTTTTGTTCCTAATGCACCATGAGAATCTGAAGAAAAGTGATCTGTGGTGGATATTGTCAGTGTTGTCACACGTTTCCTAATTTACCTTCACTGTCTCCTTTCTTAGAGGCTCCTCCATTGCTCTCTAAACAGGGAAGGTTTCCTGAAGCCACATATCAAATTATCTTTACTGATAATGTAGTCATCCTCCAGGGTCAGATCAGTCAGGAAAATCTCTCTCCCTTTGGCAGAGTCAACCTACAAGTTCAGCCTAACCAGGTCTTCATAAGTGAGGGGATATTTTCTCTGCCAACACTTTTCAAGAAAACCTAGTTTTCAGGATGGGTGTGTATCTTCAGAAGCATAATTTGATAGTCGAATTTCTTTCTGTTCTCATATGATTCACACAATCTCTGGTGTCAAATTTTTTGACTTAACATTTTGGGAGTTTCAGGCATGATGAATATAAGTGTGTGTGCAAATAAAAAAGAGATAAACTATGTCCCCAAAATACTTCCGCTGTATATCCTGCATCAATGTGTTTCAGAAAACTGTTTTCTGACCCTGATGTGTAGAGTGTCTGCAAATCTTTGACATGAAACATGTGGTTTTCTTGCAGACTGGCGGAGGGAGAAGTTCCAGCCCTGTGAGTGACACATGTGCTTTCTGATGCTCCTCCTGCTGCCCCCACAGCTTCTGTTTCCCTGTCTGTTCTCCATGGTGATGAGATGTTTGTGGGTGGGGTTGCCAGAGACAGTCACACAGGTGGAACTGGTGGAAAATTCTATACTGAATGCTAAACAGACATCCCTCTGTCCTTGAGTCGAGGCTTGTCCTCAGCGCCTGTGACATATGTAACCTCCACATCAGTCATGTGGCTCCTTGTTCTCCATGAGGATGTGGACCTGAGTCACAGGCTCTCATACCAGGTTTCTCTGCCGCCCCCCATGCAGCTCAGTGTGGGGTGAGGTGGTCACGTGCTCCTGTGTGGGGCAGGGACAGCCTGTGTGACTGTGCTTCTCTCTGCAGGGTCTGTCACTCTGGATCCTTCGTCTGCCTGGTGGGGCTATGTCATCTCTGCTGACAGGAAGACTGTTACCTGGAACAACAACATTAAGAGTTACTTCCCATCCCACGGTGTCATGGGCCGTGAGGGCATCACATCAGGGCGCCGTTACTGGGAGGTGGAGATCAGCAATGGAGACAGCAGCATATGGGCTCTGGGTGTCTGTAGAGAAACTGTGGAAAGGACAAAGTGGTTCAGAAATTCCACAGAAAAGGGTTACTTGGTTGTGACGCATAGTAAATATGGATATACTGCCTCTATTAACCCTAAAACTTATCTGTCCCTGAGGCAGCCTCCCTGTACGGTGGGGGTTTTCCTGGATTACAGTAGAGGGGACGTCTCCTTCTATAACATGACTGATGGCTCCCACATGTTCTCCTTCCCTCGGACGTCCTTCTCTGGGACCCTCCTTCCGTACCTCATGTGTAACTCAGGAAATGTGTCCTTGACCATCTGCTCCTTGGAGGGTGGGACCAAGGGGATCCCTGTGCCCCTTAAGAATTCTTCTCTAGGGAACCCTGTGAGTCTCCCAGCAGAGGGGTTCAGCTCTGACTCTCAGGTTGATGATGCTCCCCCAGGGGTTGAATCTCCATTACTCCCCAAGGCTGCATCCCCATAGGGCCCCTTCTCTGTCCCTGTCACCTCCCTGTGGGCTCCCTGGAGACTCACATCCCTGTACAAGACCTGAGAGTGAGTCCTGGATGGCCTGGATCCTTACCCTCCTGCTCTGCTGGCAGACTCTGGGGTGTGGTTCTGAGAATTGTCAGTTCTTGTCTGCAGGTGGTAGAAGATAAAAACTGACAGTTTTGGTTAGTTTTGGGTGGGCTGAATTTTACTATGGGAAGTCATTTTATATTGGTAATGAAAAGTATTTTATGGTATGCACTTTTGGACAGGAAAACATGTGAGTGATGAATTACTCTGTGAATCAAGTGACAGTCACTTTATTGAATTTGAGTCTGTGCAGAGAATGCAGAGGCTGAGAGTGACCCCCTCTCTGTCATGGGGGATATATATCCTTTGCTCAGAAAAGTTGCTCATCCATATATTCCAGGGAAGTGCATGATTTTCAAGTGGAGCAGAGGATTCATTTCTGTTCTGTATACTTTCTATTCTGGGATGGAAGAAACAAATCCATTTTTCTAAATCTCAGTAAATATCTTTTACCTGTAAAAAAATTTGTGTTGTGCTAATTTAGTGAATTAAAGAGAAGGATCTGGCTTCTCTTTTGTGTCAACACACAGTAGAAAGAACAGAACTGCTGCCTGAGTGATGATGAATATGAGAAGATTTTTGAGAATCATCGGGAAGTGATGAATTGACCATGAGCGTGATTCCAGTCATCACTGTTTTGCCTCATACTACTTCTAGCCCAGTGGTAAGGTTAATACGAAACCACTATGAGCAAAAGAAGCAGGATTATTGCAGACTCAGACCTTCAGAAATGAAGATATATTCTTACCAGAAAGAGTGATTTTACTCTCTTTGTTTCTGGTGAGAAGACACGGAATGAGAAATGGAAGAAGAAAGTCAAAACAGTTCTGGTCTGTAATCAATTCTAGAAAAAAGACTGCAATATATAATAGCTTTGTATACTTTATATGGGATATTTTTATATAAACCATTTTATTTCCTCCCCTTTTTTACTATTTTGATTTTATTCAAGTGTTGGAGGTTGTTTCTATAATAGTGTTTAGGTAACATAATAGTTAATGGTCTGATTGAATTTGAAGAGTAAATAATACAACCATGTCAGATACAATGAGATTGTTTCATTTTGGGGAAAGATATGAACTGGCAATGGGAGCTCTGTCTCATGTGTGAAAACTTCAGTTTCATTCTATGTAAGTTCAAATGTGTGGAAATAGTGTGTATGGAGTCTGAGTAACTAAAACAGTTTCTTCTTTGCTACACAACACAGTGTTCACCTTATTTGTCACTAATGTGTCCTGGAGGGTACACAGCAAGTCACACAGAGAAAACTTTTCTAGTTTTTGTGTTTTTCTCCTGTTCCTGTGATGTGACAGCCTGGTAGGCTGACTGGCCCATTTCTCTCACTCTCAGTGACGGTGTTGGCATTGCTGTTGGCTGTTTCCAGAGGGTTGCTTCCCAGGGGTCCCCCAGATCCCCTGTGGGAGTTTTCTTGTCCATTGGCCTTGGTCTGGGGCGTGTTGGTGAACTTCTCTACCTTCCAGGTGGACAAGGTTCACTTTCTCCAACCAGTTCTCAGTATCAGCCTTACTGAGGTGCTGCCTCCCACATTTCTCATTTGAATGCTCTGTCGCAGAGATAGTGTCTGCTCCACGTATCTGCTATTTCTCTATTCTTTAGAGCTGTCTTCAGAGTTTTACTTTTCTAAGTGGTTAACTATCTTTTTCTAGTGAAAATTACTTACTTCAACTTTCCCTGTTCAATTGATTGTTGTTTCTGGATTTTCTGTCTCCTGACTGGACACTGACTGAACCAGTATATAAACTGCAATGCACTGTTCATGCATGTGGCAAAGGATGACAGAGTCATTTACAAGTCTATTAAGTGGTTCATCCCTAGATAAGTTCATAAAAATATACTCTTCAGGATCCTTGTGGGCTTTAAATACCTTACATGTTAACATATTATAATAAATCCATGCATGTAATACATATATAATTCCCCTTTTCAATTTAGGTCATGCTTTTTGGTGCTATTTCTTTTTGTGAACCATGAGCATACTTTCTGAAACAGAGCAAAAAGGAGAACATGTATATGTACTTTATTATCTACAAAAACTATATGACACCTTTTTAAAATTATTTTTATTAGTAATAGAAATTATTTCTTTTGGTCAAAATTCTTAATCTATTTGGGATATTTAAATTGCATCTCAGTCTACATTTCACACCACACCTCCTACCAGAGTTCCTGTGTCCCTTACTGTCCCTTTTCCCCTCAATTCCCTCCTCCCATAACCAATACTAAATACTACTTTAAAATAAATTTTGTGTAGGGAGTGAATTGCTTATGGCCACTTCTGCAAATTTTCCACAGTAGAATTTCTCACAGTCAGCAGAGCAAGAAGTAGATAAACAGCAAACTGAGCCTCGACCTTCAATGTTGCTATACTTTCAACTGTTCCCAAGAGCAGGGGAACAGCCTGTACCTACAAGTCTTTCTTTTATTCCCATTATGTCATTTGTAATCCAGTCCTATAAATTAAGTCAAGAGGCCAGACTTGGGGTCACTGTCTCAGAGAGGAGAGAAGTGTCCCACCTGGATCCCACTTTTCTAGATGCATGTTGTCAGTCTTTTTTTCTTTAGACTCCTGTAGCCCCCTCTCAGGGATCCTGTTGATAAGCCACACAGATTGTGGTAAATTTGTATGTTCATTTGTTTCATTTCATTATAGCCCATGTATGAGTGAAACTATCCTGTATTTCTCTTTTTTCATTCGGATTAATTTCATTTAACAAAATATCTTCCAGTTATATGCAGATTGTAGCAAAGAGCACAATTTAATTTTTTTTAATAGTGGCAGAGAATTCCATTGAGCACCATAGCTTCTTTATCCAATATTCTGCTGATGGCTGGATAGCTTGTTTCCATGTCTTAGCCACGGTGAATTGTTCTGCCATGAACACAGGGATGTAGATGTTTTCCTGATTAGAGATTACCACCTGGGTTCATTATGCACAGGAGTGGGATTGCTGGATCAAATGGTAAATTCATCTTTTTTTATCTGAGAAATCTCCACATTGTTTTTCAAAGAGGTTGCACCAGTTTACATTCCTATAAACAGTGAAGGAGGTTTTCCTTTTTTCCATAACCCCTCCAATTCCTCTATTTTCCGGACTTTTCAATATAAGCCATTCTCACTGGTGTAAGGAGATATATCATTGTAGTTTTGATTTGCATTTCTCTGAATTGAGCGATGAACATTTTTTCAGGTGTCAGTCATCTGTGTGTCTTCTTTAGACAGTCTCTATTGAGCTCTTTTGCTCAATTTTGAGTGAATCACTTGCTTCTATTTTGAGATGTATGTACTCTTGCATATTTTAGAAATTAAGCTTTTGTCTGATGTACGTTGTGTGAAGATCTCTAATTTCTTGATTTGTCTTTTCGTTTTAGTGGTGGTTTCTTTTGCTGTGCAGAAGATCTTTAGTTTTATGGAGTCCTAATTATTTAGTTTTGCTTGGGTTATTTTTGCTATCATAGCTCCTCCCCCAAAGACTTTTTTGAGGTTGATGTCAAGGAATGTTTTCCCCATATTTCATGTTAGGTATTTCATGGTTCCAGGTATTATGTCCAGGTCTTTCATCCATTTTGATTTGACTTTTGTACTTGGTGATAATGAATACTCTAGATTCTTTTCTTGCAGATGTCTTTCAAGTTTTCGCAGCATCATTTTTTGAACAGATTTTCTTTCCTTCACTGTATGCTCTTGGCACCTTGGCACATGTTTGACAAATTTGTTAGTTTGCAGCTTTATAATGTTTTATGATCCTTTGTATTTTTGTGATGTCAGTTGTGATCTTACCTCTTATTTCTGATTTTTATTATTAGGATTTACTCTCATTTTTTCAGGAGTCTTTCTATGGGTATATCAATGAAAAATTTTTTTCAAAGAATCAGCTTTTGGATTCAACAGTCTTTCTATGGGTATATCAATTAAACATTTTTTTCAAAGAATCAGCTTTTGGATTCAACAGTCTTTTTGTTTCCAGTTAATTTACTTCTGCTTTGATTTTTATTATTTCTTTTCTTCTGCTGATTTTTGGTTTATTGTTCTCTTTCTAGTTCCCTCTGGTGTGTGGTTAGATATTTAATTTGGGTTCTCTCTTGATTTTTGGTGTGTGCTTGTATGGCTATCAACTTTCCTCTCAGAGGTACTTTTGCCACATTCTTTTGTTCTAGTATGTCACCTATGAATTTCAATTTGCTTATAGATGTGATTTAATTTTATCGATTATTTATTGATTGTTCAAAGGCATGTTGTTCAACCTTCATATCTTTGTGGTTCTTTTAACTTTTTTCTTTTGTTTGATTTCTAGTTTTACCCTCTTATAGTAAGATTCTTTCTATAATTTGAATTTTTCTAAATTTTATGAGACTTGTTTTATCTCCCAGGGTATGTTCTATCCTTGATGTGTTCCATCAATGTCAAGAATGTACATTCTTTTTTCTTGCAGTAAAACACTCTGTATATGTCAGTTAAGTCCATGTGATTTCTCTTGTTTCAATTAGGACCCTTGTTTCTTTGTTGGCTTTCTGCCTGTTTGATCTATTAATATCAGTGGAGCAATAAATTCCCCTACTATTGTATTGCTGTCAATGTCTGCCAATAGCCCTGTCAGCATTTGTTATAAATATATATATATATATATATATGAACCTGAGTTGAGTGAATCTATATTGATGATGGTTATTTCTTCTTGATGTATGACACCCTTGAACATGAGGTAGTGTCAATCCTTGCATCATCATAGCGTTTTTAATTGATGTTTGTCTTGTGTGATAGTAGTATTCCAATCCCAGATTTCCTTTTGTTATTGAGGCTTTGATATATTTTTACATAAGTCTAGACTTTAAACCTATGCTTTATCTTTGGATCTGATATGAATTTCTTGTAGGCGTAATATTGATGGGCTCTATTTTTTGATCCATCTGGCAACTTTATGTCTATTTTTAATAGACTTAGATTTTACATTGAAATGAACTCACATATAGGTTCTGCATATGCGCAGTTTCCCTATTCCTGATATAAGTCAACACACCCTGCCCTCCACCAAATCACCAAGTGTTCTTCACAATTGTCCAGTGGCTTCAACACCACTAACCCCTCCCCTCAACCCACTGCCTGTTGGTCACCTCAGTCCAAGTGTTACTTTTGTTTCATCTGTTCCTCATTTTTAAAGTATTCACACACCAGTTCGATCGTCTGGTACTGATCTTTCTTCTTTTGACTTATTTCACAGCATAATCTCCTCTATTTCTATCCATATTGATTCGAATAACAGGATTTCTTTTTGTTTCCCTTTTTAAGGAAATTTGCAGGTAGGAATGAAGGTGATCAGAGGCAGGCAGGGAGAGAGGGGAAATAAGTATTTTATTTTTATTTTGCAGTTCACATTGGTTGTTCCTTCGGACCTGGGGTTTGAACTGTGGTCCTTGAGATGTATAAAGCTTGCTCTCCTTCAGAGGTGGCTGGCCCAACTGCTGATAGATCAGGGTGCACTTAACTTTTTCTTTATCAAAGCATTTTTTGATACTGCCTAACCAGGTGCATCAAAAACAGCATATTATATTTTTTTCCAAATCTGTATTGATGTTTTAAAATTGATGTCATGAATGAACATTGCATTTTAATATTAATTTGGTTTGAAGAATACATAATAGCAAATTTAAATCTGTATATAACACACTAGGTTTACCACTCTTTCCTTTATTTCCCTCTTCACTTTACAATTAATCCCCTTTACCCCATTTCTCCCTACCACCCATCTCTTCTGTACCTTTTGATTTGCCTTTTTCCCTTTGCCACTAAGAGTCTATTGATGTTTGGATAATTCTCTCTTTTTTAAAAGGTACGTATTTTTAAATTTATGTCATTTATTTGTTTTCTGTCTTTATACTCATATGATGCCTGTCTTTCTCCCTCTGGTTTATCTTACTAAATATAATTTCTCCCCATTTCGATCCATGTTGCTGCAAATGGCAGCATTTCTTCCTTTTTGATGGTTCCATGGTACTCCATTATATATGTGTGCCTGTATATACATGTGCATATAAATAATATATTTATATATTATGTTTTCTTTATCCGCTCACCTGTTTATGGTCATTTAGGTAGTTTCCAGATCTTGGCTATTGTAAATAATGCTGCAATGAACATGGGGGTGCATATATCTCTGAAAATTTGTCTTATGTTTTTTAGGGTAAATGCTCAATAATGGAATAACTGGATTATATGGGATTTCCTTTCTCAGTTGTCTGAGGAATCTCCAAACCGATTTTCAGAATGCTTGCACCATTTACACTTCCACCAACAGTGAATTAGAGTTATCTTTTCTCCATAACCTCTCCAGCACTTGTTTTTTTCTTTTTAATATGTGATAGCCCTTCTCACAGGTATAAGTTGATATCTCATTTTTGCTTTGATTTGTACCCTAAAGATAAGAGAAGTATGACATATTTTCATGGAATTGCTGACCATTTGTATGTCATCCTTGGAAGGGTTATCAGCCCATTTTCATCTTGTTTTTTGTTGTCCAATTTTTGAGTTCTTTGTATGCTTTTGATATTAACCCCTTGTCAAAAGTACGCTAGGGAAATACCTTTTCCTATTCAGTTGAATTATTTTTTGTTTTGATGGGCATTTCATTTGCTGTGTTAGAAGCGTTTTAGTTTGATATAATCCTGTTTATTTTAAATTTTATTTGTCTTGCAATTAAGGTTGAATTCCTAAAGATATCTCTTAAGTCTATGTCCAGTAACATTTGCCTATGATTTCTTCTATGTATTTTATGTTTCTGTCCTTACATCTAAGTCTTTAATCCATTTTGAATTAATTTTTATGTGTGGTTAAGGTAGTGGTCTAGCTTCAACCTTTTGCATGTGGCTGTCCAGTCCTCCCAGCACCCTTTATTGGAGACTATTCTCATCCCATTGTAAGTCTTTGGCTCATTTCTTGAAACTGGATGTCCATACTGTGTGGGTTTATTTCTGGGCTTTCAATTCTGTTGCATTGATCTGTGTTTCTCTTTTTATTCCAATACCATGCTGTTTTGAAATTTATTTCTTTGTAGTAGAGTTTGAAGTCAGGCAGCATGATTCTTCCATTGTTGGTTTTTCCCTGATGATTGTTTATTCTACCCTGGGTTGTTTGTAATTCCAACTAAAATTTGTTATTTTTTCTTCTGTATCTGTGAAGAACGTGTTTGGAATTTTGATGTGGATAGCATTGAATCTATATATTACCTTGGGCAATATGGCCATTTTGATTATGTTTATTCTACCAGCCCATGAGCATGTACTATCTTTCCATTTCTTTGTGTTGTCTTGTTTCTTTTAACAACATCCTATAGCTTTCATGTTATATGTCCTCATTTTTGGTTGTTTATTCCAAGGTATTTCATTCTTTTAGATGCATGGTAGATAATTTTTTTCTTGAGTTCTATTTCTAAATTTTCATTGTTAGCATGCAAAATGCAACCAATTTTTGATATTAATTCTTCAGGCTGCCACTTTACTATATTTGTTTATTGTTTCTAGTACCTTTTTATTTGAGTCTTTGGGGTTTTTATATGTATTATAATGCCATTTGCCAATAGTGAAAGTTCATCTTCATCCTTTTCTGTTTGGATACTTTTTATATCTTTTTCTTGGCTAGTTGCATTGGTCAGGACCTCAAACACTATATTAAATAGTAATGGTGAGAGTGTGCCCTCTTGCCTTGTCCCTGATCTTAAAGCAAAAGCTTTCAGGTTCTCTCTATTGAATAAAATTCTGGCTGTAGGTTTGTCATAGACAGCCTTTATTATGTTGAAGTACATTCCTTTTCTACCTATTATTTGGAGGTTATTTTAAAAAATAAATGCTATTGAATCTTACCAAATTATTTTTTCTATGTCTTTTGAAATGATCATGTGTTTTTTCCTTTTACTTGATGTATCACATTTATTGATTTGCATATGTTGAACCATCCTTGTATCCCTGGAGTAAATTCCACTCGATCATGTTGTATGATTTGTTTAATGTGTTGTTCAATTCGGGTTGCTAGTATTTTGTTGAGAATTTTTTCATCAATAGTCATCAAGGATATCTGTAATTTTCTTTTTTGGTGTTATCTTTATCTCGTTTTGGAATCAGCATAATATTGGCATCATAAAAAGTACATGAATGTTTGCAAACATCTTGATTTTTTAACACTTTAAGATTATTGGTATCAATTATTTGAATGTTTTGTAGAATTCACTGATGAAACTTTCTGGTCCAGGTCTTTTGTTTTTGGAATCTTTTCGATTACTGTTTTTATTTCCTTGACTTTGATTAATCTGTTTATGATTTCTAGTTCTTCTTTGCTTAATTTGGGAAAGTTGTATGTTTCCTGGAATGTGTCCATTTCTTCTAGGTTATCCAATTTGTTGTTATAAGTTGTATATAATGTTATCTTATATTCCTCTGTATTTATGGTGCACCTGTTGTGATTATTCCTCTTTCATTTCTGATTCTATTTGTTTGTATTTTCTCTCCTCTATTCTGTGAGTTTGCCAACTAGCCTCTCTATTTTGTTTCTTCTTTCAAAAAACCAACTTTCAGTTTTATTGACGCTTTGGATAGTCTTTTTGATGTCTATTCATTGAGATTAGCCCTAAGCTTTATTATTCTTCCCTTCAATAGGATTTAAGTTTCTTTTTCTTTCTTTTTCTAGTTCCTTTAGGTGAAGGTTTACGCTTTTTATTTGTCATTATTTCTGTTTTCTGAGGTAGGATTGTATCACTTTAAGTTTTCCTCTTATTACTGCTTTTGCTGCATCCCATAGATTCTGATATGTCATGTCTTCATTTTTACTTGAATCCAGGTATTTTTTAAAAATTTCATCCTTAATTTCCTTATAGAGTTCATTTATTCTGTTTTGTTGGTTAAGGATCTTGTTTCTTTATTGATTCTCTGGATGATCTGTCTTTCATTGAAAGAGGAGTGTTTAAGTCCCCTACTATTATAGTGTTGCTGCTAATATCTCTATTTAAATCTGTTAAAATTTTCTTGGTATATATGAGTACTCTATTACTGGATTCATATATATTAATAAGTATTAAATCTTTCTGTTGTATTGATTCCTTTACCATTCAATATTGTCCATCATTATCTTTTTACTTTCTTTAGTTGAAAGACTACTTTATCTGACATGAGTATAGCAGTTCCTGCTCATTTGTATCAATCATTTACTTGGAGTACTGTTCTTCACCCATTCACTGTAAATCTGTGGTTGTCTCTTGATCTTAGGTCAGTTTCTTGCAAGCAGCATTTTGTACATTTTTAAATTCATTTAGCCACTCTGTACCTTTGAATTGGTGACTTCAGCACATTTAAATTTAAAGCGATTATTGATATTTGAGAAATTGCTGTCATTTTGATTTTTATTTCTTGGTTTTCTTTATCTATTTATTACTTTGTTTAGATCGAAAAGGTTTCTTCTTTGTTTTAGATTGTAGAGCTTCTTTTAATATTTCTTGTAGAGGAGCTCTCATGGCAGCAAAATCCTTCAGCTTTTGTTTGTTATGAAAAATACTTTATTTCTCCCTCAAATTTGATGGAGAGTTTTGCAGGATATAGTACTCTTGGCTGGCACTTTTTGTATTATAGAGTAGTATTTTGAGATATCATTCCATTGTCTTTTTGCTTGTAGAGTTTCTGCTGAGAAGTCTGAGGTTTGTCTGAGAGAGAACATTTATTGTATGTTACCTACTTTTAACCCTGGCAACCTTTAGGATATTTTCTTTGTCACAAACTTTTGATAGTTTCACAATTTTGTGTTTTGGTATATCCTTTTTTTTTGCATTTTTTTGCATTTATAGAATTGGATGTTCTGTTGCCTTCATCACTTGTATGTTCATTTCCTTCTCTAGGTTTGGGAAATTTTCACCAATTATTTGAATATGTTCTCAGATGCATTTTTTTCTCTTCCCCTTTTGTGACACCCAGTATTCATATGTTCCCTTTCCTAATGGTGTTAGTTCTCTTATGTTTCTCCTTTTCTGCACTTAATTTCTCTTTCTTCTTCATCCTGTCTCCTTTCTGCATTACTGCTCCCTATATCACTAATCCTTTCCTCTCTTTGAGTTATTCTCTTCCCATCACTTTCTGTATTATTCTTAGTTTCATTAATTACCTCGTTTATATCTGCATCCCTGTTAGATTTTTCTGTAGAAATTCTATTTTTGCCTTCTGCTTCTTGATTTATTTTTTGTCATTGGTTTGTTTTTCTGAATTTTCTTTCAACTATCTGAATTACTTTATGATTGTAGCTTTAAATTCTTTATCTAATGAGATCCAACCTTCCATGTCTTCAAATTTGATTTCTCATGAGCTGTCATGATTTTCAATATGTTGAAGTTTCAAGGTGTGCTGTGTTTTTTGTTTCCCCATGGTATAGATTCCTGTTGTTCAGCTGCTAATTATTTGTGCTCTAGTTTTGTTTTATGTTTTTGATCCTTACTGGCTTCAGTAGTGTTTTTTGCTTTCTGAGCAAGTGATGACTGCTATTGGGTGGGGGAAAGATACATGGGGTACAGGAGTTGTGCATCTGTTGCAACCTGGTGTGAGTTGGTGGACTTGTGTTGTTGATAAAACTCAACTGACTGGGTCTTGAAGACTTGTCTCTGCTGGTTATGCTTTGGTTTGCTTTCTTCATCAAGTCACCATATGTGAGCCCTATCCACAGATTGTGCCACCATGGTGCTGCATCACCAGATTGCTTCACTACGAGAGAACGAGTCCTAAGAAGTTTGAACCCCAAGGTGTGGGGCCAGAGGAGCATTGGTGTCTCTATGCTCCAGGTTTTTCTGTCCTCAGACTTCTTTTGGGCTTTATTCACATCAAGAGATCATTCAGGAAACAATCCTTGGTCACCCCTCCCTAACTGTGCTGGATCTACGCTTGTTTTTTCCAGTGTCTGAATTTGTGTCAGTGGAAATTAGATCAACGGCCTCTGTTATTTCTGTAAGTGCCACAAAGGAACTTAGCAGGTGCTGAGGCTGAGGCTGCCACTGAAGACCATTGAGTCATTGGAAATTAGAGCAACTACAATGTCCAGTATGATGTTAAATAACAGTGGTGAGAGTGGACTTCATCCTAAACTTAAAGGAAATCCTTTCAGTTTTTCACCATTGACTATAATATTGGCTGTAAGTTTGTCATATATTATTAAGTTGAGGTATATACCTTTTGTCCCCATTTTATGCAGGGTTTTAATCATAAATGAGTGTTGTATCTTGTCTAAAGCTTTCTCTGCATCTATTGATATAACCATGTGTTTTTTCTCTTTGTTCTTGTTGATAAAGGTGTATTACGTTAATAGATTTTTGTATGTTGACTCATCCTTGAATCCCTGGAATTAATTCTCACTTGGTCATGATAATCTTTTTGATGCATTGTTAGATTCAGTTTACTAATATATTGTTGGGAATTTTGCTTCTATGTTCATTAGAGATATTCATCTGCAATTTTCTTTTTTGGTGATGTCTCTGTCAGTTTTTGGTGGTGTGTGATGCTAGCTCATTTGGGGGTTTCCCATGTCATTCAATATTTTGGAATAATTTGAGAATAATAGGTTTAATTCTTCTCCAAATGTCTGCTCAAACTGATTAGAAATCTATGTGGACCAGGGCTTTTGTTTTTAGGGAGACTTTCAATTACATCCTCAATCTTTGACTGTGATTGTGCCATTCAGCTTTTCTAGTTCTTTCTGATTCGGTCTTGGTAGAGTAATTTTCTAGAAAACTGTCTTTGTTCTAAAGTTAATCTAATTTTTGGCATAAAGGTTTTCATAGTAGTCTCTTAGACTTGTATTTCTGTGTACCTGTTGTAACTTCTCCCCTTCCATTTCTGATTCTAGCTATGAGATATTTGTTTCTTTTTTTCTTTGTGAGTCTAGATAATTGTTTGTCCATTTTGTTTATTTTTTCAAAGAACCAACTTTTGGTTTCATTGCCCTTCTTGATGGCCTTTTTGTTTTCTATTTAATTTATTTTCACTCCATTTTTGATTATTTTCTTCTACTGATTTTTGCCGGTAATTGTTTTTCTTTCTCTAGCTGTTCTAAATTTAGGGCTAGATTGTTTATGTTCAATTTTTCTTGTTTCTTCATTATTCATGGATTGCAGTGAACTTCTTTCTTAGGACTGCTTTTGCTGAATACCATAGATTATCATAACTTGTTTCTTTCTTCTCATTTGTCTCTAAGAATTTTTAAGTTCCTATTTAATTTTCTTTTTAAATCAACAGTCATTCAGAAGATATTCTGTAGTGTCCAGTTAATTTGGAGTCTTCTAGTTTTCTTTTTATGGTTGATTTCCAGTTTTAAGCCATTATGGTCAGAGAAGATGCTTGGAATGAATTCAAACTTTGCAAACTTGTTGAGATGTTTTGTGTCCCATCATATGATCTATCCATGTGAATGTTCCATAGACACATTCGAAGAAAATGAAATCTGTTTTTGTTGATTGAGGTGTTTGGTATATGTCTATTAGAGCCATCTGTTCTAAATGGTTATTTAAAGCAGTTGCTTACTGTTAATTGTCAGCCTGGTTGATCTTTCCATTGTTGTCAGTGGGGTGTTGAAGTCTTTGCCGCTGTCAACGTCTTTGGTCAGCTCTAATAACACTTGCTTAATATATTTTGAGGTTCCTTCATGCTTATATTTGTTGTGTCTTCTTGCTGATTGACCCTTAATCATTATATAATGTCCTTCTCTGTCTTTTGCTATGCTTTTAAGTTGGAAGCCCTTTTTATCAGGTGTAAGTATGGCTGTTCCTGCTTTTCGTGGTTGTCATTTGACTGCAGGATTGTCTTCCAATAACTGACTTTCAGTCTTTTTTATCTTTTCAAATTAGCTGAGTTTCTTAAATGTAGGTGAGTTTTAGTTGAAGGCTGTGTCATGCTTTATAGTCCATTTGGCACTTTCTTTCATTTTACTTGTGTGTTCACTCCATTAATGTTTAGGGTGTTATTGATAAGTAGCTGCTTAGTGTCATTTAGTAATTTGTCTTCTCTGTGTTGTACCAGACAGTGACTTTGCTCTTCTCTTTCTCTTCTTAAGTGGATTGTGTGTGGTTGTGTTGTGACTGGTTTCCTTTTTGTTTACTTCTTTGATTTTTCCCTGGAGATGTATTTTGAGTTTGCCCTGGAGTTAGCATTAAGAATTCTATATTTACTTCCTATATTTTTTGAAAGCAGATTATTCTTGCACTCACTGTAACCATACACATTTCTGTTTTTTTCTTTCCACTTTTAAAATTTGCTATCTTACTGTTTTTAAGTGGGTTTTTATACTTTATAGAGCATCTTTTAGTACTTTTGATAGAACTAGTATTGTTGTGATGCAGTCCTTTAACTTTTACTTATTCAAATAAACTTTTTCTTATTCCTTCAGTTTTGATTAATAGTATTGCATGGTATAGTATCTTAGGTTGATAATCATTTTATTTCAGTCTTTTGAATATATCATGCCTTTTGCTCCTGGCCTGTAAAGTTTAGAAATCTGCTGACAATATTATGGAGTCTTCTTCGTATGTGACTTGTTTTCCTCTGGATGCTTCTAAGATTTTTTATCTTGTGTTTTTGACATTTTAATGACAATGTTTTTTGCTTAGGTATGCTTGTTTTTCTTTTACTAAGTACTCTTTAAGCTTCCTGGTTCTGGCAACTTGTTTCATTCTTCAGGTTAGGGAAGTCCTTAGCTATTATTTCTTAAAATATAGTTTCTGCCCATTTTTTCTCTCTCTTCTCCTCTGGATCCCTATAATGTGACTGTTGTTTCTTTTGATATCATCACAGAGGTCTCAGATTCTGTCTTCATTTCTTGTCATTCTTTTATCTCTTTGCTGGTTTGTTTGAGTACATTCCTCTGCCTGACCTTGTAGCTCACTGATTCTATCAGAGATTTAAGCAACCCTATTCATGAATCCTTTTGAATTCATGCCAGCTATTGTCTTCTTTATTTCTTTGACATCTGAGTTGCTTTATTGTTTCTCTTTTTTGTGCTTTTTTCTTTCTCTACTTCTTTCTTGATTTCCATGTGTTGTTTATTACTGTTGCTCTAAATTTATCCTCCTGTAATTTGCATTAGTTTCTGTATTCAGATAATCCCCAGGGTTTGAATTGGACCCATAATTTCAGGTCTGTTTCTCTCTGTGCTTGTTCTGTTTGACATTCAATTTATGTTTCTATGGATTAGTTTTTCTACAGTCAAAGCCTGGTTTAGGATATTGACTTGTACTGTTTAGGCCTGAATCTGGGTTTGGACACTGGAGTTTCTTGAGTTTTGTGGTGTTGCCATTGATCAGATTTGTTGAATTTCTTATGTGTGCCCTGTGTTCCTCCCCAAAAGTTCAGCCTATGTGGCTAGTGTTTGTTCTGGGGCTGCAGAGACAACTCCAAGCATCAGATCTTCCAATCACAATGATCATCTTGCTATTGACACGCAATTGGTGATCAGGATGTAGTTTCACCTATACCCACAAGGTGGTGATAGTGGGTAGCATTGAGGGCTCCCGCTCTGGGAGACTTTCATCTTTTAAGCTTGAGAATGTTATTTCAGTGGGCAGGATTACCATTGGGTGGGTCCTGTGTCTCCAGGGCCATATGATGGGAGGAGATGAGTGGGGGTGGCTTGTGGGGAGAGATTCCCCTCACTATCTGCTGGTTATGGCAGTGCTCAGGATGATTTTCTCACTGGGCTTCCTGTTTAAATCACCAGTTCACAGGTGCCTCTTCAGACCTGTGCCTAGACCCTCACCCCCAGCTCCATGTCCTGGTCCTGCTGTATAGGCTCGCTGCTGCTTCCCTGATTATGGGAAGCTAAATTCTTCCCATAGTTCCAGCACCTCTGCGTTGGCCAGAATCCCAATTCTGAGTCTTGTGTGTAGCTCTCTGAAACTGGATGTTTTTGCCAACTCTTTGTTGTCTTGATTGCTATTATGTCTCCATGGAATCTGTGTCTATTTTTCCTCAGTGAATTATAGATGGATTTCTAGTTGCTCTGTGGGGAGTATGTGAGTCTCATTCCTGACATATCAGCATTTTGGCCAGAAGTCCCGGAAGCGTACTTTTTAAAAGGAATGAAGGAAGGTAGGAATAAAGGTAGTCAAGAAATGACAGGAAGGAAAAAGAAAAGAAAGACTAATTTACTTATTTGTTCTTTTTTTGGTTATTCCCCCAGCCCGGGCTGCAAATCTATGTCCTTGGACATGATGATAACCACACGCCAGGTACAGACTTAATGCCTGAGTTACTAGGGCATAGTCCTGAGTTTTTATGTCTAAAGATCTATTTCATTGATCACAGTCTTATTTTAATATATTGATAAATAACTTAATATTAATAATAATTTTAATAATTGACCAATAACAATAATTTTATACATTCATTTTTACCTTATTCACAGATTTGTTATAGTATTTTATGTAAGTTTAATAAATTGTTGAGTTTATTTTGATAACAAATTTTGTAATATATTATGAAAGTTATTGTAATAGCTTATGAAAGATGGGACTCCACTCTGTGGCATGTCTATGGAGAAACAGGTTATTTTTATCTTGTCCTCTCCCTTAAACTCTTGCTAATCCATCATTTGAAGCATGTATCTTCAAAGCCAAGGTTACTGTGTCATTACATTGTGGCTCATAATAAATATTTGTTAGAAGAATATATGGTTACATGTTCAGAGATTGTATATTCAAAGAATGTTTTTACTCCTTGTAGCAGCTGAAAGGTGATTATGTTAAATCTGTGGCCCATTTGTACAAATGTGCATTTTGTACATAAAGCTCTCCTGACTATCTTGAATTTCCATTTTTGTTTCTATTTTTCTTAATTTCATCTACTCATTTCAATTTAATGAATGAAGTTTTACTGGAAGTAAAAGTGCATTATAATATTATTTGAGTTTAAGTTATGTGTGTTTATATAGTAAAATCATTGTTTACCACTAACAGTACGATTCTGTCTTTTTATTACTTCGTTGACCCCCTTTCTCCAGTTTATCTCCTCATTCTCCTTCTTGTCTTCTGTAAACACTTATTTAGTCTTATAGAAGGCTAACAGACATGTGAAAAGATGTTCTCCTAGTTTATTAGAGAAATGAAAATTTAAAAGCCCAATGTGATATATCCTTACACACCAGGAAAATGGCTGTTATTCAAAAGACTGGAAACAAGTGTTGATAAAGATGTGAGAAAAGTAAACCCTTTTATACTGTTGGTAAGTGTGTAAGTTGAAGCAGACATTATACAGAACAATATGGACATTCCTCAAAAATTTAAAAATTCCTACTGACTTGAAGAAGATATTTGCACATCTTATATCCATCAAAAGTTTATTATTCAAAATATATAATGAACTAAGCAACAAAAAACTAACAATTCAAACTAAACAATGGACAAAACATCTGAACAGACATCTTTCCAAAAAAGCCTATCTGTGAATAAGATAAACACGAATGTGTAAAATGTAAGTTATTGGTCAATATATTAAAATAAGACTGTGATCGATGAAATATATCTTTAGGCATAAAAAACTGTCCAGAATATGCCTTAGTAACTCAGGCATTAAGTCTATACCCGGCGTGTCATTCACATAATGTCCAAGGACCTATATTTGAATCCTGGGCTGGGGGAATAACAAAAAAAGAACAAATAAATAAATTCTTCTTTCTCTTCTTTTTCCTTCATGTCATTTTATGATCATCTTCATTCCTACCTTCCTTCACTCTTTTTAAAAAGTACACTTCAGGGACTTTTGGCAAAAATGTTGACATGTAAAGAGCTAGACTCACATACTCCCCACAGAGCAACTGGAAATCCATCTATAATTCACTGAGAAGCAGACACAGATGCTGTGGAGAAATAGCAACAATAAAGGCAACAAAGTGTAGGCAAAATCATATGGGTTCAGAGCTTCACACAAAACTCAGAATTGGGATCCTGGCCAAAGCAGAAGTGCTGGAACTATGGGAGGAACTGACCTTCCCATAATCATGAAAGCAGCAGACAGCCCATGCAGCAGGATCAGGACATGGAGCTGGGGGTGAGGGTCTAGGCACAGGCCTATAGATGCACCTGTGAACTGGTGATTTAAACAGGAAGCCCAGTGAGAAAATCATCCTGAGCACTGCCATAACCAGAAGGTAGTGAGGGGAATCTCTCCTCCCAAGCCACCACCACTCACCTCCTCCCATCATATTACCCTGGAGACACACGACCCACTCATTGTTAATCCTGCCCACTGAAATAACACCCTTAGGCTTAAAAGAAAGTCTCACAGAGGGGGAACCATCAGTGCTACCCACTATCACCACCTTGTGGGTATATGTGAAAGTGCATCCTGATTACCAATTGTGTCAACAGCAAGGTGCTCATTGTGGTTGGGAGATCCGATGCTTGTAGAAGGCTTTCAACCCCCACAGAAACTCCAACCACATAGACTAAATTATTGGGCAGGCACCCAGGGAACACATAAGAAATTCAACAAATCTAATCAATGGTGACACCACAAAACTCAAGAAACCCCAGTGTCCAAAATAAGATTCAGTCTTAAACAGTGTAAGTCACTGTCCTACAGTCAGCTATGACTGTAGGAAAACTAATCCACAGAAATATAAATGGATGTAAACAAAACAAAGACACGGAGATATAGATGTGAAATTAAGGATCCAATTCAAAACCCTGGGGAAAATCTGAATACAGAACAATGCAACATACAGAAGGACGAACTTAGGGCAATTGGAATAAACAACTCATGGAAATCAAGAAAAAAGCAGAGAAAGAAAAAAGCAGAACAAAAGGAGACAAAAATGAAGAAGCTCAAACAGATATCAAAGAAATAAAACAATAGCTGACATGAAAAATTCAAATGGACTCACAATTAGGATTGTTGAAATCTCTGACAGAATCAGTAGCTACAAGAACAGACAGAGGAATGTACTCAAATAAACCAAAGAGAGATAAAAGAATGAAAAGAAATGAAGACAGAATTTGAGACCTATGGGATAATATCAAAAGGAACAACATTCATATTATAGGGGCCCCAGAGGAGAACATAGAGAAAAATGTGAGGAACTATATTAGAAAAAAATAATAGCTCAGGACTTCTCTAACTTGAAGAATGAAGCAAGTCTCCAGAACCAGAAAGCTTAAAGTGTACTTAGTAAAAGAAAACCAAGCATATCTAACCAACAAACATTGTCATTAAAATGTCAAAAATACAAGATTAAAACTTAAAAGAATCCAGAGAAAAACAAGTCACATACAAAGGAGTCCCCATAATATTGTAAGCACATTTCTAAACTGTACATGCCAGGAGTAAATATCATGATATATTCAAAAGACTTAAAGAAGATGATTATCAGTCTAGGATACTATGCAGTGCAAGATTATCATTCAAAACTGAAGGAATGATAAAAAACTTTTTTGGATAAGTGAAAGTTAAAGGAATGTATCATGACAATACCAATTCTACCAAAATTACTAAAAGATGCTCTATAAAGCATAAAGAAATCCCACTTAAAACAGTAAGATATCAAATTTTAAAAGTGGGAAGAAGAAAACAAAAATGTGGATGGTTAGAATGAGTGGAAATCCTTTGAAATAAAAACAGGAAACAAATATAGAATTCTTAATGCTAACTTCTGAGAAAACTCAAAATACATCTCTAGGGAAAGAGCAAAGGAGTGAACTAAAAGGAAACCAATCACAACAGAACCACACATAATCCACTTAAGAAGAGAGAGAGAAGAGCAAAGCCACTGTCTGATACAACAAACAAAAGACAAGTTACCAAATGACAGTTAGCAGTTTTTTATCAATAATTACCCTAAGCATTAATGGAGTGAACACACGAGTCAAATGACAGAGTGCCAAATGGACTAAAAAGCATGACACAGCCTTCAACTGAAACTCACCTACTTTCAGGAAACTCACCTAACTTGAAAAGATAAAGACTGAAAGTCAGTTATTGGAAGACTATCCAACAGTCAAATGACAACCACAAAAATCAGGAACAGCCATACATATACCTGATTAAAAAAGACTTCCAACTTAAAAGCATAGCAAAAGACAGAGAAGGACATTTTATAATGATTGTCAATCAGCAAGAAGACATAACAAATATAAGCATGAATAGAAGCATCAAAATATATTAAATAAATGTTATTAGAATTGACAATAGACGTGGAAAGCAGCAAAATCATAGTAGAAGATTTCAACGCCCCACTTACAATGGAAACATCAACCAGGCAGAAAATTAACTTTAAATGACAGTTTAGAACAAATGGCTCTAAAAGACATATACCAAACACTTCAATCAACTACAGATTTCACTTTCTTCTCATGTGTTTATGGAACATTTACATGGATAGATCATATATTGGGACACAAAACATCTCTCAACAAATTTTCAAAGACTGAATTCATTCCAAGCATCTTCTCTGACCATAATGGCTTAAAACTGGAAATCAACCATAAAAAGAAAGTTAGAAGACTCCAAATTCATTGGACACTACAGAATATCTTCTGAATGATTCTTCATTTAAAAATGAAATTAAATAGGAACTTAAAAAATCCTTAGAAAAAAAGAGAATAAACAATTTATCACACTCTATGGCATGCAGCAAAAGCAATCCTAAGAAGGAAGTTCATTGCAATCCATGAACAAAAAAAAACAAGAAAAACTGAACATAAACAACCTAACCCTAAATTTAGAACAAGTAGAGAATTACAGACAAAAATCAGTAGAATAATCAAAAATCAAGTGGAAATAAATGAAATAGAAAATCCAGAAGATCAATGAAACTAAAAGTTCATTCTTTGAAAAATTAAACAAAATGGACAAACAATTGGCTAGACTCACAAAGGAAAAAAGACAAATATCTCATAGTTAGAATCAGAAGTGATAGGGGAAAAGTTATAAAAGATAACACAGAAATACAAAACAGCCTAAGAGACTATGCTGAAAACTTCTATGCCAAAAAATTAAATGAACTTTAGAACATAGACAGATATCTAGAAAATTAGTGTACCAAGACCGAGCCAGAAAAAAAACTGGAAAACCTGAATGGCATAATCACAGCCAAAGACTGAGGATATAATGAAAAGTCTCCCTAAAAATAAAAGCCCCGGTTCACATAGATTTTCTAATTAGTTTTACCAGAAATTCAGAGAAGAATTAAACCTATTCTTCTTAAACTCTTCCAAAATATTGAAGGACATGGAAAACCCCCAAATACTTTCTATGAGGCTAACATCATATGATACCAAAAGCTGACAGAGACTTAATCAAAAAAGAAAATTACAGATCACTATCTCTGTATGAACATAGAAGCAAATTTTCCAAAATATTAATAAACTGAATCTAACAATACATCAAAAATATTATCCATCATGATGAAGTGAAAATTAATCCCAGGGATGCGAGCATGGTTCAACATATTAATGTAATACACCATATTAACAAGAGCAAGGAGAAAAACATAATTAATAATGTAAAGAAAGTTTTAGACAAGACACAACACCCATTTATGATTAAAACCCTGCATAAAATGGTAACAAAAGTTATATACCTCAACTAAATAATATATGACAAACTCACAGACAATGTCATAGTCACTGGTGAAAACCTGAAAGGGTTTCCTTTAAAGTTAGGAACAAGGAAAGGCTGTTCACTCTCATCACTGCTATTGGACATCATACTGGATGTTGCAGTTGCTCTAATTTCCAAGGACTCATGGTCTTCAGTGGCAGCCTCAGCCTCAGCCACCTCCTTGCTTTCTTCGTGGCACTTACAATAATAGCAGAGGTCGTCCATCTAATTTCCAGTGACACAAATACAGACTCTGTGAAAATCAAGTGTAGGTCCAGCTTAGTGAGAGAGAGGTGAACAAGGATTGTTTCCTGCACAATCTCTTGATGCGAATAAAGCCCAAAAGGAGAGGTTTGAAGACAGCAAAACCAGGAGCATAGAGACACCAATGCTCCTCTGGCCCCACACCTTGGGGTTCAGGCTTTTGGGACTTGCTCTCCAGTGTGGGGCACTCTAGTGGTGCAGCACTACAGTGGTGCAATCTCTGGACATAGCTCACATATGGTGACTTGATGAGGAAAGCAAACCAAAGCACAGCCAGCAGAGACAAGTCTCCAAGCTCCAGTCAGTTGAGTTTTATCAGCAAAACAAATCCACCAACTCACACCACGTTTCAACTGATGCACCACTCCTGTATCCATGCATCTCTCCCCTACCCAGCAGCAATTATCTATTTCTCAGAAAGCAAAAAAAAACCACTACTGAAACCAGTAAGTGTCAATAACATAAAACAAAACTAGAGCACCCCATGGCAGAAAACAAAAAAATTAGCAGTTGAATAACAAGAATCCATACTGTGGGGGAACAAAATACACAACACATCTGGAAA
This sequence comes from Solenodon paradoxus, assembly GCA_004363575.1. NCBI lineage: Eukaryota > Metazoa > Chordata > Mammalia > Eulipotyphla > Solenodontidae > Solenodon > Solenodon paradoxus. Next base: position 124,045 of record RJWH01002764.1, on the reverse strand, counting down.
CTTTAACATATGGAAAAACATGACAGCACATGAAAAATCAACTTTCAAGACATGGAAGGTTGGATCTTATTAGCAGACAAAGGATTTAAAGCTACAACCATAAAGAAATTCTGAGAATTGAAAGAAAATTCAGAAAAGTAAATTAATATAAAAAATAAAATCAATAAGCAGAAGGCAGTAATGAAATTTCTACAGGAAAAAAATCTCACAGGGATACAGGATGTAAAAGAGGTAATTAATGAAACTAAGAATAATATAGAAAGCTATGGGAACAGAATAATCCAAATAGAGGAAAGGATTAGTGATATAGGAGGCAGTAATGCAGAAAGGAGACAGGATAAAGAAGAAAGAGAAATAAAGTGCAAAAAATGAGAAAGAGTAAAAGAACTAACACCATTAAGAAAGGGAGCATATGAATACTGGGTATGGCAGAAGGTGAAGAGAAAAAGTATCTGAGAAAATATTCAAACAAGCAATTGCTGAAAAAAATCCCAAAACTAGAGAAGGAAATAAACATACAAGTGAACGAAACCAACAGAACATCCAATTCTATACATGCAAAAAGTATACACCAAAACACACAATTGTGAAACTATCAAAAGTCCAATACAAAAAAGTCCTAAAGGTTGCCAGGGTTAAAAGTAGATAACATATAAATTTTTTCTCTCAGACTTATCAGCAGAAACTCTACAAGCTAGAAGAAAATGGGATAATATCTCAATATAAGGGAAGAAAAATAAAGGTTAGGGCTAATCTCAATGAAATAGACATCAAAAAGACTATCCAAAAAGTCAATAAAGCTGAAAGTTGGTGTTTTGAAAGAATAAACAAAATAGAGAGGCTAGTCACCAGACTCACAAAAACGAGTAGAGATAATACAAATAAATAGAATCAGAAATGAAAGAGGACTAATCACAACAGATGCAGCATAAAAACAGAGGATTATAAGAGAACATTATGTACAACTATATAGCAACAAATTGGATAACCTAGAAGAAATGGACACATTCCAGGACACATACAACTTTCCAAAAGTAAACCAAGAACACCTAGAAATCATGAACGGATCAAGCAAAACAACATAATAAAAACAGTAGTTGAAAAGCTCCCCAAAACAAAAGACCTGGACCAGAAAGTTTCAACAGTAAATTCTGCAAAACGTTCAAAGAATTAATGCCAATCTTAAACTCTTAAAAAATGAAGATATTTTCAAACATTCATGCACTTTTTATGATTCCTATATTGTGCTGATTCTAAAACTAGATAAAGATAGCATCAAAAAGACTATTACAGACAGATGTCTTTGATGATTATTGATACAAAAATTCTCGACAAAATACTAGCAAACTGAATTGAACGACATTTTAAACAAATCATACAACATCATGACCAAGTGGAATTTATTCCAGGGATACAAGGATGGTTCAACATATGTAAATCAACAAATGTGACACATCAAGAAAAAGGGACAAAAACCACCTGATCATCTCAAAGGACAATGAAAAATAATTTGGGAAGATTCAATATCATTTATGGTTTTTTAAAAAACCTCCAAATAATACATAGAGAAGGAATGTACTTCAACATAATGAAGGCTATCTAACAAACCCACAGCCAGTATTGTACTTAAAAGAGAAAACTTGAAAGCTTTTCCTCTAAGATCAGGAACAAGACAAGGGGGCACATTCTCACCATTACTATTTAATATAGTGTTTAAGGTCCTGACCAATGTAATTAGACAAGAAAAAGATATAAAAGATCCAAACAGAAAAGGATGAAGATGAGCTATCACTATTGGCAAATAGCATTATAATACACATAAAGAACCCCAAAGACTCAAGTAAAAAGCTACTAGAACCAATACACACATAGAGTAGGGTGAAATCCTACACAATTATTATAAAAAATCTGTTGCAATTCTGCATGCTAACAATGAAAATATAGAAATAGAATTCAAGATAAGAATACCATCCACAATTGCATTTAAAAGAATGAAATACCTTGGAATAAACAACCAAAAATAAGGACATATACCATGAAAACTATAGGATAGTGTCCAAAAAAATGGAAAGATAGTCTGTGCTTATAGATTGGTAGAATTAACATAATCAAAATGGCCATAATGTCCAAAGTAATACATATTCAATTTTATCCTCATCAAAATTCAAACTCTTTCTTCACAGATACGGAAGAGAAAATAACAAAATTTTATTGGGAACTACAAACAACCCAGGGTAGAATAAACAATCATCAGGGAAAAACCAACAATGGAGGAACCATGCTTCCTGACTTCAAACTCTACTACAAAGAAGTAAATCTCAAAACAGCATGTATTGGAATAAAAAGAGATATACAGATCAGTGCGACAGAACTGAAAGCCCAGAAATAAACCCACACAGTATGGACAACCAATTTCAACAACTAAGCCAAAGATTAACAATGGGATAAGAATGATGTAATAATTGGTGCTGGGATAACTGGACAGCCACATGCAAAAGGCTGAAACTAGACCACTACCTTAACCACACACAATAATTAATTCAAAATGCATTAAAGACTTAGATGTAAGGCCAGAAACATGAAATGCATCGAAGAAGTCACAGGCAAATGTTATTGAACATAGACTTCAGAAATATCTTTGGTAACTTAACCCTAATCTCAAGGAAAATAAAATCCAAAATAAACAAATAGGATTACATCAAGCCAAAAAAAATTTTCTCCACAGCAAAGGAAATGCCCATAAAACCAAAAATAGTTCAACTGAATGGGAAAAGAGATATCCCTATCACACCTCTGACAAGGGGTTAATATCAAAAACAAAGAACTCAAAAATTAGACAACACAAAAAACAAGCAGTCAAATCATAAACGGGCTGATAACTCTTCCAAGGATGACATATACATGACAGGAAGTTCATGAAAATATACCCTACTTCCTTTATCATTAGGGAAATACAAATCAAAGCAACAATGAGATGCCACCTCAAACCTGTGATAAGGGCTATCATACATAGAAAAACACAAGTGCTGGAGAGGATATGGAGAAAAGGGAACTCTAATTCACTGTCGGTGGGAATGTAAATGGTGCAACCATTCTGAAAAGAAGTATGGAGATTCCTCAAAGAACTGAGAAAGGAAATCCCATAAGATCCAGTTATTCCATTACTGAGTATTTACCCTAAAAATCAAAAAAGAAATATTTTCAAAGATATATGCACCCCATGTTCACTGCAGCATTATTTAAAGTATCCAAGATCTGGAAACTACCTAAATACCCATCAACAATTGAGTAGATAAAAAGACTTTATGTATAAATATATATATATATATACATATATACACACACTATATACAATGGAATACCATGGAGCCATCAAAACGGGAGAAATACTGCCATTTGCAGCATCATGGATGGAATTGGGGAGATAATTATGTTTAGTAGGATAAGCCAGAGGGAGAGAGGCATCATATGATATCACTCATAGGATGAGTATAAAGATAGAAAGCAAATTAATGACAAGTAAAATAATACTCACCTTTTAAAAAGAGACAATTAATCCAAATATAAATAGACTTAGTGGCAGGGGGAAAAGGCAAATCAAAAGGTACAGAAGAGATGGGAGGTAGGGAGAAATGGGATAAAGGGGATTAATTGTAAAGTGAAGGAGGAAATAAATGAAATAGTTAAAACTAGTGTGCTATATACAGATTTAAATTTGCTATTATGTGTTCTTCAAACCAAATTAATATTAAAATGCAGTATTCCTTCATAACATCAATTTTAAAAGATTAATGATAGATGTGGGAAAACTATAATATGCTATTTATGACGCACCAGGTTAGGCAGTATGAAAAAATGCTTTGACAAGGGAAAAAAGTTAAGTACATCCTGATCTAGTAGCAGTTGGGCCAGCCACCTCTGAAGGAGCACAGACTTTGTACATCTCAAGGACTGCAGTTCATATCCCAGGTCCGAAGGAATGATCAGTGTGAACAACAAAATAAAAATAAATTAAAATATTTCTTTCCTCTCTCTTTCTGCCTGCCTCTGATCACATTCATTCCTACCTACACATTTCCTTAAAAAGGAAACAAAAAAGAAATCCTGTCATTTGACTCAATATGAATATAAATAAAGGAGATTATGCTAAGTGAAATAAGCCAAAAGAAGAAAGATAAGTACTAGCCAATCTAACTGGTATGTAAATATTTAAAAAATGAGGAACTGATGAAACAAAACTAACACTGCGACCGAGGCAACCAATAGGGAGTGTGTTGGGGGGAGGGGTTAGTGGTGTTGGAGCCACTGGGCAATGGTGAAGAACACTTGGTGATTTGGTGGAGGGCAGGGTGTGCTGACATACATCTTAGGAATGGGGAACCTATATATGAGTTAACTTTAATGTTAATCTAAGTCTATCAAAAATAATATAGAGTGGCTAGATGGCTCAAAAAAAGAACACATAAATATTACATCTACAAGAAATGCATATCAGATCCAAAGATAGGCATAAGTTGGAAGTCTAGAGTTATGTAAAAAATATATCAAAGCCTCAATAACAAAAGGAAATCTGGGATTGGAATACTACTATCAGACAACACAAACGTCAATTAAAAATGCTATCATGAGGCAAGACGGGCACTACATTATGTTCAAGGGTGTCATGCATCAAGAAGAAATAACTATTATCAATATAGATGTACCCAATACAGGATCTTTTATATATATATATATATATATATATAAATGCTGACAGAGCTATTGGCAGACATTGACAGCAATACAACAGTAGGAGAATTTATTGCTCCACTATTACTAATATATGAAACAGGCAGAAAACCAACAAAGAAACAAGTGTCCTAAATGACACAGGAGATTGCATGGACTAAACGGACATATACAGAGTGTTCTACTCCAAGAAAAAAGAATATACATTCTTCTTCACAATCATGGAACATTCTCAAGGATAGAATATATCATAGGAGAAAAAAAAACGAGTCTCATAAAATTTAGAAAAATTCAAATCATAGAAAGAATCTTCTCTTACCATAAGAGGGTAAAACAAGAAATTAATCAAAAGAAAAAAAGTTAAAAGAAAAATAAAGATGTGAAGACTGAACTACATGACTTTGAACAACTCCTGAATCATTGATAAAATTAAATCGTATCTATAAGCAAATTAAAATTTATGGGTGAGATACTAGAACATATAGAATGTGGGAAACATAGCTCTGAGAGGAAAGTTGATATCCATACAAGCACACATCAAAAACCAAGAGAGAACCCAAGTTAAATATCTAACCACACATCAGAGGGAACTAGAAAGAGAACAATAAAACCAAAAATCAGCAGAATAAAGGAAATGATAAAAATCAGACCAGAAATAAATTGAAAACAAAAAAGACTACTGAATCCAAAAGCTGATTCTTTGAAAAGAATTAACAAAATTGATATAACCCCAGGAAGACTCATGAAAAATATGAGACAAAACCCTAATAATAAAAATCAGAAGTAAAAAAGGTGAGCTCACAACTGACATCACAAAAATACAAAGGATCATGAACATTATAAAGCTACATACTAACAAATTTGTCAGCATGTGCCAAGGTGCCAAGAGAATACAATGAAGGAAAGAAACTATAAAATAAATGATGTTGGGGAAACTGGAAAGACTTGTGCAAAAAAAAGAATCCTGAGTATCATTATCACGAGTAAATAAGTCAAATCAAAATGGATAAAAGACCTGGACATAAGACCTGAAAAATGAAATACCTGATATGAATTATGGGGAAAACACTTCATGTCTCAATCTCATAAAAGTCTTTGGGGCGGAAAAGTGACAGCAAAAGTAACCCAAGCAAAACTAAGCTATGAGGACTACATAAAACTGAAAATCATCTGCACAGCAAAAGAAACCACCACTAAAATAAAAAGACAACCCAAGAAATTGGAGAAGATACTCACACCACATACATCAGAAAAAAGCTTAACTTGTGAAATATACAAGAGGACATCTCAAAATAAAAGCAAGTGATTTCACTCAAAATTGAGCAAAAGAGATGAATAGAGACTTTCTAAAGAAGACACAAAGATGATTGACACCTGAAAAATATTCATCACTCAGTATCAGAGAAATGCAAATCAAAACTACAATGATATATACCTCCTTGCACCAGTGAGAATGGCCTATATTTAAAAGTCTGGAAACAGCAGGTTTTGGAGGGGGTGTGGAGAAAAGGGATCCCCTCCTTCAAGTTTATAGGTATGCAAATGGCAAAACCTCTTTGAAAAACAATATGGAGATTTCTCAAACAAAAATGATGAATTTACCATTTGATCCAGCAATTCCACTCCTGGGCATAATATACCCAGATGATAATCTCTAATCAGGAAAACATCCACACCCTTATGTTCATAGCAGCACAATCCACCCTGGCTAAGACATGGAAACAAGCTAGCCAGTCATCAACAGATGATTGGATAAAGAAGTTATGGTACATATACTCAATGCAATACTCTGTCACTATTTGAAAAATAAAACTGTACTCTTTGTTACAGTCTGGATGGAACTGGAGTGTATTCTGTTAAATGAAATAAGTCAGAATGAAAAAGAAAAACACAGGATGGTTTCAGTGTAAATTAGCAAAACACAAGTTTTACAGGTAAAATATATTTACTGAGATTTAAAAAAATGAGTTTGTTTCTTCCATCCCAGAACAGGAAGTCCATATCTGCCCAAAGACACATGAGTAAGGTCAAAGATTAAATGAATTGTTCATTTTTGCACATTATTAAGATTTATTTTGTGACTTTGCACAATATTATTATGGGTATAGGTAACTGACACACAATTATTAACACCAGACCACTAAACAATGAGCAGGAAAGGACACCTACAGCCTCACTTACAGTCCAGGTAAGTGGCCTCCCTCCCTCCTGTCTGAAAGGAAACACAGGGAACAGGTGAGCTGTGATCCAGAATGGGAGCCTGGGAGCCTCTTCAGTCTCCTCTTTCATCTCCACTCTCTGTGTCCCCAAACCTATTCACACAGCTGTTCCGTCTTCTAACCTCTCTGACACCTGACCCTTCTCTCCCCTCCATGGCCCTGTGTGAGGCCAGCAGTCATCCTCTGCACACTCCAACACCAAGATTTAACAGCTATTTACCACAGTCACATGATGGATGAGCCCCCTGTCTTTTCCACTTCTGGCCTGGAAGGCTCTGCGGAACCTTTTCTAGTAAGTGAAGTAACAGCTCAGGTGTCTGCTTCCGACGGGGTTTGCATGATGACCCTGGACACACGCTGTCCCCACAACATCACTTCACTATTGTCACTTCTAACACATGACCTCCTCACTCAACCACCAAACAGAAGACCCCCCCGTGTGTGCTCAGAACGTGCTGGACACACACTCGCCCTGGTCATTCATGGTGGTCGGTCTCTCCACACAGACACACACTCCCTGCATGTGCAGATGGTGACAAAGTCAACACTGCTGCGTGATGGACAGGAAAGTTGACAGAGAGTAGACCTTAAGAGTTTTGACCAGGAGCAGAAATATTTTTCCTTTTCTCTTTTATTTTCACTTTTCTACTTATTTTCTCTATTTGAGAAGATAGATGTTAACTGAGCACACTGGAAATAATTTTGCATGCAGATCATTCTATATGCCTTAAACATGTACAGTGATGAATGCAATGAAAGAAATAAAACTAAAACACTAAAAAGTAGAGATAATCCAGAAAAACACTTAACTAAACCCCTATTTCCTTGAAGTTATTGCTCAGACATGTCATCTCAATTAAGGACCAGCCAAAGCCCCTGTATAATAATAATGTTACCTGCTCTTCATTGCAGCCATGGTACTGACCACATCGCCCTTTTCAAAGTGACTTCATATCCTTTTATTTTTCACACTTTAGCATCATCTAGAATTTATTAATATGTATTTATTAATATGTATTTCTGCCCAAACACTCACCAACCTCAGGACTCAGGTGGAGAACCCGGGTCCACAGCTTTTATAGCCTTTTGTAGCTGCCTGAGCCACAGAGGAAGGCTCCACATGAGAATATAAACTCACAGAGGAGACTTTCGTTCTGTTAAATAACATGTCCAGAACTCTTAGAATGGAGTCAAGACATAGTAATAATTCAGTATATTTTCATTTATTAATCAAGAGATCAATTAAATTTTCTTCCTCGCAGATAAACTGAGGGCAGAATTACATGGACTGTAGGTTGATTCCAACTCCAGCACTCCAGGATCTTGAGACATTACACACGTCACCAACCTGCCACCTTCAGCTGCAAACGGGCCTCGTCATAGACCTCTCCAGTCCTGAAGAAGCAGGTGTACATCCCGTCGTCAGAAGCTTGGACCTTGTGGATGTGCAAGGCAGCCTCTCCCTCAGCAAGGAGGTCCCTCACCAGCGAGGTCCGCCCTGCGTACTGGGTCATCTGCTCCTCCTTCTGCTCCCGTTGGTCTCGATAGATGAACACGGCATCCGCGAACTTGGAGTGGTACCACCTCAGTTCCATGTTCTCTGCACTTATGGGTGGTTATATGGAACAGGGAAGCCTGATATCCTCGCCCAACATTGCCATAATGTGGTCTGAGGGACAAACCACTAAGAAATTTTCTGTGGACACAGACATGAAGAGTGAGAACATGCTGGCCAGTGATAGAGAAACAACCCATTAGAGAGAATTCCAGGCAGACTGAGCACAGGTGAGATGAGCCCCAACTTGAAGGACTGAACTGAGATGACTTTGAATCTGGGAAAGATCTTCCAACACAATTTTGTGGCACAGAAATTATATCAAAAGGGCTCCCCTCATCAGTCCATACTCCTGCCTCAGAACCTGTCAGAGGGTCACTCTCAATGTCAACTTTCAGCCTGCATCACAGTCACCAGGATCTCAGGCCCGGAGACATGTGAGTAAGCCTGGGGTGGGCCAAACAACTTTCATTATCAAAGGAGTTCCAGGGATGACATTGATGTTCCAGGGACCACACTTTCAGAGGCTCATTTCTCACCTTGGGAGTCTTAGAACAGGACTGAAAACTGACTAAACAGAACACTGGTGTTCTAGATCAAAAGCTTTGAGCATCTGACACAGCAGTAACATCCCAAACTCACCTCTAACTTTATTATTTGTGCCCATGTCTTTCCCCTTTGATGAACTGCGTGATGAACTGTGTAGAGCCTGATGACATTTTGATTAAAACTTTCCTTCACTCCCATCACACACTGGAGCCCAAATTAGAGTTCGTTAAAGAGAAAGTTTCACCAGTCGGCCACACTTTAGACACCTTGGCCTTCTGAGGCCTGGTAGATGGGCTGTGGCCTGACTCTTCTCAGGATGAACCCAAATGGACCAACAGTGATTTCCCACCTGTATTGCTTGACCTTGGCTTTAGACACCATCATCGCTCATCAGAGAACAGACTAGTGTGTCCATGTCTATCTACTTCCCACCTCCACCTATGTGCCCCTTTTCACCTACAAGCTAAACTCTGTTCCTGCTCTGCTCAGAGTCTTGTAATGACTCCCAAATGGTCCACAGGCTCCACAGGGAGATCAACCAGTACCGCTCTGACCCAATTCCTGCTTCACCCTCCCGTTCATTCTTCTCAGGACAGCACCTGCTTCCTCCGTCCTTGAACACACAGCATTCTGACAGCTTGACCTGGGCCATCACCCACGGGAATGCTCACAGGCTCACACCCACCTTGTCCAAATGTCTTTCCATCTCACTGATGGCAGTTGAACACCGTCCACCCACTGCCACTCCCACACCCTGACTCCTCCACCTACTGCAGCGTCCCTCCTCACTCTCCCCACAGGCTGCAGATTCTGTTCATTTGTTGCATCTGTTGTGCATTGTCTCCTGCTAGAATGTAAGCTTTGTGAAGACAGGGATTCTGTACAGAACAAGCAGCATGTATTGGAAACCCCATAAATAAATGAGGCAATAACTGAACTAAAGATAAGCACTTCAGATACCAACACAGCAGGAAAACATAAAAAGAAGGGAATGGTATATTCACATTGTTTGATATTTGACTTTTTAATGCATCATAAGTTCCTCAGTGGACAATTGTGAAGTCCCTGTAACATTTTATGCTTAAAACTCCTCTTATGATTAATTACAATTAGTGGTTGAAGTGCATCATAATGTTTATAGGGTCACAAATAACCACGCATTGCCGGTGAAGAACAGTCCTGGGGCTTCCACGACACAGGAAAGACTGTGGGAGAGGATGAGGGGACACACTCACCTGTGTGCCCCCCAGTGGGCAACTGGAGGAGCAGCAGCAGGACAGTGAGACAGCAAAGCACTGAGCAGCAGGGGCATCTCTCCATGTCCTCTGGGCTGGGGGAGACACGGCAGGAGGAGCGAGGACCCAGGAGAGGAGCAGGGCAGCCTGGAGCTCTGGGTGTCAGAGGGGAGAACTGGGTTCAGGGCTGGAGACACACAAACACACACACACACACACAGGAGTGAGGTCTTCACTGTGACTGATTATGTTGAGGGTGGGGGGACAACACAACCAGGACACAACAAAGGACTGACCTGGCTTCTTCCAGCCCTTTGAAGGCTCTGTGGTGTCAGAGAACCACTGGTTCCTTGGGAAAACACCTCTCTTCCCTCCCATCCCAGAGGCACCCACAGCACAGACTCATCTGCCCAGAAAACCATCCTCCTTTCTCAGCAGCTGGGGTCCAGGTTGAAATCATCCACATCTCTCCACTGTCACACATCCATGGTGACACCAGGCAGAGGGACAGACTCAGGCCTCTCCCAGGAAGGACAGGCAGCTCCTGACGGGGCTCTAATTGTGAGCAGGGTGTCACTGAGAGGAGTCAGAAACAAGTCTGTCATCCTCAAGGTACATAGTTGCCAACATGGCACCTGTCCTGCTCTGGTTTGTTGTCTTTCACCTGCATTTCAGTTTCATCCCAGTGTTTTTCCACAAGAACTAGATGACAGTTCTGCAGGCAGTGGACAAGCAGTCAACTCCCCACTGATGAGGAACCTCATCATTTGTGTCTTCAAGGAGATTTCCCCGTGGAGTGAAAAGCAGAGGAGATGAAACGAGTCCTGCTTAGAGAAAACACCCACAAACCGCCTGTGTGGGGACTCCGGGAGGCTACAGTCCTGGAAGGACAGACTGTGGGACTGTCTTCTCAGTTCTCCAGACACAGCAACTCTGTGTGACCACCCGGGTGTGGATAGTTGACTTTCTCTACTTTGAGTTCCTTATCTTGAAAATGGGAATAATAGAATTATACCCCCAAGGCTGTAAAGAAAATTAGGGGAATACATATTTGTAGAGCAGCTGAATTTAATGAGATGGGGCCTCATGTAGGAAGAGTTACAGGTGCATCAGGACAATAACAGAGACAGTGCGGCCCTCAGTGCATCTGTCCCGGCTCCTGACACCACACTGTGTCCAGCGCCTCCTCCTGCCCCCACACCCTCAGCCTCCTCAGACAGCTGCTCCATTTTCCCTTCTTGGCCCAAAGATGGCTTCAAAGTTAACGTACCTGCTGAGAGCTGGGACCGTCTAAGGCACCGCTAAAACCAGCAACCGGAGAAGGTTCAGGACTCAGGTAGATCCCGAGTCTGCCCTTAGAGTTGGCACCTGCAGGAAGCTGCCCAGAGCCCCAAACCCTGCTTCTGGGTTCACACTGGGAGCCGAGGGCCCCTCCTGTCTGGGGTTGGGGCTCCAGGAGTGAGAATCAGGGTCTGCACAGGTGACAGGGGTCTGCAGAGACCAGGCCAGGCTCCCACACAGAAGAGTAGCCCTGCTCTGCTTCGTCCACTTGTGAAAGTGAAAGTCTGCACTAAGCATTCCCAGCAGACTCTGCCCTGCACTCTGGACAGAGCACCTGTTATCAGGAAGGAAACAGCATGAGAAGAGCAGTTAACAGAGGTGGGGACAGGCGCACTGACACCACCTGCAGGGGGAGGGGACACTCGGGAGCTGTGTGTTGACCATCCCTCACTCCAGACTGGTTTGTCATGAAGCTGGTCACGGGAACCATTTGTGGCACAGGGAAGAGCTGCCCGTCTGGAGCCCCATGTCAGCTGGTGATCACCCAGGACCAGAGCCCCCAACGCATCTGCTTCTCTTTTCTGCAGTAACAGATGACCCCGGATTTCCAAAGAGATACAAACTAGGAGTTTGTATCCCAGCATTGGGAGCTTCTAGGGCGAGTCCCAGGACCCAATGCCACACAGGTAAATGGACATGGCCTGCATCTCCTCAGTATCTTAATATCTCCGGGGCTGTGGTGCAGTCACTCAGATTCTTCCCCCAGGCCCTGGGGCACAGCAGAAAAGGCTGATTCTCTGTCTCCAAGAAAATACATGAAGATAGTTTACTTCCAGCCCCACACGTCTTATGGCTTCTCGTTCTCAGGAAAGGACCCCTGGGATGACCCAGTTGTGTCTGCCAGAAATGTGAGGGTCATCGGTGACACTCCGCACCTCCACCCAGTCTACTTCCAAGCTCTCAGAAAGATCAAGATCTTCTCAAATACCAAACCCATGGCCACACCTGTGCCTCACACCCTCATTTATGTCTCACCTGGTCTTAACAGTGAACTCCTCATGGGTCTCCCCACTCCGCCCCCAGCCTCATCTCCTACATCTCATTTTTTCAAGGTTGTGACCCTTAGATCCCTCTGTTTACACCTCTTCTCCTGGCTCCCTGGCCTCTGGCTCCCCTGTGACCTCATCCCCCTGCTCGCCCAGGTGCTCCCTCACTGGCTCAGGTGAGCTCCTCCAGTTCACAGACTTTCCCCCTCAGGTCTTCCTGCAGCACAGGATGCTCCTGCTGTCTCTCCTCCTCCAGGTCCTCACTGTCCAGGTCTCACCTGAAGTGACCTCATGAGGGGACAACACTGTCCCCGTCCCCAGTATGCACACCACACACACACCTGTGGGTCTGGTGACAGACACCCTGCTCTCCATGACGCCAGACGTGTGTGCATCTGTGCAGCATCTGTGACCCGTGAGAGGCGCTGGTCCTGCCCGTGTGCTCAGGGAGCAGAGCTCAGTGCAGAGCATCGTCTCAGCAGCACAGTGGACACTCATCCTCGTCCAAGCTCAGAAACCTCCGCCATCCAGTGAGAAGCGTGACGACTGTCACCTGATACGTCGGCTCCCGTGTGACACAGCAGCTCCTCCCTCTTCTCATCTGCTTTCAAATTACCCCAAACAACAGTGTGTCACTACTGAGAGATCACCAGGCTGGAAACAATCATTTTAGTCATCTTGCTTTGCTCTCCCACCCTTGTCCAACGCTCCAGCTTTCACATATGAGTGACTTTGGTGAGTGTCTCTCTGACCAGGTTTCTACCATGTTGATTCCTCAGTACCTTCTACAGAGGAGGAGCAGATTCTCTCAGATGCACAACCACACACCTAACTAACCCCTCGCCCTGTGCTCACATTCACTTATTCAGAAGAACTTGTTATATTTCTCTTCCTAGAGCAAGGATTGACACACTGGTGGATGCAAATATTTGGTTGTTCTCAGAAGATATTAAAATTCTGGGAAAACAGACTTCTGGATATCCCTCAACACATTCTACTTAGCTACCCTGTCCCCAAAGGACTATCCTACGTGGACACGTTTTAGTAATAAAAACTAAATCAAGAACTTCCTGTGTCATACACTCAATCAGTGCCTCCCAAGTCCATGTGGATGTCACCAGCTGCTGTGCAAGCCTTGAGGGGACAGTTCATTCTGTTTCCAAAGGCTAAGGTTCCAGGAGAGGAGAGGAGAGATCACTCCAAGTCAAACTCTGACTATAGACATGAAGGGGTGAGATGTGAGAGTTGTGGGGACCTTACAGAATGGAAGAAAAGTATTCCACTAATTAATAAGCAAAGTTAAGTAAGAAATTAAATGGAAAAGAAGCAGAGAGAGGTAAATATGACATAAGGAAAAAACCAATGTGGAAAGTAGGGGGAAAATGGAGAAGAGGAGGAAAGAAAGAAGGAAGAGAAAAAAGGAAGAGTAGAGTTTCCCAATCATCCCTGGTGTGTCTGCAGATAGGACACCAGAAAGGCCACATATCTTCCTAGGGTGTCTCCAGCATTCTCCTGTCATCACAATGTCAGAGAATGAGTGTAGCTTTTCCAAATGGGGACCAGGGGTGACCTGGAAGAATGTACTCCTTTCCCAAATCCCAAATCTGGCCAATCCTTGATCATGACAAATCCTGGTGGGAAAGCTGAGGGCCCACAAATGACCTGGGGGCCCGGCACATTGGCCTCTGCCCCTGAGAAAATCAGAGGAGAGAAGCCCGCACAGCAGAGGCGGGAGAGACCCTGACTGACCCTGAGAGGCTGAGGCTCAGTCTGGACACCTGCTCCTCTCTGTCCCCACAGGTGAGCTGTGGGCTGAGGCAGAGGCTGGGTCCTGCTCTGTAAGGACCGTCACCAAATCCACAGAGCACCATTGTACACTGAATATACAGACTTTATTTCAAAGAATGTTTTACTGTGATCCTCTGAGATTGCCTTACTTACCTCATTTTATAGCTGAGGCAGTCTCAACAACATGAGGGGCTCTGCACAGGGAAACATAGTTTGTGGGTGAAACTGAAAGGAGCCAGGTCTGCTCCACAAAGCACAGCTCTAAATCAAGGCCACCAGATTAAGGGCACCATCCGCAGTGTCCCATGGAAATCTATGGGAAAGTACGGAAGCAAGAATTATATTAGAAATTCTATTTAAAAAGATTCCATCTTTTCTCTTTCAATGTGCTGTTCATGTTTGCTTTTATAACCATTTGTTTTTCTAATCTGTACAGATTTATTAGGTGCATGTTCAAAATGCATTACTGAAAGGTGCGGGTGATCAAAAGTATTTGGAGACTAGCTCCAGACCCTGCTCCAGAGTCTCTCCAAGCACAGGTCTCAGAGGGAAGCAGGACCCCCTGCAGCATTTTCCTGGAGGCCCCAGAGAGGGGGAGCTGCTTGGTGGCAGTAACCCTGGGACCAGAGAAAAGTCGCCATGTTGGTCCAAGGTCATTCAGTCTCTGCCGCCCCCTGGTGGACAGAAGGGTGATGACAGCACTTCCCCACAGGACACTGAGGATGGACAGTGCACAGGAGGACACGTGGATGGAGCACAGGGACCCGACACAGAGCCCAAACAGCAGGGTTCCAGGTATTAGAGGTGAAATAACAGCAAAAGGAACCTGTGGTGACTGAATCAGTTGTGGAGACCCTGTAGGCTGAGGGGGATTGTGAGGACAGGGGCACCAGAGAGTGTGCTGAGTGGGGACTTATTTACATACTTACTCACTTTCTGAAGGAATAGCTTTTGCTTGTATTCATTTTTCAACAACATGTAAGTTCCCTCACAGAAGTGGTGAGCAGTCAGCCAATCAGCCCAACCAAGTCCTACAGACAAGTCCATCCCACATTGCTCCCCTAGCTCATGTCCCCCATGAGGCCTGAAGCTGAGAGAAGCATCTCCCCCTTCATGGCTGTGTGATTACACAAACACACACAAACACACACAGACACACCACAGGAGTACATGCTGACCTTGCAAGATCCCCACGACTGCCCTTGGCTCTGATATTTCCCTCAAACCAAAGCTTTTCTCCACCTGCCCCACCCATCTCCCCCTCAGGGTGATTCTGGAGAAAAGACATAGGACACATTCCTGACACTCATGTTCAGTGAGTATTTATTGACAGTCAGCTGTGTGCATTTGAGAAGACAGAGTGTCTCCTGTCCTGGGTAGCCTCACAATCTGGTTGCCTGACCAGAGACAGGCTGAAGGGAGGCAGGGAGTAAATCAGAAACTACGTGGACAGAAATAAGAGAACCCACACAACCTAAGGGAGGAGAGGAAGAGAAAAGGAGAGGCTGTTCCTGGCAGAGATGGTGAAGAAGTACCCTGCGCCCTGCGTTTGTCATGGTGACTCTCTGGGGATTCTCCAGATTCGCTGGAAGGAATCTGAATGGCTGGTCAGCACCAAGTCTCTCCGATTAAATGGAACCAGAGGTTCAAAAGCAAGGTTAAAGTCTGAATGTGGGGATGAAAAGCAAGATGAAAACTCTGCTCCACAGTTTCTGCTGAAAAAGAGCTCATCCTACTGAGGAGAAAATGTCCCCCACCACATGGGAACCCAGCCCCTGTCCAACCTGTGAGACCCGAGTAGAAGAGGAGATGGAGGGTCCTGGGAGGAAGCAGGTTTAGATGAGAAGGTTCCACTGCTGACCCATAAGGAACGGGCTCTGTGTGGGGTGGGCTGGACACAGGCACTGCAAGGACCAGAAACAGCAGGTCCTTTACCCTGATCCAGATGTGAAGGTGCAGGGAGGAGGCACTGAGGCTCTGATAGGGAAGGAGTCAGGAGAAACATCCCATCCCCTCTTCTTCCTCCTCACATGCCTCTGTTTGAACAAACCCAGTGATAAGCAGCCAGAAAGTCCCTGAACAACCACTTCTTCCTCCTAATGATACATTCAGAGGTCAATCTTCCTCATTATAATCAAGGGCAGGCAAAGTGAGAAAGAGGGAGCAGGAGCAACAGTGAGTAATGGGCAAAGGGCAAAGGGAATGGGAGAGGAGCTAATAAGGGAATTCTATCCTGACCTGTCTCTACAGGAGGACATTTCCAGGTTACCCAACTCCTGCTTCTGTCACACTGTGACCTTCACATAGAGACACGGCACCTGTAGCAACCTGGGTTGTTGTGACAAGTGAGGGGAATCCAGGTGCACATGGAGGTGGGAGAGATCAGAGGCCAGTGAAGGCAGCTCTTCGTCCCACTCTTATCATCATTCTTGGTGGCTTTTCTAACAACCAAGACAATCCCCTAACACCCTGACCTTTCCTCACCTTGATCTTTAATATTCTCATCTCCAATGATCTGTTCTTCCTGTGCTGCAGTCACCCAATCCAGTCATGTCTTAACCTTGTCATTACCTGGACCCATAATATCTCCAAAATCTCAATTATTAGTATCTCACACTGTGCTCAACTCTTCCTGTCTTCTATCACTGGCCCTGCTCGCCAACAAATTTCCCACTTCCAAGACCTGCAACTCCTTTGATACTAGTGGTGAGACATTCTTCCCTCTTCTAAACTTACTTCTCTTAGATGGCATGACTCATTGCTATAATAGTTGCTTTACATGCCCAACTCCCTTTTCCTGCACTCCCCCCATCATATCACTGCAAAAGCCTACTTCTAATACTATCTACTTACATCCTCCTTCATACCTGCATCCAAGAAGTTGAAGTTATTTCAAAAATATTCAAGCACGCTCATGGGATGTTTATAATTACAGACCATGAGAGGTACTCACCACTTCCCTGGTCACTCACAGTTTCAAGGTAATTTTTTCACATTTTCTTCTTCATGACACAATCTCCCTCCTCTTCACTTTCAGCTGATAAACACTTCTTCTTTGGCATTGAATCCCCTCTCTCTCACCTGCTCATGGACGTTCTTCTCCTGCAACGCTGTCACTTCTTCTGCACCCAGCAAATAAACATGCTGTACTCCTATCTCAAAAAATAAAAAAATAATTTAAAACCTCCCCCAGCAATATAATTGAAATCTTCTTAAACATTTTCAATAAAAAGATTCAGGTAGCAGTATATGTACTGATGACCCATATGGCCAGTAGATCATCAAAACAGCAGGATCAGGGTCTATTGCATAGATAGGATTGTCTCACCATGTTCCTGTACAATGTCAGTCATCTAAACAACAAGTCAAAAATTATCTGGTAAAAATTATGAGTGAATCTGGGACACGTTACTTCTTCAATACTAAGAAAAACCAACTATTATTTATTTTCCATATTGATTCTGTTACATTATGATCAGAATGTAGTGGTGAGGCATGCAGAAGTCCTATTCATAAAACAGAAGAAAAATATGTCCCCTCTAAACAGTGGATGGTAAATTAATTTTATTTATAAATGAAAAAATGGATACTGGGATACTGATTCAGAAATTTGGCAGTGTTAGTAAAAGAAGAGGAAATTAAACTTCTGAAAGGACTTAATATCCTAAATATACAAAGAACTCAAAACTCCCTAACAAGAAAAACAGTCAATTTAATCTAATATGGGAAGAGGAATTGGACAGACACTTTTCTGAAGAGGATATACAGATGGCCAACAGGCACGTGAAAAGATTCTCCTACTACCTGGCTGTCAGAAAATACAAATCAAAACAACAATGAGATATCACCTTACACCTGAGAGACTGGCTATTATCCAAAAGTCTGGGAACAACAAATATTGGTGAGGATGTGGAGAAAATGCAACACTTTTACACTATTGGTAGGAGTGCAAATTGGTGCAACCACTATGGAAAACACTATGGAGATTCCTCAAAAAGCTGAATATAGAAATGCCGTATGATGCTTCCATCCAACTTCTGAGTTTCTGCCCAAAAGATACAAAAACACTAATTTGTAGACAAGATGTCGTATATATACACAATGGAATAGTATACAACCATTAAAAGAAATGAAATCCTGTCATTTCAATCAACATGGATGGAATTGGAGGGGACTTGCTAAGTAAAATAAGTCCTCCTCCATCACAAAGTCTCTAGAAACAAAATGGAGCAGTAACGAGGTGCCCCTCATTATCCCTGCCAGTGTGTGTCATCAAAGGCCTAGAGGGGAGCCTGCACTCCCAATCACCCAGCAGGGGCAACGTGCTCCCACACAAGTGTCAGCAGAGACCACGTTATGACCCTGGACTTCTACCCCTGCCTCGCAGTCATAAGACAACAGCCTTTCCCCCACTGACATGGTCTCAGAGGATATCTGTTAAAACAGACATAAAAATAAATCCATAGACTCATAACATAATCCCTAAAATGTGCAGGTACAATAGGAAATCATTTGTCATACCAAAATTCAAGAACATTTCAAGTTGAATAAGAAAAAACAATTAACAGATACGAATACTCAAGTTGATCTACTTGATGGAATATATGACACATATTTAAATAAAACATTTTCAAGTATTTAAAGTGCTTCACAAGCAAGCACAAACTCTTGAAATGAGTGAAAAATACATAGTCTCCATAAAGAAGTAAAACACATAAAGAGCAACAAAGTCGCAATTTTAGAATTAAAAATAGAATATTCAAAATTTAAAACTCAATGGATTTGTTTAATAGCAAAATGGAGAGGTGGTGCAAAGAGTAGGTGAACTTAGAGACAGATGAAATGATTTTCTTCATGGACAGCTAAGGGAAAATAAACATGAATATCATGGCGGTGGTGATTCAGGAGTTAAACCTGTGCATAGTCCACATACAGCCGACGCTGGGGTGGGTGAAGGGGGTACAACTAGAATGAAGGGGTGAATGAGTAAATTCTCCTTCCTCTTCCTTCTCCCTGCCTTCTTGCTCTTTGCCTTCATTCCTACCTACCTTTCTTCCATGCTCCCTAAAAAAATAGAAAATCAGAGATAATGAGACTACGACAACAAAACTCATCTAACAGTCATGTTATCAGAGCTCCAGAAGAAGAGGAGAAAAAAGGTGGAACAAGAAAAAGTGAAATACAGAAACGATGGCTGAAAAAATTCTCAATTTTGGTAAAGTATATAAACCTTTGAATTCAAGAAGGTAAGTGAACACGAAACAGAATTTTTCTTGTGTTTATTGATCAGTTGTAGTAGATCCGCTTTGATGAAAATATTTATTCAAGTATTTTCCATTTCTTAATTGTCTTTAATGTTGTGAGCCCTTTATATTTTGGATGCAATTCCTTTTCTGTGTATAATCTGCAACTATGTGCTTCCATTGTATTGCTTCTCTTTTCACTTTCTCATTCTTTTTATTTATTTTTTAAGGAAAGGTACAGGCAGGAATGAAAGCTAACGGAGGCCAGAAGGCAGGAAGAGAGAGGAGAAGGGAGCATGTTGATTTACTTTTATTTTGTTATACACCTTGGTTGTTCCTCCCAGCCCTGGGACATAAATTCTGGTCCTTGGGACTGCAGTAGCCATAGGTAGCTGACCAAACAGCTACCACCAGTACGTGTCTCTTTTCATTTTTTTGACATGTGATTTGGTGCGCAAAAGTTATTAATTTTGATAAAGTCCAATTGATCAATATATTACTGTGTTGTTTGTGTATTTGGTGTCATATGTCATATTAAATATGCATTAGAAAGACTTAATCTTATCTTATATAATGTGTTGTATTTTTATATTTAGGTTGTCCATGTTTCTTAGCTGTAAGTTTAAATCATATTACTTAAGGGTGTGGGTGATGAAAATTATTCAGAGACTGTATCTACAGACCTGGCTCCAGAACTCTCTACCAGAACAGGTCCCAGAGGAAATTAGGATCCCCTGAAGCATCTTCCTGGAGGCCTCAGAAAGAGCTGCTTGGTGGAAGTAACCCAGGACCAATGGAAAAGTCACCCTGTTGGTCCCAGGTTCAATCAGTCTCTGCTGCCTGCTAGTCAACAGCAGGGTGATGACAGCGCTTCCCTGTAGAACACTGAGGAGAGATGGACAGTGCACAGGAGGAATCTTGGAAACACGGGTGTTTCAGAGGTCAAGACACAAGAGACCAAATAGCAGGAGTCCAGGCATAAGAGGTAAAGTTTCAGCAAGACAAAACTTTGGTGACCAAATCAGGTGAGGAGACCCTGTTGGCAGAGGGAATTGTGAGAACAGAGGCACCAGAGAGTGTGCTTGGTGGGGGCATCATTCATCTACTTATTAACTTACTAAAGGGTTCACTCAACACAACTAAGTTCCCTCAGAAGGAAAATGGCAAGCTGGTAGGCAGGAGATTCAGGCCCCTCCTCCCCTACACGACAATGAGAACCTCACCTATTTTCCAGAGATGAACACTGAGGAATGACTGGTACTGTGGCTCCAGAGTCAGAGCGGCCGTCCTGACATCAAATGGTGACAAAGGTGTCCAGTACATATGCAGCTAAGACACTAATTGTGACTCAGCATAGGAGCCACTGCAGAGCAGCAGAGCTGAAGGAGGACAAGAAAGGGTTGAAGACCCATTATAGAGGCAGTAAAGAGCACGCCCATCAGGGAGGGATGCAGAGGCAGGGAACACCAACTTGGCATGGGGTGGATGGAGAGTCAGTGACCTGGAAACTGAGCAGAGCCTACATGTTGAAATAACACTAGGCAATGCCATAAACAGAAGGCAACCAGAGAAATTCTCACCGCTTACCCCTCACACCACCATTTTGTTCCAGACCCTACAAGTCTACGCACTGGATAACCCACCCACCAAATAAACCACCCCAGGAAATCCTGCCCATCGGATATCACAACCACAGGATTAAAGGAAGAGGATATTCTCCCTGAATGGACTAAACCTCAACACTACCCACTAGCACCAATCTGTGAATAGAGACAAGGCTGCAGCCTGATTGCCAGTTCTGGACTAGAGACAAGGAGATAACCCTACATAACACCATCACAGCAGGGAAACGGAACCCACTGAATATAAACAGAATGCGGAACAGAGCAAAGGCACAGAGAAGTAAGTGTGAAATGATGGATCCAACCAAAAACCCAAGTGAAAATTGCAATAAAGATGTATGCAAATTACCTAAAGATGAATTTAGGATAACAGTGATTAACATACTCATAGGAATCCATAAAACAATAAAGAAGTAAAGGAGAACAGCAAAAAAGAAAGAGAAGAAACGAAGCTAGATATCGAAGAAGTCAAGAATAAAATAGATGACCTAAAGAATTCAATAGAGGGACTCAATAATAGGATCAATGGAGCTTCTAATACAATCAGTAATCTGGAAGACAGGGAAGACTAACTCAATTAAGTAACCCATCAAAGAGATTAAAAAAAGCCAAGAAATGAAGACAGCATTCAAGACCTTTGGAATAACATCAAAAGGAAAAGCATTCATGTCACAGGGTTCCCAAAAAGGATGAGAGAGAAAAGAGGGCAGAAGCCATGTTTGAAGAAATAATAAATCAGAACATCTGCAATCTGAAGAATGAAGCAAGATTCCATACTCAGGAGCTCAAAGAGTTTCTAATAAAAGAAACCCAAACAGAAATACACCTAGACACATAATGATCAAAAGGTCAAAAATGCAAGATAAAGAAAGAATCTTAAAAGCAGCCAGAGAAAAATGTGTTATATACTGAGGAGCCCCTAAAAGACTGTCAGTGGATTTCTCAACTGACACTCTATAGGCCAAAAGGAAATGGCATGATATATTCAAAGTTCTGAGAGAAAAGAATTTTAACTCTAGGATACTTTACTCAGTGAGATTATCATTCAGAACTGAAAGAATGACAAAAAGCTTTTCTGGTAAGCAAAAGTTAAAGTAATTCATCAACACAAAACCAGCTTTGCAAAAGTTATTAAAGGATGCTATATGAAGCATAAAGAAATCTCTCATAAAAATTGTAAGATATAAGAAATATAAATTGCAGGGAGAAAAAGAACAAAAATGTGAAGAATTAGAATGAGTGGAAGACTAATATGCTTTCAAATAAAAATAGGAAGTAAACATAGAACTGTAAATACTAACTTCAAGGTAAACTCAAAATATATCCCCAGGGAAAAGGCATAGAAGAAAACAAAAATGGAAACCAAGTGAAACATAACTCCATCCATCTGACCTAAGAACTAATTGGCTATATGTTAATAATAACCCTAAACATTAATAGATTGAACTCACCAGTCAAAAGACTCAGAGTGACTGGATGGATTAAAAAGCATAATCCAACCTTCTGCTACATTCAAGAACCCACCTTATTTCAAAAGACAAAGGTTCAATGGCTGGAAGACAATCCTACATTTGAATGGCTACCACGAAAGGGCAGGAACAGTTATATTCATATCAGACAAAACAGATTTCCATCTAAAGAGCATAACAAAAGACAGAGATGGACATTATATAATGATTTAAGGGCCACTCCAGCAAGAAGACATAATACTTATTAACATATATGCACCAAATGAAAGAGCATCAAAATATATGAAGCAAATTATTAGACCCAATGAGACACATTTACAGCATCGCAATAGTGGGAAACTTCAACACCCACTTACAATGAACAGAGGAACCAGGCAGAATATTAACATGGTAAGGGATGCTTTAAATGACCACCTGAAATGGATAGGTGTACTACACTGAACACTTTATCCAATAACTACAGATTTCACTTTCTTCTCAAGTATGCTGGAACATCCTTAAGAACAGATCGTATCTTTGGAAACGAAACATCTCTCAACAAATTTACAAAGACCGATCACACCATATATCTTCTCTGACAACAATGACCTAAAATGAGAAATCAAAACAAAAATAGCTGGATGATCCCAAATAAATTGTAAACTAAATAATATCCTGAGTAATTCTTGGGTAAAAGAGGATATCAAAAAGGAAGCTTAAAAATACTTAGAGACAAATGTGAATGAAGATGTAAGCTACCAGAATCTATGTAATCAGCTAAAGCAGTACTAGAGAAAAGTTCATGACAATCCAGGTCCACCTAAAGAAACAAGAAAAATCATACTCCAGATAGCCAAAGCAATCATTAGAAAAAAAGAACGAATCCGGAGGGATCACACTTCAGAAATCGCACTATAATATAAAACAATAGTGATCAAAATGATATGATACTGGAATAACAGAGGCACAGATCATTGTAATAAACTGATTCACCAGAAACTGACCCACTCAATACAGTCAGTTAACCTATGACAAAGGAACCAAAAGCATTCACTGTAAATAGGAAAGTCTCTTCAACAAATGGTGTTGGGAAAACTTGACAGTCATATGCAAAAGAATGAAGCTAGACCACTCTCTAACACCGTTCACAAAAATAATTAATTCAAAATGGGTTAGAGACTTGGACATAAGACCAGAAACCATGAAGTTCTTAGAAGTTGATATAGGAAAGACTTTCCATGACATCAGTTGTAGATAGACCTTTGGATACTCAACTCCACCAAGAGAGAAAAAGAAAATAAACAACTGAGACTACATCAGACTAAAGCGCTTCTTCACAGTAAAGAAAACATCACCAAAACCAAAAGGAAAACTACTAACTGGGAGAAGATATTTGCATTCAATATCTTCGACAAAGTCTTAATATCTAAGATACACATAAAACTCAAGAACAGAAAAACAGGCAATTCGATCAAAAAATGGGAAGAGGAATTGGAGATGCTTTTCTGAAGAATATATAAAGATGGCCAACAGGTACATAAAAAGATGTTCCTACTTGCTGGTTATCTGGGAAATGCAAATTAAAACAACAATGAGATATCACCTTGTACCTGAAAGCTGGCTGTTATGCAAAAGTCTGGAAACAACAAATGTTGGCAAGGATGTGAAGAAAACAGATTACTTTTGCACTGTTGGTGGGAGTACAAATTGGTGCAACCCCCATGGAAAACAATTTGGAGATTCCTCAGAAAGTTGTAGATAGAAATCCCATCATTCCACATCTCAGTATTACTCAGTTATAAAAGCACCCATCCACAGAGATGTATGCATCCCTATGTTTATCGAAGTCCTATTCACAATAGCTAAGAATTGGAAATTACCTAAATGCCCAACATCAGGTAAATGCATAAATAAGATGCTGCACATACATACTATGGAATACTACAAAGCTCTTAGAAGAGATGAGTCCTGTCATTTCAATCAACATGGATGGAGCTAGAGGAGATTATGCTAAGTGAAATATGTCAAAAAAAGAACTATAGATAGCAAATGACTTCAATCATAGGTGGAATGTGAATAGACAAAACAGAGGAACGGATGAAACAAAACCGAACCGTGGACACTTGCAACAGTACTGAGGCTACCAATAGAGATTGAGAAGGGACACCGGCAAATGGTGGCTGACCCACTGGATAATGGTGAAGAACACTTGGTGATTTGGTAGACGACATGGTGTGTTGACAAATATCTAAGGAAAGGAGAACCTATATATAGGAAGTTGTTGTAATCTGTAGAATAATTGTTACAATAAAACTAATTATCAAATATGTCTACCAAGTTCCACCTCACAATGCTCCCCAACCTCAACTCTACTCTGAGGGTTGCAGCTGCAATAGTGAGGGTCTCCCCTTAATGGATAATCACACATACACACACATACACACACTCTCCACTGCAACTTTGTAAGAGCCCCACACCTGTGCTTGTCTCTGCTATTTCTCCCAAAGCAAAAGCTTTTATCCTCCACCTTTCCTCTTCATTAACACTTCAGGGCATCCCTGAAGAGAGGTCATGGGACACATTCCTGACACTCTTGTGTTCA
This sequence comes from Solenodon paradoxus, assembly GCA_004363575.1. Taxonomy (NCBI): domain Eukaryota; kingdom Metazoa; phylum Chordata; class Mammalia; order Eulipotyphla; family Solenodontidae; genus Solenodon; species Solenodon paradoxus. Next base: position 98,729 of record RJWH01002764.1, on the reverse strand, counting down.
GTGGGCATTTATTTACAGCCTCCTGTGTGCATTGAGAAGGCAAGGAACATCTCCTGCCCTGGTGGCCTGACTGGACAAATGCTGAAGTGGAGAAAATCAGAAACCACCTGGACAGACATGGGGGAATCCGCACAATCTAAGGGGGAGAGGAAAAGGAAAAGAGAGGCTTTTCCAGGCAGAGATGCTGGAGAAATGCCCTGTATTTGTAGCTTTGACTTCCCTAGGGATTCTTCACATTCCCTGGGACAAAGGTGAATGGCTTGTCAGGACGTGGCCTCTATGAGGAGATGGAACCAGTAGATCAAAGGTGTGTTTTCAATATTCTAACATGTGTATAGCAGTGTAAATAAAATAAATAAAATAAATCCCATTCACAATAGCACGAAATGAAAAACTAAAAACCTTGCTATAAATTTAGCAAAGGAGGTGAAAGTCTCTACAACAAAAATACAAGATGTTAAAAAATAAATAGAAGACACAAAGAAATGGAAGAACATTCAAAGTTCATGGATTTGAAGAATTAACTTAGTTAAATGGCCATCTTAACCAAAGCAATACATATTGAATGCAATTTCCATCAATATTCCAGAAAGTTTTTAAGGATATTGCAAAAAATACTGGTTTGTGTATGACCTTAAAATACCTAGAACAGCCAATGTTATTCTCAGAAAAAAACAGTAACAGCAGAGGAATCACACTCCCTCACCTCAAACTATACTACAGAACAGTAACCATTAAAGCAATATTGGCATTAGAACAAAAGGAGGCACAACAATCAGTGGTATAAATTTAAGAGCACATGGATTAAGACACACCTATATGGACAGGTAATATATGCTACAGGAGCCAGAAGCATAGAACTGAGGAAGAAATTCTATTCAACAGTGAGGAAAAAATTGGATATACTTGCAAAAAAGTGAAAATAGATGAATTGAAATCACCATACACAAATATTAACTGAAAATGAATCAAAGAGACAGACATAAAATAAAAAATCATAAAATATAGAGAGAAAAATGTAGTAAAAATCCTCCATGACATCACTCAGAAAGATGCCTTGGGGGAGGAATAACACTGGCAAATGAAAACCTAGAGTAAAGTTAAACAGCTTGAATTATATCAAATTAAAAGCTTCTGTACAGTGAAAAAACATGAAAACGAAAAGGCAAGTCAGACTGGGAGAAGATATTCACACAACATATATCACACAATAACTTAAACTCCAACATATACTAAAGAATACATATACCTCAACAACAGAAAAGCAAAGTATTCGCTCAAAAAATAATAAAGTAACTGAAATGATACATATCTGAAGAAGACACAAATGACCTACAGAAACCTGAAAAATGTTCTATATCACTCATCAGAGAAACGCAAATAAAAGCCACATGAGACATAACTTCACACTAGTGAGAAGGGCCCACTTCAGAAAGAGCGGAAAAAACAAGCTTGGAGAGATGTAGAGAAAAAGGAAACCAGCTACGCTGTGGTGGGAATGAAAATTAGTCCCACCTTTTTGTAAAATAGCATAGAGATTCATCAAAAAATAAAGCTGGATCTACTATTCTCTCCAGCAATCCCACTTCTAGGCATACATACAGAGAATAAAAATCTATAATCATAAAACATATCTATGTTCATCGCAACACAGCTTGCAATATCCAAGACATAGAAACAACCTACTGACCATCAGCATATGACTGGATCAAGAATCTGTGGTATATATATAGTCAATGGAATTCTATGAAACTGATAGAAAAAGACTAAACTGTACATACCAAACTGGATAGAACTGGAGGGGTTGTGTTAAGCAAAATAAGCCACAAAGAAAAAGTAAGTACAGAATTGTTTTGTTCATATGTGAAATATAAAGAAAACAAAAACTTACAAGCTCCAACAAAATTCACAGGATATAAGGATGTGATATTCAGGCAGGTGGAGGAGTGGAGGGAAGGAAAAAGGTAATAAGAATGCAGTAATGGGCACTAAAACTCTGTGCAGAGTGAAATACTGCAGATTGAACTATGTTTTCACATCCTAAAATGAATATAGCAATGTAAATTAAAGAAATAATAAAATAATTTAAAAATAACTTAAAAATAGAACTGCCGTATGATTCAAAAATTCTACTTTATTCAAAGAACATGAAAACAGCAATTCAAAAAGATATGTGTGCCCTTATGTTTATTGAAGCATTGTTTAATAATAGTCAAGAAGAAACAATCTAATTGCCCATCGTTGGATCATTGAATAAATATGTGTGTAAGTACATGTATCAGTATACATGCATACATATATATGGAATGGAATACTACTCAGTTATAAAAATATATAAAACTGCCTTTTGCAGCAATATGAATGGATTACATGGAATTACGCTAATTGAAATAAATCAGGAGGAGAAAACAAAAACCAAATGATCCACTCACATGTGGAATATAAATAACAAACAAAAAGAACAAAACTAACCCTTGGGCTCTGACAACAGCACTGAGGTGACCAGAAGGAAGGAGGTGGGAGGAGATGGGAGTGAGGGTGGTGGGGATCCAGTGCACAGTCCTGATGGATTATTAGACATTTGGTGGTGACAGGGGTGTGATATCTTATATGTGATTAAAGGAGGACCTGAACTTTTAAAATTTACATCGTGTTGTAAAATAATTCTATCTCAATAAAAATATTTTAAAACAATTTTTGAATTACCATAATCTTTACCATAATTGTATTGATCTCCTACAACATTTACTTTCTGTCAACTTATTTATTATTATTGTGTGTGTGAAAAGTACCTTTACATATGCTCTACCCTCTTAGCAAAAGTTTGTGTACAAAATAGTATAATTTTGGAAAACTGGCTGACAATAAAATTAAAGTTGAATAAACACATACTCATGACACAGTTATTATTATTATATTTTTAGGTAAATAGTCAAAAGGAATGTGTATGTGTGTATATACATACATACATGCATATATATGAGAGAGAATGGGTGGATAACAGAAAGATGATAGATAAATAGATGAAAGAGAGTTAGAAGACAGATAGGTAGACAGATAATAGATACATAGATAAATAGAGATACATACAAACCCATATGTATTATGTCATTCATAATGTTTCCCTTTATCAACCAAAACCTGAAAAAAATGTCTGGGAACAATAGAATGAATAAATAAATGGTTATATTTTCAAGCACAGCAGAATAGAGACAAAAAGAACAATATTGCTTATTATATAAGCAACAACATGGAAGTATCTCACAAACACATACTGAGCAAAGGAATTCAGAGTTGCCACAAAAAGTGCAACCTATGGATTACATTTATATAAAAATTAGAAACAGACAACAATAGCTAACCTTGGGTTGCATAAGTCAGACAGATCATTACCTCTGTGAGTCTAATGACAGGAGGGGACAGAAAGAAAAAATAACATTCATGTCTTATCTAAGTGGTGGCGTGTACAACACCAGGGTTGTGGAAACGAGGACAGGGGAGTGAGGAACCTGAACCAGACGTGACTGTCGAAAAGACACTGAAAATGAAGTCAGCTGCAGACATATGACTTTTTTCCATTGGTAAGGAAAGCACGCAGGTAGGCAATCCCGACTCTGTCAATAGGCAGTGGATGAAGTAAGAGATGAGCCCTTGTGGGACTGGAGGACACGGGCCTAGCCCCAGCAGAGCTGCACCTGCTGCTCTGGGAGGAAATTTTGAGAAAAAGCATTGTATATGTTCAGATGTCAGCAAAATGGTCATATGTTACTTTGGGAAAATGAAAAAAAAATTACTGCTCTGCATGATGCCTGGGAATCACACTCCTTCCTGGAGGAAAATCACATAGAGAAGGGAGGCCCCTCTACAATGGGAGAACATTCACCTCCCTGTTCAGCCATTGTTTCCACCCCAGTTCTCAGCATTTCTTCATCCATAACAACTTCTTTCACACACCCATTCCCCCTTGATTTACTCCTATCTCCACCCACATTTCCTTCCTTATCCCTACCTCCTCTTGTCCCTCACCACTCTCCTGTCCCCTCCTCCTCCTACCCTCCCTTCCACTCCACCACTACCCCCTACCTGGGTTTCGATTCCTTCCCTCACACCTGCTCCTTCTCAACCTGCCTTCACTGTCCCTCCTCCTCACTGCGCTAGGTTCTGATGATAACAAGAGAGCATTACCACCATTTTTCAGGTGATGAAACTAAGGTTTCAAGAGATCAAAACATTTTCCTGAGCTGACATCGCTGGTAAGTAGACAATGCAGAATGCAAACTCACACAGGCCAACTCAACATCTTAAGTGCTTTCCGATGTTGTATTTCTCGCATGTGAAAGTTCAAGTATCCAAAAGCCAGGTAAAGGTGGAATATCTTTCTCAGACACCAAGTTTACTCTCTGAGATATTTTAATTTCTTTTTATTAAGATGTAATAATAAATTAAGCAACTCAATTGGTAATGTTCTCAAATTATTTTAGATTTAAAAGAGACAATGAAATTGTATTATATAAATTGATATTTAATACACATTACAAAGACATGTAAAGCTTGGGCACGGTACTTCAGGCACACATTGCTACCATGCACTCAGCTTCAGTGTTTGGTGAGTGAATGAATCAATGTGCCTGCAGTGGAAATTCAGTAAATTAGGAGACTACTGATTAGTGTGAAACAGAGATCATGAGGCCTGCAGTGTTGGCCCAAGGAATGAATGAAATGATGTGGAACAACTAGGGAAGGACCTTATTTCTCAACTCCCAGAAGTGCCAGCACCAGGAGCAGCCATTACTCCACAAGGATCAGAGTAATTACAGCCATCAGTCACAGGTCACCTCCTAGTTCTCCATTCCCAGTGACAAATTTCTTCTATCATTTTTTTCTCATGTGCCTGCCACTTCCAACTTCTCAATTAGCAAAAAAAAATTCTGCAGGACGAGAGGTGTGTGACAGTTGGAAGGAGAGAGTAGACAGAATTGTGCGAACTTCCTAGAGATGCTAACTGCAAAGAGGGATTTAGAATGATTCCTAGATTTCTAGCTTTACTCCTAGTATCAGGTCGGGACAATAATCAACAGAGAAAACAGTTTTCTGCAAACACAAGAAAACGTTATGTGTTTTTTCAAGCAATTTGGACTGAATGACATGTCTTCAAATGTAAAATACAATTTTGAAATAGTTCCTAATAAACAAAGTAACTTATCCTTTCTCAATAAAAAACAAAACCATTATCTTGGGGAATCTCTGGAGCCATGAGTACATAGAAGGTAAATAAAATATAAAATGTTGTCGATACAAAGGAGACAGGACATCAAGAGTAAGTGTTTGCAAGCTGAATTCTAAGGCATAAAGGTTCTACCCAAATATAATATATAGAGGAAAGGGACAAGAGAATCCAAGACTGAATTATGGGAAACAAAAATTTTAAAGATACTGCAAGGAACACTTGCAAAGTCCAATAGAAAAGAACGGACCTGAAGTGTAGAAAGGTTTGGCTTTGCAGAAGCAAAAAAGTATAAAATAATAGAGAACATAGTGAACAGGAAAGTCCATAGCCTCACATATATCAGCTATCATGCTGCATTTTGCTGAGTCTTTAAATATTTATTTATATACTGCCTTATTCTAAACAAAGATTTAGTGCGACCAATAAAAAGATTTCAAAATAGCAACATGAAATGAAATGAGTGGAAGACAAAGATGGTAACAGAGGACCTTCCTGCTTCTCCTAAGAGAAACAACTACTGTCCACACAGGGACACCACAGCAGGAGGTGGAGCTGAACCTCCCACACCGCAGAGACCTACCTGAACTGCACTGTCAGGAATTCCAGGAGATCCACACGTTCGTGTGATGCAGGAGGGTGGAGAGAAACATGAAGAGCTGAAGAGGTGGAACCTGGATAGAACTGAGACAGCAAGGCAATGGTCCCACATCAGGAAGAACAGAGATGGGGAGGCAGCGCACACACTTGGACTGGTGACGACCAGAGCACAGGGTTGAGGCGGTCACTGTGGACCCTGGTGAGGAAGACAGCAGAGAGTGCTCTGGAGTCGCTCGCTTCCCGAACACTTTAGGATCCTCATTCACACAGTGAAGTATGCAAGGGCACAGAGAATAGACCAGTGAGAATCAGATCTTGGATAACAGAGTGTGATTAATTCTTGGGCCACCTACATGAACTAGGTCTCCTACCCCAAATACACCAACAGTACCCACCCACCTCCCCTCGCCTGTGACCCTCATCCCCTTAGCTGATGCAGCAACTGCTACTCACTGCTAAATGCAAGCCTGCAAGGGACAAAAATTAAACAAATGAAAATGATGCAATAACACGATGCTCCCACTTATAACAAAAAGATAAACATCTCACTTCCAAGTCGATGCTGGGAAGACGAAGGAAGACTATGAAGAATCATCTGAGACCTTGAGGTATTATGACATCACATGGACACAACAACACTTTTCCAGAAACCAAATTCAAAGACAAGGAAGATTATATCTTTATAACAGTTAAAGAAGTCAAATTAATTGCCATAAAGAAACGTGAAGACATGCAAGAAATCTCAGAAATACAGATAAAGAGTTAAAGAGGTATCAGCATAGGAAGTAAACAGTTATGGGAGAAGTTATCAAAATAAGTCAATTAACTCAAAAATAAAATCCATGAGCAGAAAGTTTCAATCAGCATGTATTCTGCAAAGACTCTACTCCAGATGATGAACTAGAGAGAAATTGACCTCACCTCCTCCTCACAGAAACAAAAGAAATGCATGTATATAGCAATTATGAGTTTCAGTGGGAAATTGAGGATCAGGGGACCAAATCCAGGAAAAGTGATAGAAAACTTCAACAAGAGCAGATAACAATGGGATATGATCTCACCTGGAACACTGTCTAGACCCTAGGTCTCCAGGCTGGGAGGAAGCACCAGCAACACAGTCTTTTCTTCGGGACAAAAGGACTAATTCCCAAATCAGGTTTCCAGAAGAAAGCCTGAGAGGGGAGTGTTCACACCCTGGTATGGAAATGGGATTAAAAAAAATAGGAGAAGAGACATTGGGTACTTGAGATCTCAGGACAGAGGTCGGGGACAGAGCTAGCAGATGAAATGTGCACCTAATTGAAGAATTTTCATTTGTTTAACCAAAAACATTAGCAATAAAGATAACAAACAAGGATTGACTCCCTGTGAACAGAGCTGTATCTGGTGTCCTCCCCAGGCTCTTTGTGTGTTGCTGGCACTGATGGACAACATGTTGAGATTTTCAGAGGTCAAAATCCTGTCCTTTCATCATCAGAAGTGCTGGTACCCTGGACAGTCCATTATGCAGAGTAGAGAGCTCAGGGCTGCCAGGGCTGCAGTCCCCTAGGGTAACATCAAGCAATCACAGCTTGTAACCCCAGCAGAACTAGCTGAGTGTTTCCTGCACAGCTCAGCTTGTGAAATGTTCTCCTCAGTTGTGGCAGGTCTCTCAGGAAGGATACTCAAGAGATATGAGAAACAGATATCTCTCCCCTATCTGGTGCCTCTGCTGAGTCTGCCTTCCAGCCTGCAGCCTTAAGTACCCAGGGTCTGGCTCCTGGAGTTCATGCTTCCAGTACCATATTCTACAACATACTCCTAAAATAAGTAGAGTTACGTATGTCCTGATTAGAATGGGATTGTCCAGTTAGCAATGTTTTCTGGAAAATCCTCTGGTTTAAATTTTGATCCCAGTTTCAGTTTGTTAAAAGTGAGATAAGGCAAACACACACCCAATTAACTAGCTCCAAGTAGCAAAACAGGGGTTCAGTCTCCCCAACAGAGTGTTACACTGCCCCATCTTTGCATATGAAGTCGGATTCATCCTGGGGATGCAAAGATGATTGAACACATAGAAATAAATAAATGCTACATACAACATGAACAAAAGGAAGGACAAATATCATGATAATCTAAGTGGAAGCAGAAAAAAAGCATTTGAAAAAATTCAATGCCTTTTATCTTAAAAAAATACCTGGAAAAAATATAAAAGTTATCTCTGATCACATCATACTCAGTGAGTAAACAGAAAACTTTTCCAGTAAGATGAAGAATAAAGCAAGGATGTCCTCTCTGACCACTATTAGTCACTATGGAGGTCTTAGACAGTGCAATTAGACAAGAAATGAACATAAAATATATCCAAACTGAAAAGGGAGTTACCACTATTTTCAATGACAAGCAAATAAGAGACAGAATATCAAAAATAACAGTAAAAAACTATTAGATATAATGAAAGAATACAGTGAAATACAGAATAAAAAATTAATAAACAAAAATCTATTGTATTTCTAAATGCAAATAATGAACTAGCAGAAGGAGAATTCAGGAAAACACCCCAATTTAGAATTGTATCCGAAAATGAAATACTTTGGAATGAATTTATCCAGAAAGTTAATTTCCCTACACTGAAAACTATACAACATTGTTAAAAGAAATAGAAGAAGAAAAAAATCTGTGCTCATTTATTGGAACACTCATCATTATTAAAATGATCATGTTGTCTAAAACAATACACAGAGTTAATGTAACCCCAATCAAAATCCCAACAGCATTCTTCATGGAAATAGAACAAAATAACCATGAATTTTATTGAAACTATACAAGATACTGATTTTTTTTAATCTGAGGGGGAAAGGACAAAAAATAGAGATACCACACTTTCTGACTTCAAACTCTACTACAAAGCAAATCATCATAGTATTGAAATAAAACAGTTGATCTGTTGATCTAACAGAACAGAATTGAAAACCAGAAATAAACCCACACATACATGAATAACTAACTTATAACAAAGCAGCCAAGAGAATACAATGAAGCAAGGACAGTCTCTTCTGTAAGTGGTGCTGGAAACTGGATAGCTACATGCAAGGTATGAGAGGGATTGAAGAGTTGAATATGACCGTCAAATACATCGAGGAAAATGTCGTTAGAGATGTCTTGTGGACTTGACTCAAATGGCAAGGGGAACAAAAGACAAAAAGAACAAATGTGATTACATCACACAGAAAAGTTTCTGTGCCAGGAGCAGACTGAACAAAATCCAACCCATGGACATTAGCAACAGAACTGAGGTGACAGCAGGGAATGGGGCGGGGAGTGAGGGCAGGTGGTGGTGACGGCATGTGTGTCATGTGTCTGAGGGACGGGTACTTGCACAAATGCATTTATATCGTTTTGAAAAGCAGTTACCTCAATAAATATTAAATTATACTTAAATAATATAATAAGTAAAAAATGTTTCTGCACAACAAAAGAAATTGTCATAAGAGAAAACATCTTGATAAATGGGGGAAGATATTGGCACATCACATCTGACAAAATCTTAACTTCCAAAATATTTAAAGAACTCATAAAACTCAGCAAAAAATAAAATAAAATGAAAATAAAAAATGGACATAACCTCTAAGTAGACACTTCTCTAAACATTAAATACAGGTGGCCAATAAGCACATGAAAAGATGTTTCTCTTTTCCTATTATTAGGAAAATGAAAATCAGAACAAAGGGATATCACCTCACAGCTATGAGAATGACTATTATCCAAAAGACAGGAAGCAGCAAATGTTGACAAGGATGTGGGGAAAGGGAAACCTTTTACACAGTTGTTAAGTGTGTAAGGTGGAGCAGATATTATAGAAAGCAGTATGAAAAGTTTCTCCAAAAATTAAAAACAGAAAAGGCATATGATCCTGTTATCACACTTCTTGTCATTCACAAAAAGAATCAAAATCAAACACTAATTCAGAGATATACGCATCCCCAAGTTTATTGCAGCATTATTAACATTTATCATTAGCTGGAAAAACCTGAGTGCCCATAAACAGATAATAGATAAAGAAGATGTGAGATACACACATATGTGGAAAGTTGAAGGGAAGTGAAGAAAGAAAGTAAGGAAAGAAAACAGGACCCAGGGGAAGTAAAAAATAAGCCAGGAAATATCCCTGTGCTGGGGGAAGTGTCTGCTTTTTTCCAAGTCATGGAATTGCCCCCAGATTTGTGTGTGATGGGAGGACATGAGACATTATGAGGGGAAGCAAATAATTTTGGGAGGAGGACACCTGAGGATGCACCCTGATGCTACCAATGTCCTTTGATTTTCCTTTTGGGGGGCTCCTCTCTCACTCTGAATAAAGAACTCTGTCCATCAGATGTACTCTTCACTGAGACCAGACAGAAAAAAGTGAGAAAGTTGAGTGAAGAAGGTGATGGAAAAGTTCATGACAGAACAAAGGGTTGGAGGTGCAACCAGGAAGTTTCAGATTAAATGGAAGCTGGAGGACACTCAGCTGTGTGGATGAGCAAGCTAATGGGATGAAAAGGGATCCATGAGTGTAAGACAGAAAGCTTTCAACTTAGAATAGAAAATGCTATGCCAGTCCTAACCGAGTGATCTAGGAAATTCTGCTCCCCTCTTCAGACTCTTCTTCAGTTTGCAGGGTACTTAGGTATTTTAGTGTTTCCTATGTTTATGTTAATCACATGGGGTTTTTCAATGTGTTTATCTTTTAATTATCTACTATAACTAGATGTTTTCATGTAAGAAATGTCATATAAATGTCATAATGACATACCAATATGACTATCAGAGAAATATTCCAATTACTCGACTGAAAAATCTCTGCTAGATGCCACACCCTTGTGACTCACGGGTTCAGTCTGAGGCTCCAGATGGCTAGTCCATGTAAAGCTCAAGGTCCCAGGTTTGTGACCCAGGACCAGTAGGAACAACCAACATGAACAACTGAATGATGGATAAACACTTCCTCCCCCCTCTCTTCCTGCCTGCCTGTCTCCTTGCCTTCTTTTCTACGAGCGGCCTTCCTCTAAAAACTCAAAAATCAGTGATTGAACTGGTTTGAAGAGCTTTTTGAAGTTGTTTACCGTCCACCAGGAAAGGCAGTTTGAAAAAACATGTGAGATAAAGAAAAAAGTGATTAGGTTCCATGGGGTGAAAATAAACTCTAAACTTTATGGTTAGATAATTTAAAAGTTATCTAATAACCAGAAAACAGGTCTTTAATTAATGATCAAAACCAAAGACCAATACTGACACCCTCCCCTACATCATCACGTAATATCTCGTGAGCCTATGAAAGCCCCAGATGACACCGAAAAGAGATGAAAACTGTTTACATTTTTTGTAGTACAAGTTAGTTTTTCCAAACTGTAAACAAGGAAAAATATTTCATGAATAGTAGATAAGGGGGGATCAAAAGAGAGTGAAAAAATGAAAAACTTAAAACAACCAGTGTTGGGGACGACTGCTCCAGCCAGATCCCACTGCGTCTATTCTCAGGCCGTGTGTGGGGCCGTGGCCTGAGGGTGAGTGGGCGCCGCTGATGAAATCGGAGTCTTCACAGAGCTTGTCTGAAGAAGGAAGCCTAATGGTTCTTGAAGAAGTGAACTTAACTTGTCACAGCACAGAGATAGATGGAGATTATGAGATCCATGATGTGTGGATGCAATGAAAGTTGCCAGGAGGAAGTTTAATTTCTGTGTAATGAGATACTTTCCTAAACAAAATCATAAAACCTGAGTCTTTATAACTTTGAACAACATAATTTCCAAAATAAACTCATTACAAAATATATGCATACTTAATTTAAATTGGTCACTTTTGAAAAATTACAATAGTTATAATCTCATGCTTCTAGAATTATATAAACAGCTGCTCTGATCACTTAAAAAGACTTCTCGGCACTCCCTGGTGGAGCAGTGGTTTGGTCAGCAGCCTTAGGCTAAGAGCTCAGACCCCACATCCAAGGGCCCAGGTTCAAGACCCGGGGCTGCGTGAAAACCAGGTGAACAAGTAAATAAAATACTTCTTCCTCTTCTGTCTTCCTGTCTGCTTGTTTATTCCCTCCTTCATTCCTACCTGTACTTTTCCTAAAAAACAATAATAAATAAATTTAAATAAAAAGCTTCCTCCTACTTGTGTTAATATCTAATAACAAATTCATGCTTCCCTTTTCCCTCTATTTCTAAAAAAATGCCCATGATCATCAAGAAGAAATGAAGTATCAGAAAACACAAGCCAAGTGGAAAAGGGGAGCTGTACATGTGAGGGATAACATGACATGTGAGGTACTTCAAACCCGCAAGAACCCCAGAGTTACTTGTGTGACCTTGTTGTGGGGATGAAGCATTTTAACAAACACCACAGGCCCCGTCACCCTCCCACACACTGAGCAGCACAGAGCCTGCTCCCAGTGCGAGGCCGTTTAGATGTGTGTGTCAGTGTCCATCAGGAGACTCCACACCCGTCACTTGAGCAGGGAAACACTGACAAGAATTATTAAGTAGTAAGCGGTAGTGAACTACTAAAGGAAAACTACGAAGATAGCTCTAATGACACAGAAACAGCAGATACAGGGGAAACACTGTCTCTAGGCTGATGTAAACTCTTCAAGGGAGAAACAGCAGAGGACCCGTCAGTGCATGTGAACAGGTGGAGCAGTGACCCCTGGAAGGTGAAGAAGTTCACCATACGCCACAGGCCAGTGCTGGTGGGCAGGACACTCCCTTGGATGCAACCTCTGGAAACAGCCTGCAGCAGGGCCAGACACACTCACCGAAAGTGAGGGAGCGGGGTCTCTGCAGCCCACTCGGCTGTGATGTGACAGGGTCAAGAGAAAAAGCACCAGAACTGAAAAGACACTTCTTTGGTGATGACATGTGGTGTCCCCTCCAGTGTACATTACTGACAAAGGCGGTTAATACTGTCTCGTCTGACAAAGAAGAAGTTGTTACAGAGTCCAGGGCAGCATCACAGCAGGCAAGTACAGAGTGTATTTGGACCTGGGAGACAAGAATTAATAATGAGCAGAGTCCACAGCTGTGTTTGCTAGATTCCACACATACCATTTACTAACATTTGAAATTCCAGCAACAAAACTCCTTTCACGCTTTACCCATGAAAACAAAGCAAACCTTACAAGAAGTAGTTTTCATCTTTCACCAAAAGGAGAAGACAGTCCCAGTCATTGTACCTGACACATCTATAGAGTTTACTCCTTCAATTCATGGTGCCATCAGCTATTCTGTTACCTAAAGACCATGATAAGTATAACCTCCAACTACTTGAATGAAATCTTATGAGTAAGAAAAGGGGGAAGGAATAAATGATTAATATAAGTAAACATCACATATGACCAGAAGGAGAAAATACATGAAGCTATCACACATTGCAGTCCATTTTCTAAAATTGGTTGCAGAACAGAACTTCTGTTCTGACTTTCTTCTTCCTCTTCCGTGTCATCTCACCAGAAACACAGAGGTAACAATTTGTCTTGTATGTACATATCTTCATCCTGCAAGGTCTGAATCCTTAATAGTCCTGACTCTTTTGGTCGCTGTTGTTTTTCATTAACCTTACTACTGGGCTGAAAGTATTGAGTATTCCATTGATGACTAGAATGATTTATTGTCAAAGCTTTCAACAGTTAACCCCATGCCTCAAAATTCTCTTTTTATTGACACTGAAATTCAGGTAACAGTTCTCATCTTTGCACCTGGTGTTGACAGAGAGAACCTAGATCCTTCTCTTTAATTTACTAAATTAGCACAACATTAATTTTCACAGGAAACATATGTACTGAGATTTTGAAAACCAGATGTGTTTCTTCCATGCAGACAGGAAATGTATATAGAGGAGTTGTGTCACTCATGTCCGTCCCTAGAACGTACGTATGGCCATCTTTTCTGGTCAGAGAATATTTATCTCCCATGAATGAGTGGGGACCATGCTCAGCCTCCAGGTGCTCTGCCCAAAACTAAATCCACCCCAAACTAAACCAAACAAGATCAATCTCTATCTTCTGCTGCCTGTACAAAGGACAAGAATTGTCTATTCCCAGAACCACAGTCCAGGGGTGTGTCTGCAGAGCAAGAGGATGAGACTCCATCTCACCCAGGCCTCATTCAGAGGCCCTGGACTGGGATCTGCAGCTCCAGGGAGCCCAGTGTGAAGGGGGCAGGTGGTCCTTATGTGAATGCAGCCTCGGGGTGTCATGAGAGTCATGAGAGCCAGTCAGGGGCACAGCCAGGACAGCCTGCCCAGCACACTTGGGACCATGGCCCCTCCCTCCATCCCTGCTGGGAGCTGGAAGCAGCGCTGACTTGGTATGAAAATGTCCACGGCCTTCTCCTGGCCCAGGACGGGGTTGAGGAGGGAGCAGGTCACGTTCCCCGCAGAGCTGGCTCTCACCACCAGAGCGGCCTCCACGCTGAACAGTCCTTCATTGTCCTGTGTCTGGACCTCTGAGACCACCAGGAGCTTTTCTCTGTGGGGTCTCTCCTCTGCACCTTGGGCTCCGGGAACCACCCCGAGGCCCTGCACACCAGAGGACCCCGTCCTCCTTGGGACCTGTAATGTACATGTGAGGGTCCGATCCCACACCTGTGGGAGGAAGAGGTATAGCTGGGAGCCCCCTGAGGCCTGGGACCTTGATCGTTGCATGTGCATACATCCAGGGAGACATCATGTTGCATTCTGGGGCTCCAGAGGTAGTAACCCCATGGGGGTAGCAACCCTGTCACAGGTACAGAGGAAGGAGCCCAGTTCACAGTGGGCAGAGGTTGACTACACAGCCATGCAGGTGAAAAGTCCAGTGTCCAAGGAAACAGAATAAAGAATTTGCTCCCAGTTTCTGTTCTCATCTTACACCCTCCTCACTGCACTTACTCTCCCAGGTCATCATCTTTCCACACTTACTTCTCTCCTTGGAAATCACCTCCAAATCTGTGCAGATTGACAACCCTATCTCCTCGACTCCCTCCCTCCTTATATCCACTTCCCTGTGACTGATCTCTACCAGGATTTCTCACACACACTTCTGATGCAAAATTTCCAGAATGAATTCAGGATTCAGCCCCATCTGTGATAACTTACAAAATCATCCTCAATTCTTCGCTCTTCTTTTATTCAGCTCTTCTTCTGCTTCATACATTTTGTGCCTTCTCATTCACCTCTGGGCTGTGATCTGACTTGACTTGACCCCTAGAGAAGACAGTGAGACTCAAGCAGAGGAGGAGGTCCTGTGTCCTTGGGCCTCTGGGTGCCCTCTGCTGGGGGAGGACGGGCGGGGAGCACAGCCTCTCCTGGTCACACAACAGCCACTTGGACAAGCCCACGTGGGCAAACTTCAGGGCAAACCCTGAAGTGCGAGGGACCACTTCAGATGTCTTGGGAAAAATGAAATTAAATTAAGAACTTAAATCTCCATGTTGGAAATAATGGAAAAGATCCCTTTTTCTTTTTCTTTGAGCATTTACTTTAGAAAATATGGCATTACAGGTACTTCTCTCCTCTTTGAAATGTATGTAAAGACTTTTTTAACTAGACAGGCATTTTATCCGCATATGAGACAGGAATGTTTTTGTCAAGGACCAGGGAACAATCTCCTGGAGGTGTTAACACCCACTTTTCCTTCCTGTTGGGAGGGTAGGAGAACCTCTGTGGCCCCCTTGCTCCAAGTGAGAAAACTACCTCCTAAAGATGTGAGAACTTATCTTTCCTCCAGACAAAGTCAACTCTAATGTGGATGGTGACCCAAATTACCAAGTACATTTAGGGCAAATTATGTGTGAAAAATTGTGCTGTCCTGTAATATGAGGGCTTGTCATTGTTTATCTTGAAATCATGAGTAAAATGACTTGTATCTGCCTAAGGACATTATAGAAGTTGAGATTCCTTCCTTTCTCTGCTATCTTACTAGATTTCTATGACACACATAAATTTATGTTTTAATATTATTACATTCAATTTTTTTAATCACATAATATGATGAATACTAACTAATATATCAATAAAAAGTATCTTCTTTTACTACTACCTGTATAAAAGGGATCTCTGGATTGGGAGATTCTGTGTTGCGTTATATTTTGCAACATGACCAAAGATGTGAACCCCGATAAGATTAACCAGATACAATTCAGATGAACTGAACTCCCTTTTTTCACTGAATTTCCTTATTCCTAGAGTAAACTATTATTGTTACATGCACTGGGATTCTGAGATCACAGGCTACACAGCATGACTACAGCAACAGGCAATTAAACAATATGATCAAATTCCTCACACCACACAACTAGCAGCCAAAGAAAACCCAGGGGTCCCTGCAATCCCTTCTTCTCCATCTAAATTCTGGGAACCCACGGCTACTCACTCGGTGGGTCCACTGTGAAAACCTAATCCAATCCCTCCTGCCCACCCTCTGACTTTACATCCAGAAACACGTGCTGACACCACAGGCAACTCTGCGCCATCCAGTCTCTGCACAGCCTATGCCGGGAACACCCTTGATCCCATGTCGTCACCTGTGACCAACCTCCACGCACTCACCTCACGGCCACGACGGCCTCCTGAGACCACACACACCAGACAACCAGCCTGGAGCTCACACCGCTGCTCCCTCTGCTGAACATTCCTCCCCCAGATTCCACGTGGTTAGCACCCCACTTGCTTTGTCTTCACACAGATTGTCAGTAAGGCCCAGCCATGTGACACCGAAGCCCGTCCTCCCTCGCAACCCCCTGTCCTGGTCCCCTGACCCTGTTCTACCAGCCTTATTATCTTAAGTACTATTTCTTAACTCCTTTCAACCTAGTTACTACTTATTTATTTACAACCTCTACAATATGAACTCCACAGTGCAGGCCTTAGATTAGTTTACTGATGTATCACCAGTATCCATAACAGAACCACAAATAGTAGGGGTTTTCTGTAGTTCTATTGAATAAGTGAATACGTGAAGAGATCTCCTTAACTTCTATCAAATGAGAGGTGGCTTTTTGGGTTCTTGTAGTTTCTTTCAACTCTACCACTCCATGATTTAGAATAAAGATCAAGTGACCACCCTGGGACCTTCATCTCCAAATGGGCCTCTTCACAGAAGGTTCCTTCCTTAAGAAGCAAGCGTACATCCCATCATCAGAAGCCTGGACCTTGTGGACACATCTGACAACTTACCCCTTGTCAAGGAGATCCCTCATCAGAGAGGTCCACCATGTGTCCTGGAATGTCTGCTCCTCCTTCTGCTACAGTTGGGCTCAATATGTGAATATGGTTTCTGAGG
This sequence comes from Solenodon paradoxus, assembly GCA_004363575.1. Lineage (NCBI taxonomy): Eukaryota > Metazoa > Chordata > Mammalia > Eulipotyphla > Solenodontidae > Solenodon > Solenodon paradoxus. The sequence goes on along the minus strand of RJWH01002764.1, from coordinate 81,624 downwards.
ATTTGGAGCAGAGCTAGCTAAATTCCATGTTCTTTTCACTCCTAGCAGGAGACATGTGACAGGACAATGTGATGTCCCTACCCAACAATGCCAAACACAGTCAACTACTCTGTGGATAGAGGCACAAGAGTGAGGACAGGCAGCTCAGTGCAAGGAACACACATCCAGGGAAGGACAGGCAGATTAGGGCCAGGTGTCTGAGAAGATACAACCTGATTGTGCTTTGTTGATTGTGTATCTGGGTAAGATTTTCTGACTGCACCTTGTGACCCAGAAATGACATCAAGGAGACACCTCATCATCTGTGCACCTGATTCCTTGAATCGTCTGTGCTCCTGATTCCATGAATGCCTCTATATCTGTGTTTCTCAAATTTCAGCATGCATCAGAATCACCAGGAGGGCTTGTAAAACAGATTTCTGGTGGGGCGACACCTCCAAGCTGATTCAGTAGTTGGGAATGTGTCCAAGATTGTGATTTCACAGTGATTCCTGGGAATGTTTCAGGGACCACACTTTGAGAACCACAGCTCTGACCAGGCTGCCATAGGATGAAGATGAAACTGGACCAAACAACACAGCTACATCCTTAGGTTTAACTCTTGGAACATCCTACAGCACCAGGAACGCACTAACTCCGATCTTAACCGTATCATGTGTGCTCGTACCTTTCTCCTCAGCTGAGTCACGTATGTACTAAAATCTGGAGACAAAACCATTTCCATTAAAAACCTGACTTCAATGCCTTCCACCACTCACAGGAACCCAAATCACTGCTTGATAAAAGAGATTCAATGAGCCCACCAACCCCTCAGAGCAATTGGCCTGCTGAGCCCTGGTGGAAGGGCCATGACATGAGTCTTCCACCAACAAGATCAAATAGACCTACAAACAGTGAGTTCTTCCATGTGATGATTGGCCTTGGCCTGAGTGTCCATCATCACTCACTTGGAGGATGGCAGTAGACTAGTCTCCCCATATCTGTCCTGTCCCCATTCCATGCGTGTGACCCCATCGCCTGTTAGTAACCATATCCCTACTCTGCTCAAAGCCTTGTAATGACTCCCCAGGGATCCCAAGGCCCACTGGTGACCACCCAGTACCTCTATGACCCCAATCCTGTCTGTATCACCGTCACTTATCTGCTCCAGACAACATTTGTCTCCTCTGTCCTTGAACACCTGCCTCCAGCCAGCTTTTCACAGACTATTTCCTCCTGTAACATCCTCTCCCTGGAGAAACTCAAAGGTTCATAGCCCAGCTCCTCCAGGTTCTTGTTCCCATCTCACTGTGTGCAGAGAACATTTCTCTGAGCTCACTGCTGTGTGGTCACATCACCTCCCCTCCTGCTCTATAGGAGCGTCCCTCCTCCACCACCTCCATAGGCTGGAGATTTGATTCATTTGTTGTGTTTATTATTCATTGCTTCCTGTTATAATAGAAACTGTAAATATATAGAATCTGTACATAGTGTCTAACATAAAATGGGGATTAAATTAATTAAGTACTTCAGATGCCAAAAAATCAGGAACACAAAACATCAAGAGAAAGAGAATCACATTTTTGAGAGTTGACTTTTCAAAGCATCATAAATGCCTCACTGCACAACAATGTCTTTATCTTATTTTATGGTTTAGTGACTCCTCTTAAATGTTGAATTACAATTAGTGGTTGGGGAGCATTGCAATCTTTCTAGGGTCACAAACTACCACTCATTGCTGGTGGAAGAACCAGGAGAATCCTGGGACTCCCACAACCCAAAGGAAACTGGGGAAAAGTATGAGGGGACTTACTTTCCTGCAGATCCCCAGTGGGCAGCTGGAGGAGCAGAAGCAGGACAGTGAGACAGCGAGTGAGACAGTGAGCACAGAGCATCAGGGGTAGTGCTCCACATCCTCCAGTCTAGGGGAGACAGGGCAGGAGGCAGCAAGGACCCAGGAGAGGAACAGGGGCAGCCTGGAGATCTGGAGATCTCGGTGGGGAAAGCTGGAATCAGGGCTGGAGATACAATAGTACAACCTTTCCTATTGGTCATTTCGTTGGGGTGTTCCAAAGAAACCAACAAGATCAGACAGACATGTAAGAGTTAAAGAGAATTTAGGAGGAGTTTATTAGCTGGTGACTGTATGGAGTAAAACACTCAAATCATATGGTGCTGAACTTAGTGCAGGGTATTTATAACTTAGTGTTGTTTTTGTAAGTGATTACATAAGTAGAGGTCCCACCCTAAACTTAAGTGGTTACAAGAGTATCCCAGCAAATAATGAAGTTTCTCTAGTTCCTTGTTTCATTCCCCATTGGTTTTAAAGCAACGACATCTCTCCTAGAGCTACACAGAGTCCTCCTTGCTTTAGGAATATGAGAAGACCATTTCTTCTAAGGAGTTTCACGGCTGTAGTTAGGCTGGGTTTTTTATTGGGCTTTACATGAGGAGTCTCCAAGATCTGGGAAAGTCTCCACAGCAAAGTGAGTCTGCTTGTGGAACCCAGATTAATGAGCCTCCACATCATCCATAGTTCGTTGTTAGGCCTAACCCTAGTTGGTAAAAAAATGGAGCAGAAATCCACTCTAAATGTAACTGCCCCCAACAACTTGTTTGCTTACAATTTTTCCCATTTCCCCTTGTCTCAGCTCCTAGGTCATAACTTTAGGTTCATGTGGATTACCCGAAACATTTGCATACATACTTACAATGATTCCAATATACATGAAAGCCTTAGCTTTAGAGGGTCCCCTTGTGGTGTGCACTTCCATTCCTCTCGGTTGAGCTTCACCCTCAAGTGATGCAGCCACGTTGGGACACAATCTACCTTGACAGCTGTGGGGATGGTCAGGATGATGTGTGTGGCCCAGTCCAAGTGAGGGTCAGTCCTTGAGTGGTGTACTTTTTTATCCACACTTAGTCTCCTGGCTGGAACAGGTATACTGGCTCACCTGAGGGGAACGGAGAGCTTCCTGCACTGTCTTTTGCACAGCTTGTTGGACAACCTGAAGTTCCTGCAAACACCTGAGAAGGGAGGTGTTATTGATTTCAGCTTTTATTTCCCCCCTCAGTTTGGGAAGGAGTGGGGGTGGCCTCCCAAACATGATTTCAAAAGGGGTCAGTCCCTCCGTGTAGAGAGTACATCTTACTCTCAGGAGAGCTAGGGGGAGTAGGATTGTCCAATTTTCACTGGTTTCCAAGACAAATTTGATTAAAGTTTCTTTTAGGATACGATTCATACTCTCTACCTGCCCTGAACTTTGGGGTCTGTAGGCACAGAGTAATTTCCAATTTATATTTAAGATTTTGGCCAGATTCTGTGTTAAGTTAGCAACAAAAGCAGGGCCATTATCTGAGCCTATTACTGAGGGCAGTCCATACCTTGGGACAATTTTATGAAGCAGTTTTTGGAGAGTCACTGTTGCAGTTTCAGATCAGATGGGAAAGGCTTCTACCCACCCAGAAAAAGTATACATTCTACTGTCCAGTAATAGTATCCAACCTGTAGCGATCTCAGTGGCTGCTTTCCTATCTGCCATCAGCTTTTCCTCCTTAGTGTAATTTGGAGTTTTTGGCAGATCTGGTAAAGGCAAGATAACTAGTACCTTGAGAGGCCCCACTGGTTTTAAGGCTACCTCTTGTGCTTCCAGGTCTGTTGCTCTGTTTCCCCTCACCTTCTTGGAATCTCCCTTTTGGTGCCCTTTACAATGAAAGATGGCACCCTCTGCTGGAAGATGGATAGCTTTTAACAAAGCTAAAATTTCCTGTTGATGTGAAGAGCCCCCTTTCCTGGTAAATAGCACCATGTACATTTGCAGTGGCAAATGCGTATCTGCTGTCTGTGTAAATGGAGACCTTTTACCTTCTCCCCATCTTAAGACTAGTATCAGGGCTATCAGCTTAGCCCACTGGGCAGAGGTTCCTTGGCTTAGTGTTTGCGACTAAAAAACTTTGTCAAGAGTTACTACTGAAGCCCCCGCACACCTTATACCATCCAGCATGTAATTGCTTTCATTAGTATACAGGACTTCATCGGCCTCAGGCAGTGCTGTGTCTTTCAGGTATGGCCAGGTAGCCTGCAAGGTCATTGCAGTCATGTACTGGCAGGGTTTGTTCATCATCCGGGAGCAGACTTGCTGGATTGATGGTAGGTATTTTTTGAAACTTAATGCGGGGGTGGTCCAAGAGTAAGGCCTGGAACTGAGTTACATGAATGTCTGACATTCACCTTTCAGGGGTCCCTTGCAAGAGGGCCTCTACGGCATGCGGGGCAGTGACAGTCAGTTCTTGACCTAAAGTGAGCTTATTGGCTTCCTTGATCAAAACAGCTCTGGCAGCAACCGTTCGGAGACATCCAGGCCATCCCTCTGCCACAGAATCCAATCTCTTGGACAAATAGGTCCATTTCCGGGGATCGAGGGGCTAAAGCAACACTCCCTTGGCAATTCCCCAGGCTTTGTATACAAAAGCTGAAAAGGTGTTTGTATGTCTGGCAAAGCAAGGGTCGGGGCCGAAGTTAAAGCCTTTTTGAGGTTTTCAAAGGCTTTCTGCTCCAGCTCTGTCCATTTCACGATCTTCATGCTACCACTACAAGCACAGAGTGGCTTTGTCAGCTCTTCAAATCCCTGGATCCATAATCAAAAGTATCCCATTGCTCCCAGAAATTCCAGTATCTGCCTTTTAGTTGTAGAAACAGAAATCTGGATCTTATAGGTCAGAGGATGGAGTCTGTCTTACTTCCTCGATCTAGTACACCAGGTACGTTACCTAGGGACAGCAGAGCTGGACCTTCTCGGCTGATATTCAGTAGCCCAATGTCTGGAGGCAACTGGGTAGGTCTTGGATTGAAGTAGTGTGCAGTCCTGGTGACCTGCCAGAAGCTCATCAGGTTGGCACTTGGGTCATCATCAAACAGGGTGGGGGAGTTCTTGAAGCTCTGGGCAAGTCCAGTCCAGGCTCAGTCTGGGGGCACCTGGAAGTGTCACAGCACTCCAAATAACTACCCATCAAAGATGACCAAAACCAAGGATGGCACAGCACCAGGCAGAGCCCACAGGCCCCCACAGGGTGGTGGGTTTGGAGGCAGCGGCTCTAGTGGGAGGCCCATGCCCACCAAGTGGACTTTCTGAAACCAATCAGTGGAGGCGCACTCCCAGGCCTGCACTTGGAACTGTAGCACCTAACAGCATGCACCCCGGCTATGGACGCTGGCTCAGGACCCCTCCCTGAGTGTTTGGGGGAGTGCTCCACTTGGCACAATCAGGCCACACCATGTCACATCGCCTCCCTGCCATCACCCAGATGTGCCCTGGGTTCCGCAAGACGTGGGATGTGGGAAAACCCTGGAAGGCCGAAGGGAACCTCCACTCATTTGCAATCAGCTTGTACACTGTCCCCAAAGCTACCCTGCCCGCACGAAGGGGTTTTGTCTTTTGGGATGACAGCAACACTGTTGCTTTTGGAGGGGCAACTACCGAAGAAGCTCCTTTCTGTGCAGCAGGGGGCGGGTGCTCTCTGTGCCAAGGGAGATGAGATATGGACACTGCCGACCCCGCCCCAACTTTGGTGGCACCACAGCCAGGGAAACGTGTCTTCCACGTGGCACCCTGCCATTGGAGGCATCACCTGGAGGCTGTGCTTGTCTGCACGGGCTGCTCAGCATCATCCCCATCTTGCGGGTGCCCCTTGAGCCCACACACCCCTCTGCAGCACTGCACTGGCTGTGCCTACTGGGCCCTGGCACCCGCCTCTTCCTCCGTGCCAGGTCACGGACTGCACTCAGGGCATGACTTTCACCTCATCACATCCATGGAATCCAGGACACTGGCACGTGGTGGGAGACGCAGGCAGAGGGGCATGGGGAGGATGGTAGCTGAGTCTTCTAACTGCTAGTTTAAAATAGTGGAATTGGTCGGGGTGGCCGGGGACTCCCCGGGATGACTTTCCAGATGGCCCTAACCTTGGGGACATCAAAGATCCCCATGTCCGGCTAACCAACAACAAAGGTGGGCCATTCTAACGCACAGCGAGTCTGGAGGGTCCCCTGTGACCAGGGGATTCCATATGCCTCATCATCAGGGAAAGCGTCACGGAAATGTTTAAGGAGGCAGCCTAGGGGGGTCTTCTGAGCACTTGATCCATTCCCCATCTTCAAATACAAGTACAAAAAGCAAAGACAGACGACAAGAACACAGAACAAAACCAGACAATGAGACATGACCGTTCCAACTTCTTGGAAGGTCTTACCAGATGACAGCTCCAATTTCTCAGAAAGTCTCACTAGATGACCATTCCAATGTCTCAGAAGGTCATGGGTGAATGGTTGTAGTGGTGTCCGACACTCATTCGACCCACCAGAAAACAGAAGTCTGGACATAATAGAAATTCAGTTACCCAGGGGATCCTGGACTCCTCAATTTGTGCCAGTTGGGAATGGCTGGGTTCTCAGGGCACTGTTTTATCCACATGGTGCCAGGAGCCCTGGAACTTCTCACATAGTGCCTCTCCTCACGGATCAAGTGGGGTCGCCCAGCCCCCGCAGAGGCAGTCCAATGCTGAATGTATCTCACTCAGCTCCGAAGAGTCTGAGGATCTCGCTGGAGCCTCCAAAATGTTTTAAAGTAATCAACAATATCAGATAGACATACCAGAGTGAAAGAAAATTTAGGAGGCATTTATTAGCCGGAGACCATATGGAGTAAAACAGACTCAAATCATATGTTGCTGAACTAGATAATGTGGGGTATTTATAACAGTGTTGTTTTTATAAGTGGTTACATAAGCAGAGGTCCCACCCTAAGCATAAGTGGTTACAAAAGTAAAGGTCCCATCCTAAACACAAGTGGTTACAAGAGTAGAGGTCCCACCCTAAACATAAGTGGTTCTAAGAGTAGAGATCCCAGTCTAAACATAAGTATTTACAAGAGTAGCCCAACAAAAAGGAAGTTTCTCTAGTTCCTTGTTTCAGGGGGAGGCAGAAAAAACAACCAGGACATCAAGAAAGGAATGGCACTGGCTCCTCCCAGCCTTTTGAAGGCTTTGTGGTGTCAGAAAATGCCTCTCTTCCCTCCCACTCCAGAGGCACCCACAGAGCAGCCCTATCTGACCGAAAAACCAGCCTCTCCGTTCTCAGCACCTGGAAACAAGATAGAAACCACCCTCTTTTCTCCACTGTCACACACCACTGGTAACACCAGACAAAGGAACAGACTCAGGACCCTCCCATGAAGGACAGGCCAGGTCCCGATGGGGCTTTCATTGTGAGCAGGGTGTCACTGAGAGAGACAAGTCTGTCTCCTGAAGGTACGTGGTGCTCATCGTAGCACCTGCCCTGCTCTTGTTACCCTATTTAGTTTATCTGAACTTCTCTTCCATTCAAGCCCTCTTTCCAGGGACAAAAATACGGTTCTCACAAGATTCGTGGTCAATTCTCCCCTGATGGGAGGACCTCCAGTTATCTGTCTCATGGAGACACCAGCTTCAGGGGAAAATGTGCTAGTGAGTATAGAACAATGAAGAAGATAAAATGAGTCCTTATCAGAGAAAACACCCACACAGCACCCCCTGGTGGGCTGCGGGTAGTTTAGGGGAGCAGGTTCCCTGGAAGGAGAGGTTCAGGGGGCTGACTGATTCTCTCAACAAAGACACAGATTTGGAGTTTCCATAACAATTTCTACAAGACTGTAATGAAAATTACATGAATTCATATTTGTAAAATCACTGTATTTAATTACAACGAGTTCCTGTGCACAAGTTCTAAGAAGTATGAGAGTTAAATCATTAAAATAAGTGATGAAAGCACAGCCCTCGAATGTAGTTTTCTTGGCTACACTGCACCTTGTGCATCCTCCCACTCCTCCAGCTCCCAGCCCTCACGTCCTCAGACCCCTGCTCAAGGTAGCTCCTCCTGTGTTCACATTCTTGGCCAGGAGAAGGCTTCAAAACTAACATACCTGCTTGAAAGGCTAGAACTTATAGCATATCACTAAAACCACAAACAGAGAAGGTTCAGGACAGAGAGAGCACCTGCAAGTTTCTGCTCCTCAGCTGCCCACTGTGGGGTCAGTAGGCATATGCCCTGATCCTATTCCACAGGGATTCTTATGTGATATGAGCCTGGGACCCTGCTGGCTCTTTGACCAGCAGTGGGTGGACATGTGTGACTGTAGAAAAAATGTGAGGCTCCCCAACCACTTACTGTATTTAAACATTTAAACAGAGTCTTTAAACCATCAGACAATGAGTAGAGACATTGACAATGTTCCATGAGGCATTAATGATGCTTTAAAAAGCCAACTGTTAAAAAACTTAAAAGTGTCTTTTCACTCACTTTTTGTTTCCTGCGTTTGTGATAGCTGAAGTGCTTGTTCATTAATTTCCTTCCACACACATTTATGAGGTTTCCACTGTTAGTTCCTCTGTACAATCAGATTCTCTGTCTTTACAAAGCATCCATTGCAGCAGGAAAAGGTGAATAATAAATATAACACACTCATCAGTCCACAGCTGAGTTACTGACATGGGGGTGACACTGAAGTGAGCAGGTGAGGGAAGGACATGACTGTGGAGGGGACAATGCAGGTGATGAGACTGGGACAGGATGTGGAGGGACACGTGTGAGACACTGAACAACCCCATGGAAGGATCAGTCTATAGAACAGGCAGAAGGCTATGTGTTCAAGAAGAGAGGAAACAAGTGTTCTCTGTGGCATGAAAGAGAGGGTAACAGTAGGAGCTGGGTCAGAGAGGTACTGGGCTGTCATTCCATTGGGGTCCATGGACCACTGGAGCCATCAGAAGCCTTTGTGTAGAGTAGGGATGTGTTTTATCATACAGGTGAAAAGTGTCATATAGGCGTAATTGTGGTGCTATCAAAGAAGGGAGACTAGTCTGTCCTCTGGGTGAGAGATGATGGTCTTCAAGCCCATGTTAGCAGATCAGCTGAGAGTCACATTTTGCATGTCCCGTGGGCTCTTCTGCAGAAGAATAATCAGGGTCCATCTACCAGGACTCAGAAGTCCAACGGCTCTGAGTGGTTGGCAGATTGGGTGAACCTTCCTATTAAAAAGCAGTAGTTCAGGCTCCTTTGAGACTTGGGAGTTAAAGTAGTTTTTAAGTGGAAGTAGTATTTGACTCTAGTTTTTAGCTCACATGTAATTCTGCAGTCATGAGCACAAAAAGTAATGTTAGGTGTTGTGATATGTATGTTGAAGTCTGAGAGCTAGTTCCTCCAGGTTCCAGTTCTATTGAGAAATAACTGACAAGCATCACTGCACAAGCTTAAGATATCTAGCATGATGGCTTTATTTACATATATTTTGAAAAGATTTCCAGTAGGTTCAGCTACACACATCGTCTCGCAAAGACAATGAGAAAAGAAGTAGGAAAATTTTCTCCTTTTTATTGAAACTCTTAGAAACTACTCTCTTAACAGTCTCCCTGTACATCACATAGTTGTGTGACAACTGTCACCATGCTGTACATGACAGGGGATGTGAGCTATCAGTGGAGAGAACAGCCCATAGGAGTGATGGGGTGAGTGTGCTCCTGGTGTGTTCTAGGCACACGTGGGATCTAACAGCACCTGGCGTTGAGTGAGGAGGTCGTGTTTAAAGAGGTGACAATATTTAAGTGATGTTATGGGAACAATTTGCATTGTGGGTGATGAATACTGCTCAGGGTCATCATGCAAACCCTATGGGAAATAAACACTGAGCTGATACTTCAGTTTACTAGGAAAGGTTCCATAGAGCCCTCCAGACTAGAAGTTGAAAAGACAGGGGGCTCATACATCATGTGATTGTGACTAATTGTTGAATTATTGGTTTGGAGAGTATGGGCTTTGAGAAACACAGGTGTTAAAAATTGTGGGGCAAGCAGAAAGAAGAGGATTGGGAAATAAGACTGTCACCAGTGAAAACTTTGTGTGAAGTGTTATAGAGTTTGGAGGGGAGCTGTTGAAAGCATTAAGCAGAACAGCCTGGAATGATCACTCTGGTAACAGTAAGAAAGAGGGTTGAGAGAGAAGCAAGGCTGGAGGCAGAGAGCACTGCACTGGGTGGGAGGATGACTGCCTGATTCACATGGCAGCAAGGCAGTGGGAGAGGACAGGTTTCACAGAGAAAGAACATCCACTGATGGGTAGATTTGGGTGCAATTTGGGGGGGGAAAGAAGGGACTGCAGGGGTCCCAGGGTTTTGACTTTAGTGCTTGTTGTTTATTGCCAGGGATGTTAACGGTTGTACATTAGTCACCCATCACCTAATAATGTTGAGTAACAGTCACAAACTCTCAATGGGAAACAATATCAATGTATATTTAACTTAAACAAATGAGGAGCTCAGCAAACAAGGCTGCACTTCAATGATCTCTGGTCTTACTCACATATTTTTAGATGTGGACATGGCTGACCTCATTCATGTGGATGGATGGTATTGACTGATCTGGGACATCTTAAGCTAAAAAAGCCTGGGTGTCCAGGAAATGTGCCATAAATTTCATCCTCCAGCACTTGAATTTAGGATGTCTTTCCTTTGGGATTTGAAATTTTAATAACCAGCTATGCAAGAACTTTTCAAAATTCTAATTAGATGATGGTAGCGAATCTCTCACTAGACAAATCAAGTAAGAAGATTGAACTCAGTATTTGAGGAAACCAATTTGTGACAGTGTCTGAGTTGATATGAAGAAAGCTGAAGAATGTGGATTATTTTTATATAAAATTATTTCATTAAGTCAAAATTATGAGTTCTTTTAGTTTGAAGTGCATATAAGGAATCCTGGTATCCTTATATGGTACTTATGGGTATAATACATAGACAGGTAGATATAAAGGAGGAAAGTTGGGAGACACAGTTGAACTGATATTTTGGAAGTGATATATAAGCAGAAGTGGAAGAAGTGTGAGATGAGAATGGAAGCTACAGTACTGAACCCAGGGATCGCACCTCTGCACCTGCCTACAAGGAGCAAGTAGAAGTTGGGGAGAGACAGAGGGTAAGGAATGAGGGAGGGAGGAGAAAGGAGGGAAGGTCAGAAAAATGATGGATGGAAGACACCTTAGGAGAAGTGGTGATGGGAATTTTAGAGCCCAGGGAACACTTAACCTTAGGTGAGAAGATTCCCTCTCATTGTGCCACAGGAGGACGGGAGTAAATGAGTTTGGAAACTATGCAGTAATTAGAATAGAAAACAAATATATTCCAGTTTTCTAATTTCAGATATTTTCTACTACCTAGAGAGTGGCCATTCAAGATTTTGAGCTGAAAAAACTGTATGGCCTAACTGAAAACTTGGGGAATATCTGCATTGGTCTTCCAAGACTGATCTGGAATTCAATTATTTAAAATTCCTGGCTGTGCCTTAAGAGAAAGATTTTTGAAACCCATTCAGTTCCTTTGGATGTGAGACTTCCCACTTGCATGACTGTGGAGACAACATTGCGCCTCTGTTTCTCCTACAAACCCTTGCTCTTTCCTCTGTGCCTGTAGCAGGGATGTTGCTACACATATGGGAACCCTTCCCATAGAGCTCCCAGAATGAAAATTATGTCTCCTTAATCGTGACCATGTAGGGATCTAGGTCCCAGTCCTCAGGGGACTCCCTGACTCTATCTCTTCCTCCTCAGGGTGGGCTCCACCATTAAGTACACATCACAGGGCCCAAGGAGGGCAGGGTCCCCTGGTGTGCAGGGCCTCAGGGTGGTTCCTGAAGCCCAAGGTGTAGTGGGGAGACCCCTGCGGAGAAAAGCTCCTGGCATTCTCAGAGGTCCAGACCATGGACAATGAAGGACTGTTCAGTGTGGAGGCCAATCTGGTGGTGACAGCCAGCTCTGCAGGCACTATAACCTGCTCCCTCCTCAAGCCCATCCTGGGCCAGAAGAAGGCCTTGGCCGTTTTCATCCAAGGTCAATACTGCTTCCAGCTTACAGCAAGAATTGAAGGAGGGATCATGGAACCCAATGTGCTGGGAGACCTGTCTTGGGTGTTCCCTTGGCTGGTCCCCTGACCAGGCAAAGAGACCTTCTTTCCCCAGGCCTATCCCTGGAATCCATCTTTCCTGGTGAGCCTGACTCTAGTCATGGTCCCAATCCTGGGGACAGCCTATTCCACTAACAGAGAATTTTCCAAAAAGTTTCAGGAGAGTTTGGAACAGGAATTTCTGTGAATGATTAATAAAGAGGACCAGCAAACAATGGAGGAAGCACTGAAGGCCAGAGGTAAGGAAGGACATGGGTCAGGCTAGTTCTGAAAGGGACAAATGTGGAGCAGAGCCCAGGGCTCAGCTCTCCAGTGAGATCAGAGGGCAGCTGAAATAATACAGAAAAGACTGTGTGGAGGCTTTGACAGGTCTGAAGTTTAACCTTCTAGAGGAGATAAAAGGACATATAATGTCCTTTTATGAAGGGCCTGTGGGATGTCTTTCCTTTTGGGAGGGACAAAAGTTCATGCTTAGATTTTCACTCTCAGATGAACTCCAGGCAAATATCAATAATTATGGCTTCCCACCAGAACCCTCTGTGTCCCCTTCAGAAAGACTCTTTAAGAGCTCACCTGTTCCCTGTGTGCCTTTAAGGCTGGAAGAAGGGAAATTACCTGACTGGTAAATGAGGCACCAAGTATTCCTGAACCTCCTGACACACACATGACAACAAATACAAGAAGAATAAGAAAAGGGAATAATCATCATATGAACAGAGATGCTGCTGAACATCCTCTCCAGTTCTCTTTTATCTGTGTGGTGCCAGCCCTGACTGACTCCCTATTTCTTGAGAATAAGCAAGAAGTCAAAGTTAGAGAGTGAGAAATCCCACCCAGTCACCTGCACATGTGGCCATCAGATGGTTCTCAGTGTTAAAAGTTTCATGACTACAGTCCATGGGTATCAAGATTTACTTGCCTAAGGTAGCAGCTACTATCCTCAGCCTGCAGGGCCTGGAACAGGGTGGGTTGTGTGTTTTGTGAGAATTATGTTTATGTGGCTCTTTGGAAGTAAAATGTTGACAGACTGTGGTGGTCCCACAAAACAACTCCAACTTCAACTTTGGCCTCCATTTAATGTCATTTACACAAGGTACCTGCCTTCTTGTAGCTCAGTATTAGAGCCCTGGCACAGAAAGCTGGAGGTCCCACTCCCCAGGTCCCAGAATTTCCTGGGAGAAAAGTATGCACAAAACTCCCTCTTTGTTACAACCCAGTAGGAGGATAGAAAGTCTCTCTTAAGGGAAGCACTTCATTGTTACTGGATCCCATATTTATATGAAACACCTAACCCATTCACAGAGCTGACTGCTATTAGGACTGTGATCTACATGTAGCCAGAATTCACATATACTAGGCCTCTCTCTTCAAGCCTGTGCCCATGCAAGTATAATTTACTTGCAGATCCTATTGAGAACACAGAAGACTGGAGGTAAGGCAAAAGTCATAACCCAAGGCTACTAGAAAAGCTCTGGCTATAGAATTAGTCAAACACATTTTATCAGGATAATATTACCTTGACATCAAAAGCAGACAAGTGCATCACAAAAAAGAAAAACTATACACAAATGTCTCTTATGCATATAGATGCAAAAATCTTCAACAAATTGGCATATAAAATTCAATAATAAATCCAAAGGCATATCCACCATGATAAATGGGATTTATTCCAGGCATGCTCTAGTATAGATCAAACAACGCAAATGAGTTAATGTAACATACAACATCAACAAAAGGAAGAATAAAAATCATATTAACTGTTCATGGTTGGAAATAATCAACATTCTTAAAATGGTCTTTTACCCAAAGCAATAAATGAGTTCAATGCAATCCCCATCAAAATCTCACTGAAATTTTTCAATGAAATAGGACAAAAAAAGCCCCTTAATTTGTAGGAATCACAAAAGACCCCAAATAGCCAAAGCAATGATGAGAGAAGAAAGAAAAAGTGGAGATATCACACTTCCAGACCTTGACTTATAATCCAAAGTGATAGTAATAAAAACTGTGATACTGGAATAATAACAGAAACAGGAATCAATGGAATACAAATGAGCCACCATAATTTTGACTCACACAAATATGGTCAATTAATTTACGACAAAGGAGGCAAGAGCATACAATGAAGCAAGGACAGTCTTCTTAACAAATGGTTCTGGGAAACAGGACAGCTATGCACAAAAGATTGAGTCCAGATTAGTTTCTGCAACTATACACAAAAAATAGTTTAAAATGTGATACAATGAGGAAGTGCCCTCAGATTAATACAAAGTGCTTGATGAATCAAGGAGAGCTCATATGTCATCAGGGGGAGATTAAGAAAAGGTTTATAATTGAGATGGTTCATAAAAGATTTTAATAATCAGAGTTAATAGACACTCATAAAAGCATATGAACAAAATGATCGAGGGCTTAATGTTAGGATCATGTGGGGCAAATTCAATAAACACACATGTAGGGAAAATTTTGTTAAAGCCTGCTGAGTAGGATAAGATGAGATAATATGAGAAAATCCAACAGGATAAGATGAGATAATGTGAGAAAACCCTAAAAATGGATTAATAAATCTATATTATTCTCAAAACCATTTGAGAATTTGATGATACTACCAAAAATCTTTAAGTTCATTAGACATGTCAAACTATCCCAAGAATTTTTATCTGTATAAAAGTTATATTATTGAAGATTCTTTTGTACTGGAGAATAAGAACTGTCGTATGCAACATATGTGCTAACTAGAAGGTGGCAGAAGAAACATTTAACCCATTTCCTGAGGAATCCATATTAATGAGCATTCACTGAATGAAAAGATAATTTTACATTTAATTAGTACATTTCCACTTTGATAAACTAACTCCTACTGATCTCAAAAATAATTCAAAATGGATTAGAGCTTAGACATAAGGCCAGAATGCATAAAAAATCTTAGAAGAAACCATAAGAAATATACTCTACGACATCAGCCTTAGAGAGATCATTGGGGACTCAACTCCAGCAGCAAGGGAAGCAAAAACAAAATAAACATATATGGGAACACATAAAATGAAAAGTATTCTTCTTGAAGCTTTGAATGAGACTATCACCTAAATGAAAACATATCCATCTTATGGAAAGAAAATATTTGCAAGGATTTAATTTTCAAAATACATAAAGTATTCACCAAACTTAATAGCAGAAAACAAAAGATCCAGTCAAAGAATGGTGGAAGAATTGGATATTTCTCCCTAGAAGATATACAGTTGGCAAAGAGCACAAAGAAAGATGTTTTACTCACTTATTATTAGGTAAATGCAACTCAAACAACACTGAGATATCCCCTCACATCTCTGAGATTGGCTATCATCCAAAGACAGAAAACAAATGTCAATGAGGTTAAGGAGATAAAGGAACAATTTCACATTGTTAGTAGGAGTCCAAGATGATACACTATGAAATCAGTATGCAGAGTCCTCAAAAAAAAAATAAAAAGGAAAATTCCATATTTCCCTGTCATCCCACTTCTGGGTATTTACTCCAAAATTACGAAAACACTAGACCACAGCAATATGTGCTCCTCTCCCCATGTTTACTGCTGCACAGCCAAGAACTGGAAACTACCTAAAGTAGCCATCATCAAATGAAAGTATAAAGACGGTATGTGAAAAAGTAGACAACCTTAAGAAGATGAAATTCTGACATTTGAGATGATGAACAGCACTAGAAGAGATTTTGCGAAGTGAAATTAATTAGAAGAAAGAAAAATACCATGTGATCTCATTCATATGTACAAAAAAAAGGAACATGGCAAATGAATAGACAAGACAAAAACCAGGGGAGATTTTGAAATTGCTCCATGACTGGGAAGCTGCAAATATCACCAGAGAATATTTAAAAACCTGTGTCTATAATGCACAGAGTCCCACCTGTGAGATTCCAGGCCAGACTAGAGAAAAGTGGGGAGGAAAAAACAACTCCACTCATTATAGAAGCACACAGAGGCTGAAAGGCAATGTTGCTCCCTGGTTAAGGAGCCAGGGGAGCAAGAATGGGACAAATGGAGCTTTAGTAACTGTAAAAGAATGTAAGAGGGCCTACGTGTGACCTCCCTGCCCCACGTGCTGTAGAACCATGGATTCCATAGAACTCCCAGGGTACGCTTGCAAACTCAATCCTGGATTGAAGAGTTTTCTATCAGCAGCATGCAAGAGAAGAATTATGCCCCATACCTGCAAAAGTCCATGAACACCACTGAAACAGCATTTGGAACACCAAAAGTGACCATTCCCTCAGAGGGGAATAAGCCCCAACCCTCAAGGAAGTCAACTGGATGGCATTGGATACACCAAGACCCAAAATCACAACTCAGGAAAAAATCTAGCATAAAAAGTCACAGTGATAAATCTAAAATAAAGAAGAAAGTCAAGCCAAAATCAAAGTTCAGCAAAAGAAGCTCAAATTACTCAGAGAAGAAAATGATAGGACATACCCAAAGAACTATGTTGACGTTGGATGGGAAAACCTAATAGAAAAATAATTGTGAATATAGTTATAAAGACAAATCAATGAGATGCAGGAGACACATGCAACCATCCAAAGACAGGTGTAAGACCTCAAAAAAGAAGTGACAGATGAAAGGAAATACCAAGAAGATTGAGGTGAGGAAGAAAGTCGTAGCAGAAATGTTAGAGATAAAAGACACAAAGAACTAAAGATAAACATAGAAAGCTATATAAACACTCAATCATGCAGAGAAACAAAACTCAGAAATTGAACACAAGACCATGGAGGCAAACACCGTAGAAGACAAAGAAACAAGATTGAGAAAAATTGATGAAACTATGAGAAATATCAGACACAATGAAAAAAACAAACATAAGGACCACAGGCATCCCAGAAGGAGAGGAGAGGGAGAAAGGTACAGAAAACCTATTCAAAGAAGTAATAGGGTAGAACTTCTCATATCAATCACAAAAGTAGCCGTGGAGGTACAAGAAGTAGAAAGAACGTCAAAACCTCTAAATACAAAAAGAATTACACTTACACACATCATAGTAAAACTAGAAAAAGTCAATGATAGAGAAAAACTAAAGACTTGCTAGAGAAAAAAGAAACAACTTACAAAAATATACTCATCAGGCTATCATCAGACTTCTAAGCAGAAACACTACATACCAGGAAGGAATGGAATGAAATATTCAAAATAATAAGAAAAACTAACAGTCAAGAATATGCTACTCTGCAAAACTATCACTCAAATATGGTGGGGAAATAAAGGTCAATGAAAAAACAAGTTAATGGATTTCTCCACCATCAAAACTGCCATTCAAGAAATCCTGAAAGGGACTTTCGAGAAGGAAAAATAAAACAAAGATTATCACAAGAATAGTAATAAACAGGAAAGCAAATGTAAAAATAAAAATAGGACCAACAGGATAGGACAAAACTCACAAATGGGGATCTAATAGCTATAAATAGGTTGGACTATCCCAACATAAAGGAAGATACATTCTTCTCATGTTTACATGATATACTATCAAGGACAGACCACATCTTGGGTTACAAAACAAGTCTCAGCAAATTGGTAAGATTGCAATTATAGAAAACCTCCTCTTTCGCTACAAGGAAGTGAAACTGAAATGAACCAAGAGGACAAAAGTGCAAGAATCATAACGATTAGGAGATTGAATAACATGCTTATTAACAACTCATGAAATCATCAATGAAATTAAGATATCTGGTAAAAAAAATGAAAATGAGGAGATCAGCTACCAGACAAGTGAGATGTGGCAAAAGCTGTTTTTGATAGGAAAGTTTATAGCCATAAAAGCACATATCAAAAACCAAGAGACAGCCCATATTAAATCCCTAACTTCACACCGGAAGAAAAATAGTAAGGTAAAATTGAACAAAACCGAAAACCATCAGAATGAAGAAAACAATTTAAAAAATGTAGAGCAGAAATAAATAAAACTGGAAATGAAAGAACCATCCAAAAGATAAATGAAACCAACAATTGGTTCTTTGAAAAAATTTTGATCAGCCCCTATATAGGCTCACAAAAAATAGGGACAGAGGAATTTAAATTATGATGCCAGATTATTATGAACAATTATATGTCAACAAATTAGTCAAACATGAAGAAATGGACGGAATCCTAGAAACTAAAAACCTGACAAATGTGAACAAGGAAGATATGGATATCTTTAACCAACCAATCACAAGGAGAGAAATAGAAATAATCAAAACTCTCCCAAAACGGGAGCCCAATTTCATATGGCTTCACCAGTTATTCTATCAAATATTCAGAGAAGAGATTATCTACATCCTCCTTAAAATCTTTCACAAAATTTAAGTGGAAAAATTCCCAGATATATTTTATGAGGTCAATATTACCGTGATTCTCAAACGAAGGATAGCACCAAAAAACAATGAAAATTATAGATGAATTCGCTGAAGAAAATAAATGCAAAAATCCTCACCAAACTCCTGGCAACCTGAATTCAAAAGCACATTTAAAAAATAATACACCACGATTAAGTGGAAAGCAAGGATAGTTCAAAATATGTAAATCAATCCATGTAAAGCACCTCATCAACAAACAGAAAATTAAAAATCATATGATCATATCAACAGATGCAGAGAAAAGTTTTTGACAAGATTCAATCCCATTTAAACCCCCTCCCAAAATAGGAATAGAAGGAAGATATGTCAACATAATAATATCACTCTACAGTAAACACACATAGCCAACATACTCATTGGTGAAAACCTAAAAACATTTCCCCTAAGATTTGGAACAAAAAATTTCACCGTCTCTCACCACTACAATTCAGCGTATTCCTGAACATATTGGCCAGAGCAATAACGCAAGAAAAACATGTAAAAACAATCCAAATTGGAAGAGAAGTAATAAAACATTATTTACGTATGGCATGATGTTATACCTGTAAATCTTAGACTTTACACAAAAATAATTGATGGAAATAATAAATGAGCATAGCAAAGTGGCAGGACATAAAATCAGCACACAAAAATCAGTAACATTCTTATATACAAAAAATGAAGAGAAAAAGAAAATTAAGAAATAAATCCTATTCTCATTAATATAAAAAATCCAATACTTAGAATAAACATAAAAAGTAAAAGACCTCCACAATGAAAATTATGACTAACAAAGCAAAGAGATGGAAAAATATAGTACATGCACCTGAACTGTAAGAATTAATTAAAATGACAATCCAACTCTATGCAAAACAATATACAAATTTAATGCAATTCCCATAATTATTCCAGTGACATGTTTAAGGAAACTGAGATGACAATACTGAAGTTTATTTGGAATAACAGAAGACGTTCAATAGCTAAAGCTATCCTGAAGCAAACAAAAGAACAACAAAGAGATCAAACGTCCTGACTTCAAAATATACTACAAAATGATCGTCATTAAACAGTGTGGTACTGGAACAAAAAAAGAAACATATCAGTTGAATAAAAGAGAAAGAAAGCCCAGAAATAAGAACACAACTATATGGACAGTTAGTCTTCGACAAAGGAATCAAGAGCATAAAATGGAAGAAGGAAAGCTTTTTCAGTAAACAGTGTTGTGAAAGCTAGACAGACATCTGCAAGAAATTAAAACTAGGTTATTCATTAGTACCATAGAAAAAGTTAACTCAAAATTATTCAGAGACATGGATAAACCATAAAATAATTGGAATAAAATGTGGGGAAAGAACAACTAAAGCAAAAATAACCAAAGAAAGACTAAATAGTTGGGACTATATCAAGTAAACTAAAAAGCTTCTACACAGGAAAAACAAATACTACCGCTTAAACAAAAAGGCAACCAACTGAGTTCAAGAAAATAGTCACTCAATAACATCAGATAAGAGCTTATCTCCAAAATATACAAAGAGCTCTTTCATCTCAACAAAAAAGTAAACAACCCAATCAAAAATTGGCAGAAGCTCTGAACAGACACCTATCTAAAGAAGATATACAGATGCCCTACAGACACATGAATAAACTTGCTGCATCACACACAATGAGATAAGTCAAATAAAAACCACAATGAGATACCACCTCAAACCAGGTCTCGATCCAAAAGTCTAGAAGTAAAAAGTTGTATAGGAGATGAAGAGAAAAAGTAACTCTCCTTCACTGTTGGTAGAAATGCAAATTAGTGCAACCTCTCTGTAAAATCATATGGAGGTTCCAAAAAAAAAGAAAAGATAGAGTTGCCATTTAATACAGAAATCACACTTCCAGACACATACCCAGAGAGTACATAATCTCTAATCAGGAAAAAAGTCTGCACACTTACGTTAATAGCAGCACAGCTCATAATAACCAAGAAATGGAAACAACTTAAATGCCCATCAACAGATGACTGGATAAAGAAGCTGTGATATATATATACTCAATGGAATTCTATACATCTACTGAAAATGAAATCAAACCATTTACAACAATATGGATGGAACTGGTGGAGATCATGTTAACTGAAATAAGTTAGAAGGAAAAAGATATATATATATATAAATAGGATGGTTTCACTCATATATGTAATATAGTGAAATGAAACAAATAAACAGTTAAACCCTAGCAAAAACCCATAGAACACAAGATGATGGCTGCCAGTGGAGGGTGTGTGAGTGGAGGGAAGGAAAAAGGGGAAAACTTGGTGGTAAAGGACACTGGAACTCTTGTGTTGAGTGTGATGTGTCCTAACTATTGACTTGAGAAACGATTTCAATGTCATAAAATGAGTATTTTTTAAAAAATAAATAAATAAAATTATAGTATTAAAAACACACTTGGACATGGGCAATAGATCTGAGGTTAAAAGTGAGGAAAGGGGAAAGTATATGGGAACATGTTGGGGGCAGAAAACAGAGCGAGGGTCGGAGTTGGAGCTGGTAGAACGTCAAGGACACCAGACCCAGAGCACTGGACAAAGGTCACCAGGTGAAAACACTGGGCCAGTATGTCTGACTGTTCACCCGCCAAAATAAGATAGATATAGTTATTTTGTTAGAGAGCAAAGGCTTATAACCAATCCAGTGTAGCTTGAAGCAATACTGTGAATTAACCAATAAATAAGTGGAGACCAGGATGCTCAGGGCCTTTGGTTCAAGAGAAGAGAGGCCATTGGCCCCCTGATCCCCAACATTCCTAACTTCTTATACTCTATCTTGAGTTTCTCATTCTCCTGCAGCACATTTCCTCACTATCCCTGTTCCCAGGATCGAATCCTGGTGGCCAAACAGGGACTTAAGGAAAGAAGGATCCAACTGATTGGAAAAGAAAAGTGAAAACAAGATGGAAATGAAAAAAGAAAACTAATGCTCAGGAGACCTGAAAGCATGAATGTGGAAAAAGTCCCAGGACACAGTGAGTTAATTGGCTTTCAGGGATTCAATAATCAGTTTAACAATGGGGGACTAAACCTAAAACTTGCAGAATATATCATGCTGCTTCTCTTGCTGCTTCACACTTCTGGAGTAGAAGTCAAATGGGAGACATTTGAGCAACTGTTTGCTGCTGTGCATAGGCATTGTTAGTCTCTATGTTGAATTCATTGCTCGGTTTAAAGAAAATCTCACAAAGACTACTTCACAACTTGGTCTCAGAAATATGCTGCTGCAGCACCTGGCTTTTGACAATGCTAATTCTGAGTGTCAAAAATTACTACAACCTGTGAAAGTGGCAGGGGGAATGTTAGAGGAGTATCTTAAAAAGTGCCATGATATTGGCTCACATTCTTATAAAATGTAGATGCTTGCTGAAGTCATTGCAAAACAGTGCTGGTAATCAGAAACTTAGAATTGAAGGCAACTGTTTCAATTGTGGAAAGGCGGGGCATCTGAAAAGAGACTGTAGAGCCTGGGGAAGCTGCTGGCTTGATAGATCATGAGGCAGTGGATCCAGCAACTTGCAGAATTCCTCACCCAATTTCCCCCAACCTGGGGTATGCCCCCGATTCCAAAAGGGAGGCATTGGGCTGCCCAGTGTCACTCTAATTTCCATCAGCAGGGCAACTTCTTGTCACTGCCAGGAAATGGATGGGGTCCAAATCCGGGGTCCCAGCTAAAATGATACCAGGAACCTGGCCTATCAGTACCCCATCCAGATGGCCCACAGAGTAGAAACTCCTGCAGGAATGTTGGCAAATTCTCCCCTGCCACAGTGGAAGTGCCACAGTAAATCTGCTCACTAACAAAGCAGTTCTTTTGACTCCTTCAAGGAGTCCTAAACAGGTGAAGACCGAAATATATATGTACCTCCCGGTACAGTCAGCCTCATTTTGGGCAGCAGTAACCTCACCTCCAAGGGAGTTACAGTTCATAAGGGAGTCCTTGATAGCAATTGCAAAGGAGAATTGAGAATCTTACTCAGAAGTAAGAAACCATATCAACTGGTGAAAGGCGATCTTATTCCTCAACTTCTTGTCCTCCCATATCATAAATTAGAGACTGCTTCACAACAAAGGTTTGGAGAATTCAGTGAATCAGGGAGCAGACTGTTTTTCTGGCAAGAATGCTTGGAAAAGGCTTTGTCTGAATGTGTTGTAATTATCAATGGAAAGAAATTTAAAGGTTTCGTTGACACTGGTGTGGATATTTCTATAATTGCTGAAAAGCACTGTCCAACTAACTAGTCTCTGGAAGAGGTACCCGTTGTCTTGACTGAAGTCTATGACAAAGATTAGATAAAGTCCATGTATCCTTTGGTGCCTGGGTCCAGAGGCTCGAAAGAGAACTATTCAACTCTATGTT
Organism: Solenodon paradoxus; assembly: GCA_004363575.1. Lineage (NCBI taxonomy): Eukaryota > Metazoa > Chordata > Mammalia > Eulipotyphla > Solenodontidae > Solenodon > Solenodon paradoxus. Next base: position 58,907 of record RJWH01002764.1, on the reverse strand, counting down.
GCAGCCATTGCTATTGATCTGTGGGGATGAGACCTCCTGCAACAATGGGGGGGTCTATGTTACTATTTCCATCAGGCTAAACAAATTATGGTGCCTCAGGGGTATAATCTTCTGAAGAGATTAGGGAAGGAAGGACAAGGAACTCCATATGCTTTAGAATAAATAGGAAAGAAAGGTAGACAAGGACTTGGATATCCAAATTTATAGTAGGGACTGCTGTTGTTGAGCATTTGACCCCCATCCTATTGACGTGGAAAACAACTACACCTATCTGGGTAGAACAGTGGCACCTTAGTAAACAAAAAGTGAATGATTTGCAAAAACGAGTACAGGAGCAGCTCACTACAGGACATATTGAGCCTTCTAATAGGTCTTGGAATTCTCCATTGTTTATAATAAAGAAAAATCATGGAAATGGAGAATGTTAACTGACTTACGAAAAATTAATGAGGTTAATGAATGAGGTTATTCAGCCTTTGGGAGCTCTCCAACCAGGGCTCCCCTCTCCTGCTGTAATTCTCCGAGATTGGAAGATTATTATTGTGGATCTAAAAGACTGCTTTTTCACTATCCCACTAGCTGAACAAGACAAAGAAAAATTTGCATCACTGTTCCTACTTTCAATCATAAGGAACCTACCAAACGCTACCAATGGAAGGTATTACCTCAAGGAATGCTTAATAGTCCCACAATTTATCAAAAATGTATCTATATGCAAACAATGAAGTAAAGGAGAAAAAATAATATAATCGTATTCAAAATAGCACCAATGAAGTTCAAATAATTGAGAAATAAATTAACAAAGGAGGTAAAAGACCTAGACAATGAAAACTGCAGGACCTTATTAAAAGAAATATAAAAGACAAGGAAAAACATCCCATGTTCATGGATTGAAAGACTTAAAATAGTAAAAATGCCATTCTAACAAAAGCAACGTATGCAATTCCCATTTAAATGCCAAGGGCATTTTTTCAAAGATATGAAAAAATGATGCTGAAGTTGTACAGAACCACAAAAATTCTCAAATAGCCAAAGCTATTCTAAGAGAATAAAGGAATAGCTCATACTTTTGCACTTCAAAATACACTATCAAGTGCTTGTCATCAAAACTGTATGGTAGTGGAACAAAAACAGACAGTGATCAGTGGAACCAAATAGAGTCCAGAAATAAAACCATGCCTATATGGATAGTTAGTCTATGACACAAGTGCCAGGGCAAACAATGAAGGAAAGAAAGACTATTCAATAAATGACACAAGTGCCAGGGCAAACAATGAAGGAAAGAAAGACTATTCAATAAATGACACAAGTGCCAGGGCAAACAATGAAGGAAAGAAAGACTATTCAATAAATGATGCTGGGAAAACTGGAAAGACATCTGCAAAAAAAGAATCTAAAGTATTCATTATCACCAAGCACAAAAGTCAAATCAAAATGGATAAAATACCTGGACATAAGCCATGGAACCATAAAATACCTTATATGAATTTTTGGGAAAATACTCCATGTCTCAACCTCAAAAAGTCTTTGAGGGAGGAGAAATGACAGCAAAAGTAAACCCAGCAAAACTAAACAATTAGGACTACATAAAACTGAAAATCTTTTGCACAGCAAAAGAAAGCACCACTAAAACAAAAAGACAACTCAAGAAATAAGAGAATATACTCACACAACATACATCAGACAAAAGCTTAATTTCTAAAATATACAAGAGGACATACATTTCAAAATTAAAAGCAAGTGATTCACTCAAAATTGGACAAAGAGCTGAATAGAGCCTTTCTAAAGAAGACACCCAAAAAATGTTTGTCACTCAGTATCACAAAAATGCAAATCGAAACTACAATAATATACCTCCTCACAACCAGTGAGAATGGCCAATATTGAAAAGTTTTGAAATCGCAGGAGTTGGAGGGGATGTGGAGAATAGGTATCCCTCTTCACTGTTTATAGGTATGCAAACTGGTGCAAGCTCTTTGTAAAACAATATGGACATTCCTCAAACAAAAAGGATGAATTTACCATTTGATGCAGCAATCCCAATCCTGGATATAATATACCCAGATGATAATCTCTAATCAGGAAAACATCTGCACTCATGTGTTCATAGAAGCACAATTCACTGTGGCTAAGACACGGAAACAAGCTATCCAATCATCAGCAGATGATTGGATAAAGAAGCTGTGGTACATATACGCATGGAATTCTCTGCCACAATTAAAAAAATAACTGTGCTCTGTTGCAATCGGGATGGAACTGGAAGGTATTTTGTTAAAAGAAATAAGTCAGAATAAAAAAAGAGAAATACAGGATGGTTTCACTCATAGATGGGCTATGATGAAATGAAACAAATGAACATACAAACTTACTGCATCCCCTGCCGTTTACCAACAGGGTCTCTGAGAAGGGGTTACAGGAGCCAAAAGAAAGAAACAGACAGAAAACATACATATAGAAAAGTGGGGACTAGGTGGGACACTTCTCTCAGAGACAGTGACCCCGAGTCTGGCTCCTTGACTTATTATATAGGGCTGGATTACACATGAGGTCATGTGAATAAACCGAAGAAACACTTGTAGGTAAAGGCTGTTCCCCTGCTCTCGGGAACAGTTGAAGGTATTGCAACATTGAAGTTCAAGGCTCAACTTGCAGTTTACTATTTATCTACTTCTTGCTCCACTGACTGTGAGAAATTCTGCCTTGGGAAACTTTGCAGAAGCGACCAGAAAGCAATTTGCTCCCTGTAGCTCCCCCTTTTTATTCTTTTAAATAGGCAGTGACAATGTTTAAGAAGAATCAGCTGTATGCAACAGGACTTAAGCTGTGCCCATGGCCTTGCCATTGATAAATTCTTCCCCTTTTGACAGAGCAAAGTGCTTGATATCAATCTATAATGATTTGATTTGGACCCCTTGTGACTGTGCCTGTCTTAGGTTGGCCTTTTCTAGGGTTCTTACCCATCATTGGCTAACAAGCCTTCTGGGGGGTCATAAAGAGTCATATTTCTGCATTATGACTGACTTTCTAGGAGGACTGAGTCACATTTTTCCGGCCAAGGGCAAACAGAGCTTTATGCAGTCCTGGTCCTTATCAGCTTACACAGTCAAGAGAATATGCTCAATTTTGTAAAAAAAAGAAAAGAAAGGAGACGATGGACAGTCTTATCCTTTGCATTCCACCTCTGATTGGTTCCCAAGGATTATTACTATAGATTCTAAAGCATTCAATTTTGCTTCTAATTTTGCATCTATATGTACTTGGGTCCTAAGGACAATAAGGAATAGAAGGATGACGTTGCGGAACGACCCGTTGAGATATTAGAAAAACTCCATTTCGAGATAGTCTGTGTGCATTTTTAAAAAAAGTTTCAAGAACTGCTTAAATTAGTAAACTTGCCTCTTCCAAAAGATGCCTGATTTTCTTGAGTCAGTTGGAGACAACCAGTTTTAGACTGAGAGGAAAGGCAAACAGATACAGAATGACTTAAACCAGAGAAATTGAAGTCTCCTCTGGACTTCAGGGTGATATGAATAGCAGATCAGTCTCCCATAATACGTGTTTCATTGTCCCATGATGAGATCTTTCTACTTAGCCATTGCTGTGGCTTTCTGCATCAGTGCTCCCAAATGCCGTTTGGAAACAGCCATGCCTTCACAATTTTAAAAAATTAAAGAAAAAAGAGCCAGATTTAATTTCCTGGAAAGTGACTAGATTTAATTTCTTGTAAGGTGAGTGTGTAAAAACCTTTAGGTCTCACCCTTTTTATTCTTTTAAATTGTGTTTTGAGACTTGGTTGGCTCTTTTCACAATAGCTTGTCCCTGGGAATTATAAGGAATTCCCTTCTTGTGTGAAATCCCAAACTGCTTACAAAAGCTTTGAAAGTTAGCACTGGTATAAGCCGAAGCATGGTCAGTTTTTATATGATTAGACTTTCCCATATTGGCAAATGCTGTTAAACAGTGAGTAATAACATGCTTAGCATTTTCTTCTGTTTGACAAGTAGAAAATATATAGCAAGAGCAAGTGTCTATACAGACATGAACCTATCTCATTGAACCAAACTCCGGAATGTGAGTAACATCCATTTGCCAGAGCTGATTGATGGGACTGATTTAATGAAAGGCATTGTGAATGATCTTGTAGCTCTCAACCTTCTGCAATATGTGAGGCTCATAGTTGGCACTTAGATTGCTCTTTTACTTGTCTCAATTTTACTTTTGCTATTGCTCTGTACAGGAGCATTAGCTATAAAACCTGAACTTTTCCCCGAATGAAGATGGCTGCTCTTAGTGCCATCATTGCTGCTCAAGTTGAAAAACAAAAGATTTAACTGTTGAGGGCAGAAAACAGAGCAAGGTCAAGTTGGAGCTGGCAGAACATCAAGGATACCAGCCAAAATCCTCTGTGGGAAAGAACTTAGGAGCAGAATTCTTGCAACTGTTTCACTCCCCAAATCAAGATAGAAATAGCTATGAAGTTGGAGAGCACAGTACAATCCAATGTAACTACAAACTTGCATCATTTTATTTATTTCTCTTAAGTCTTGAAGCAACCTCCATTTTTCTGATTTCTTAGGGATGACAAAGATAATAGTATTCCAAGGACTTAAATTTCCTTGACTGTGTTCTGCTTTTAACTGCATTTTTACTAAGAGCTCTGCTGCCTGAAATTTGTCTTCAGTTAGGAGATAGGATCATGATAATGAAAAGACTGTCCTGAATTGTTAGTGTATGGCCTCTCAATCACAGGGTATACGGAAAATTTTGTTATGTCCTTTCCTCTAAAAATCTCATTTTCCCCATCAGAGTTTTCAGCCTGCTTTCATTTATGAAGTTGCAGAGCCCTATCTTTTAGCTTTCTAATGTTAGATGGCAATGTTTCATCCTCTCCCACCCTCTGACATTCTTCAGGTAGCACAATGGGTGGAAGCATGATATAGCCCTCAACCTCAGTCACTGAAGACTTACTTTTGCCTGTAGCCTTTATATCCTCTCTTGAGGGTGAAGTGAATTCTTTATTAAAGCCCAAAGAGTAAAAGTAGTAATAGGAATACTTTGTGGGACCTCAGCAATATAATGATCTTACAAATGCTGTCCTATTTTCATTCACATATTCTCATTTATGGTTCCTTCTTCAGGAAACCAGGGGAAAATTTGCTGCTTAAGATTTAAGAATTTCTTTACTTGTGCATTGAGAATACTGCTGCTCTTAGCTTATATCAGAGTTCAGCATCTGCACATAGAGAGTTCTCTCCTAAGAACCTGATTGCTCTATTTGTGCTGCATCTGCACATAGAGAGTTCCGAAGAACATGATTGTTCTACCTTTGCAGTGTGACTCTTGTTGTCCCTCAATGACAACATAGATTTCAACATAGAGTGTTCCCTTTGAAGAACCTGTATTCACCATCTTTTACACCAGGCTAAATTTCAGAAATAAAATATGATGTGGTCCTACCTGACCATGGGCCTTGTCCACAGTGTGCACACACATTCAGGAGCTGGCTGTCAATGCTTATTCTTTTCTATATCTTTATTTGTTTATTTAATCCCTCCCCCTCTTCTCAAAGCCCCGCGTTGGGCGCCAAATGCCACAACCCACATGGCTTATCAACAAGCATGTCTGAGAGGGGGATACAGGAGCCTAAAGAAAAATGTTGACATAAATACAGAAAAGCGGGGCCAGGCAGGACACTGCTCTCCTCTCAGAGAGTGACCCCAAGTCTGGCTCCTTGAATCAATTTATAGGACTGGATTACAAATGAGGTCATGGGAATAAAGCAAATAGACTTGTAGACACAGGCTGTTCCCCTGCTGTTGGGAAGAGTTGAAGGTATAGCAACATTGAAGGTTGATGCACAGTTTTCAGTTTGCTGTTTATCTACATCTTGCTCTGTAAAATGTGAGAAATTCTGCCTTGGGAAACTTTGCAGAAGTGGCCAGAAAGTAATTTTCTCCCTACACAAACTCCAACAAAAATAGTAGAATTTAGAACTGGTTATAGGGTGAGGGAATTGAGGGAGAAAGGGACAAGTAAGGGACACTTGAACTCTGGTAGCAGGTGTGGTGCAAAATGTACAGTGAGATGAAATTTAAACAACCAAAGTGGAATAAAGAATTATAAGCAAAATAATTTCTATTACTAATAAAAATAAAAATAAATAAAAAGGTGTCATGCAGTTGTGTAGATAATAAATTGTATATGCATGTTCTCCTTTTTGCTGTATTTCAAAATATATACTTGTGGTTCATGAAAAGAAATAGTGTCAATAAGTACTAAATTTAAAGCGGAATTATATATGCATTTATAAGCATGCATTTATGATAATATATTAACATATAAGGTATTAAAGCCCACAAGGACCCTGAAGAAAATATTTGTGTGAACTTATTGGGGATGAACCACTTTAATAGACTTGCAAATGTCTCTGTCACCCTTTGCCACATGCATGAACAGTGCATTGCAGTTTAGACATTGGTATCAGTCAGTGTCCAGTCAGGAGACATATATTCCAAACACAACAGTCAATTAAACAGGGAAATATTGAAGTAAATAATTTTCACTAGAAAAATATAGTTAACTAATTTAAAACAGTAAAGCTCTGAAGACAGCTCTAAAGAATAGAGAAATCGCAGATAGGTGGAGCAGACACTACCTCTGAGACAGAGTATTCAAATGAGAAATGTGGAGGCAACACCTCAGTAAGGCTGATACTGAGAACTGGTTGGAGAAAGTGAAACCTTGTCCACCTGGAAGGTAGAAAAGTTCACCAACATGCCCCAGACCAAGGCTGAGGGACAAAAAAACTCCCATAGGGTTGCTGGGGGACCCCTGGGAAGCAACCCTCTGGAAACAGGCCACAACAAAGCCAACACCGTCACTGAGAGTGAGAGAAATGGGCCACTCAGCCTACCAGGCTGTCACATCACAGGAACAAGAGTTAAAACACCTGAACTAGAAAAGTTTTCTCTGTATGACGGGCTGTGTCCCCTCCAGGACACATTAGTGACAAATAAGATGAACACTGCCATGTAGCAAAGAAACTAGTACATAGTCCACTGCAGTATCAAACAGCAGGGTGAATGCAGAAAGGGTGTGGAACTGGGAGGAAATTAATTAATAATGAGCAGAGCACACATTTTTTGTTACTCAGATTCCATACACACCACTTACCCACATTTGAACTTACCTACAACAAAATAAGTCTAAGTTTTCACACATGAGACAGAGCTCCTATTAGAAGAAGTAGGGCAAATTCACTTCTTTTCCCAAAATGAAACAGACAGTCCCATTGTATCTGACACGGCTGTATTATTTACTCTTCAAATTCAGTTAGTCTACTAACTATTCTTTTATCTAAGCACTATTGTAAAAATAACCTCCAAATACTTGAATAAGATAAAAATAGTAAGAAAAGGAGAAAGAATAAAATGGTCTACATACAAACATCACATACAACAAGTAAAATAAAGTATACAAAGCTATCACATATTGCAATCTTTTTCATGAATTGATTGCAGAACTGCTGTCTGACTTTCTTCTTCCATTTCTCATTGCATGTCTTCTCACCAGAATCACAGAGGGTAATATTGCTCGATCTGGTATGAATTTATCTTCATTCCTGAAGGTCTGAGTCCACAATAATTCTGCTTCTTTTGCTCACTGTGGTTTTCCATTAACTTCACCATTGGGCTAGAAGTAATAAGAGGTAAAGCAGTGATGACGAATCACGCTCATGGCCAAAGCTTTCAGCAGTTCCCCATGATTCTCTAAAATCTCATCTTACATCTTCACTCAGGTAGCAGTTCTATTCTCTCTACTGGGTGTTGACACAAAAGAGAAGCCAGATCCTTCTCTTTAATTCTCTAAATTAGCACAACACAAGTGTTTTACAGGTAAAAGATATTTACTAAGATTTAGAAAAATGTGTTTGTTTCTTCCATCCCAGAACAGGAATTATATAGAACAGAAATGGAGCCTTGATTCCACTTGAAAGATCATGCACTTCCCTAGAAAATATGGATGACCAACTTTTCTGAGCAGAGAATGTATGTACCCCATGACAGAGTGGAGTCAACCTCATCCTCTGGGTGCCCTGCACAAACTCAAATTCAATAAAGTAAATGTCACTTAATCACAGAGTAATTCACCACACATGCGAATTCTTAACCAAAAGTGTATTCCATAAAATACTTTTTATTACAAATATAAAACGACTTCCAATAGGAAAATTCAGCCCACCCCAAACTGAACCAAAAGTCAGTTCTTATCTTCTGCCACCTGCACACAAGAACGACAATTCTCAGAACCACACCCAGAGTCTGCCCGCAAAGCAGGAGGGTGAGGATCCAGGTCATCCAGGACTCACTCTCAGGTCTTGTATGGGGATGTGAAGCTCCAGGGAGCCCACAGGGAGGTGACAGGGACAGAGAAGGGGCCCTATGGGGATACAGCATCGGGGAGTAATGGAGATTCAACTCCTGGGGGAGCATCATCAACCTGAGATTCAGAGCAGAACCCCTCTGCTGGGAGACACACAGGGTTCCCTAGAGAAGAATTCTTAAGGGGAACAGACATCTCCTGGATCCCACCCTCCAAGGAGCAGATGGTCATGGACATATTTCCTTCATCAACCACGAAGTATGGAAGGAGGGTCCCAGAGAAGGACGTCCGGGGGAAGGAGAACATGTGGGAGCCGTCAGTCATGTTATAGAAGGAGACGTCCCCTTCACTGTAGTCCAGGAAAACCCCCATCTTGTTGGGAATCTGCCGAACGAATACATCAATGTCAGGGTGAGTACAGTCAAAATTTCCATTTTCTAAATGGCTCACAACCCAGTAACCCTCTTCTGTGGAATTTTTGAACCACTTTATCCTTCGCACAGTTTTTCTACAGACACCCAGAGCCCATGTGTTTCCTTTTACACTGCTGATCTCCACCTCCCAGTAACAGCGCCCTGATGTGATGCCCTCACAGCCCATAACACCGCGGGATGCAAAGTGCTTCTTAATGGTGTTGTTCCAGGTAAGAGTCTTCCTGTCAACAGATATAACAGAGCCGGGCAGGGCAGACGAAGGATCCAGAGTGACAGACCCTGCAGAGAGAAGCACAGTCACACAGGCTGTCCCTGCCCCACACAGGAGCACGTGACCACCTCACCCCACACTGAGCTGCATGGGAGGATGACAAAGAAACCTGGTATGAGAGCCTGTGACTCAGGTCACATCCTCGAGCAGAACAAGGAGCCACATGACTGATGTGGAGGTTAAATATGTCACAGGCACTGAGGACAAACCTCAACTCAAGGACAGAGGGATGTCTGTTTAGCATCCAGTATAGACTTTTCCACCAGTTCCGCCTGTGTGACTGTCTCTGGCAACCCCACCCACTGCCAGTGATGGTGCCAACATCTCATCACCACGGAGAACAGACAGGGAAACAGAAGCTGTGGGGGCAGCAGGAGGAGCATTAGAAAGCACATGAGTCACTCACAGGGCTGGAACTTCTCCCTCCGCCAGTCTGCAAGAAAACCATAGGTTTCATGTCAAATATTGGCAGACACTCTACATATCAGGGTCAGAAAATAGTTTACAGGGGAATTACTTTGGGGATATTCTATTGATAATTTATCTCTTTTTGATTTGCACACACACTTATATCCATCATTCCTGAAACCCTGAAATGTTAAGTCATAAAATTTGATGCCAGGGATTGAGTGAATGATACTGACCAGACAGAAAGATCTTTGATTAACAAATTATGCTCCTGAAGACACACAACTGTCCTTAAAACTATGTTTTCTTGAACAGTGTTGGCAGAGGAAATACCCACTTACTTATGAAGACCTGGTTAGGTTAAACTTGTAGGTTGACTCTGCCAAATGAGATTTTCTTGATGAAACTGAACCTAGAGGATGATCAAATTTTCAGTAAAGAAAATTCGGTGTGTGACTTCAGGAAACCTTCCCTGTTTAGAGAGCAATGGAGGACCCTCTAGGAAAGGAGACAGTGAAGTTCAATTAAGACACACGTGACAACAATGACAAGATCCACCACAGATCACTTTTCTGCAAATTCTCATGGAGTATTAGGAACAAAGCATCCCTATAGAAATGGATCATGCAAAATTATTAGATCTAGTCATCTGCTCTCACCAAAACTGACTCGGTGAGACTGCAAGCTTTCAGAAAAATTCCTCTGTGGTAAGTAAAGTAATGATGCCTCAGTAATATTAATATGCACCCCAATAGACTGTGAATAGCTATTCTAACAGAAAAAGGAATCTCTAGAGTTGGCATAGATTGTGAGCCTCAAAACAGAAATAATGTCCTGGTTATCCAAGTGAACTCAATATAATCACATCAACCATAAGAGCAGAGACCCTTGTCATTCTGTGGTTGGAGAAATTATATGAAAATGGAGGCAGGGTCAGAAAGAGGCCAGTTTTCTGGTAGCCACAGAATGCAGGTGGGCTCTGGATGCTGAAGAGACAGGAAGAGGTTCCAGGAAGGAATGTACTCGTGTCAAAATCAATGAACCTCTCTCAGACTTCTGATCCACAGTGATGTCAGATAATAAATGTGTGTAGTAGGTGTGAGCCACTGAGTGTGTAGTGATTTATTCTGGCATCAAATAGAAAACTGTAACACCCACAGGGAGGCAGATGGAACAGAAACCATGAGCAGAGACCTTGGCAGGGACAGTGTCTGCAGTGAACAAAGGTACACAAATGCTGCACATGAAAAGACGAGGATCCAGATGTGCTTTGGAGAGATGTAGGCACAGCGGTGCCCAGAGACCAGGGGCAGGAGACTGGACTGGAGGAGGAAGCCACACTGGGCATCAGAATTCCAGTCAGAGTGAGTGACACAGCCATGAGCTCCTCCTTGGTGGAAGGTGATCACAAACAATGCCTCGAATGACCAGATGGGACCTACTCCTCCCTCTTCAGCAGGCAATTACACAGTCCCTGAAGGACCAGAGAGAACAAACCTCCCTGGTGCACCTGGAATGATAAAGAGGAAAGTACAGGGACCTTCTCCTCTGACCAAGGCCAAGTAGTCTCTATCCTCATACTCTGCCCTGGAAGGAGAAAGGCAGTTCATTGACCAAAGAAAAGACAGAGACATAGTACAACACTGAGATGTCATCTATGGGAATGTTTTAATTTCCCAGTAGTGGGAAGGACTCAGGAATAATAACAGATTTATAAAAATCAGTATTTTTTCTTATTATGTTCAATATAAATTTGTGATCATCTTCACACCTATCCTGGTTCATGTGGAGATACAGGCATTTCTGTCTTTGTTAATTTGCTTGATAGGAAATTAGGTCAGATCAAATGACAGCCTGGTGCGCCCTAGTGGACTAGCGGTTGGGTTTGTTGACTCCCACTGAACGCAGTCCACATGCATCTCAGGGACCCAGGGTCACGCGCTAATAGGGGATGTGACAAGAATGAACAGCTTCATAGTGGATGCAAATATTTCTTTCTTCTCTCTCTTCTTGCCTGCTGGCCCCTCACCATCATTCCTGCTTGCACTCTTTCTTTAGAAAAAGGCCCTTGGAACCTATTTGAGAAAAATGACTTTAGCTTATGTCCAACTGTGTTCTTTCCTATAACTGCTGCACACTACCAAATAGAACAAGGACAGTGAGAAAGAGAACAATAACAAGATGATAGAAAGGAAAGGAATAATAAAATAATATTTAATTTTTGAGAGAATGACCTAGTAAGACCTGTTTAATACACTTCAGTGAACTATTCATTAATTATAAATGGGAAATTTAAAAGGAAAATTGTTCCAACTTTATAAATAATGTAAGATCACACATTTATGCATCATGAATCTGTCAATATGAAAATGTTTTCACCAGTGTAATGATGCTGGTGTTTCTATTTTAAAGTCTAATTGTGTATCAAAATGACGTCTGCATTACACATATGACATGCACTCAGCAGAGAGCGGGGGAGGGAGGAGGCAGAAGAAGAAAGACTGTGTGACCCTCACTGTTTACAAACAAACCCTGGAGCATCAGTGAGACCCTCAGGAGGGCTCATTTCACATCTGGTCTCCAGACCATGTTCACCCACAGCTCGCCCCTCTGCTTCACACTCTGTTTCCCGGACAGTAAACAGAATCGTCCAGAGCAGGTAGGACACGGTCCACGGCTCAGAGGACACAGATCCTTCTCTCGCTCCATGTCACAGATTCCCTGACAGCCCTTCATGGCCTTAGGATGCCCGGTCCACCCTCCTGCCCCGACCACTTGTGGAGGTTGGGACGGTCTCATCACATGCAACGTCCAGTCAGAGTTCTCCTCAAACATGAATTTAAAAATTATAAGCTTTTCTGAAATATTTCAAAGACAAGTGGAGGAGTCATTACATTTATGACCCAAACCTTGCAAAGCCTATGAGCACGTCCCAAACAAAACACTGTCACTGTAGCTGGGACCTCTCTACACTCACTCTGTCCACTGAAACCTCTGCGAGCATTTCTCCCCACACTCCTCTCCTCCTGCATCTCCTCCCCTGTCCCTCCTTCTGGGCCTTCCTCCTGATTAATACCTCTCTCTGGTAAATGATTTAGTATCTCTCTGTTTCTCCTTTTCAGATCTTAACATGTTGCTTCTACAAAAACTAACAAGGATCCAGAGTTGCTGACCATATTTCTTTCAGACAAAAATGGGACAGGACTTGTGTCCAGCTCAACAGACCGAGTCCAGCAACTCAACTGCCCTCTGCCCTGCATTACAGACGCCCTGATTTATTAAAAATGGGACAAAATTGACAGTCAAGAAATATGTAAACTAATGATATTGCCCCGTTTAAAACAGTATGCACAGTCAGCCTAATCCTGAGTCTTTCCAAATACTAGAGAATTGTTCTAAAATGGAAAATGATGACTCTGAAAAATCATGCTACTCTTTTCTTCCTGTCACAAAAACACATAGAGTGGATTTTTCGTATTAATATCTCATCTTTCACAGGACCCACCTCAGAGCCATAAATATTCCAGTGGCTCTGAGCTCCAGACTCATAACACCTGAGAGAGAAGGGGCAGGTAGCAGTCTGGGAAGCAAGGTGAGAAGACACTCAGGGGCACTTACCTGCATACAGGTGGGCCTTCCTCCAGGCTGCAAGGAAACACACCTGGTGAGACCTCAGTCAGAACAAGTTTGCGCAGGTGAATCTACTGAACTTGCCTCCATCTGTCCTACAGGTGAGACTGTACAGGGGGTGGAGAGAGAGGCTGGAGGGAGGTGACCTCCTGCTGTGTGAGACAGCAGGACACTGTCTGCTGGACACAGGTCAGGAAGCTGCTGAGCGGACAAGTTTTATAAATTACATGAGACTAAGGTGACTTTTAGCAGTCACACAGCTGCTCCGTGTCTCTTATTCTATTTATGTTCAGTTTAGCATCTTAGAAATCTATATGGGTCAATAATTATAAGAAAATGTTATTATAGCCAGTCCCTTCAGGAAAAGGTATGCTCTTGAAATAATAAAAAAGGGGAATGAGAGGGGTGTGAGGTGGGCTCTGGGATAAAGATGACCAGTGTTTCTCAGAGGAAACATTGTCCTTCTGGGGGAGAGACCATCACACCACGTCCACAGGTGTGTCAGTCCAGGTCATCCAGCACCTTCTGCAGGTACAGACAACAGACTCTCTGGATGTGTCAGGACTGGAGGAGGAGGCTACACTCCCAAATAATGACCCCACTTGCTCAAATGACTCTGTTAATAAACCCACACCAGTGGTCTTGTGGCTTCCAGGGAAAACCAAGAACTAAAGGCTGGACAAGCAGCAGTATGGTGCCCAGGGCAGGGACATGAGGGCCTGACAAGCTCCATGTATCACCATTCACCCGGGTTCTCAAGTGCTGGATGGGAAACAGGAGGTCAGGTCTGGAGGGGCCCTGGGGCAGGGCGGTGCCTCCACCAGCTGCCTCTTCTGCCCCAGGGAAGGGTGCACATGTCTGTGCTTAAACAGGAACAAGGAGATGGGACACCTTGTCACAGGTGGGACAGGAGATCAAGGACACCTGCAGCCTCACTCACCATCCAGGTAAGCTGTCTTCCTCCTGCCTGAAAGGAAACACAGGGAACAGGTGAGCGAAGATCCCGACTATCTCCTGTGAAGGGGACACAGGGTTCAGGTGGGAACAACACTTACTGAGATTTTCCTGGAGTTCATCTGAAAGAGAGTGAAAATATAAGCATGAACTGCTGTCCCTACAAAAAGGAAAGACTGTGCCCATAGATTGCCCTAAAAATAACTTTTCTGTGCCCCAGAAGTTCCCACTACACATTTGAGAATCCATGCTGTTTTGTCTGATCTCCTCAACCACCAGCTCTGGTCGTCCTGGGAGCTGGAGCCCTGGACTCTGACCTGTGATCAGTTTGTCCAACCAGCATGAAGTGGGCCCCAGTCCTATCTTACCTCTGTCCTTCAGAGCCTCCTCCATCATCCGCCGCTCATCCTCCTCCTCCAGACGTAGTTTCCTCAGTACCCTTAGTAACTTGGACTTTGTGGAATGTTCTCTCCTGGTGTAACAGGTGGCCCCCAGGATTAGGAGCATCAGCAGGGGCAGGCTCACCAGGAAAGCCGGCTTCCAGGGAGAGGCCTGGGGGAAGAATGGCTCTGCGCCCAGTCAGAGAGCCGGTCAGGGGCACAGCCAGGACAGCCTGCCCAGCACACTTGGAACCACAGCCCCTCCCTCCATCCCTGCTGGAGCTGGAAGCAGCGCTGACCTGGGATGAAGATGGCCATGGCCTTCTCCTGGCCCAGGACGGGGTTGAGGAGGGAGCAGGTCATTTTCCCCGCAGAGCTGGCTCTCACCACCAGAGCGGCCTCCACGCTGAACAGTCCTTCACTGTCCTGGGTCTGGACCTCTGACACCGCCAGGAGCTTGTGTCCGCGGGGGTCTCTCCACTGCACCTGGGGCTCCGGGAACCACCCTGAGGCCCTGCACACCAGGCGGACCCCGTCCTCCTGGGGACCTGTGATGTGCACGTGAGGGGCGGAGCCCACACCTGCGGAGGAAGAGGTAGAGACGGGGAGCCCCCTGGGGCCTGGGTCCTAGAGACTCTATATGTGCGGACATCCAGGAGACATCAGGTTCATTCTGGGGCCTCCATGGGAAGTGTCCCCCCCCAAGGTGGGTAGCAACCCTGTTACAGGCACAGAGGAAGGAGCAGGGGGACACAGAGGGCAGAGGCACCTCTTCCTGCCATGCAGGTGGAAAGTCAGTAGTTCATGGAAACAGAAGTAAGGTTTAAAAAAATCATGTTAATAACATAAGAACACTAATTTGCAGAAAGAAGTCCTAGAGGAAATTTTACTAGTTTATTTCCAAAGCAGAAAAACAATCTGTGATATTACTCATACGTGGTGTATGTAGAAATCAAGCAAATACTAACATAAGTCAAAGAAACACAGGTGTCCCAAGTCAGCCAATACCATCCATCCATGTGAACTAGGCCAGCTAAGGTCCATATCTGACAAAGACATATGAGTAAGGTCAGAGATGAGCCATTCTCGTCTTGTTAACTGAACTTCTCATTTGTTTAAATCTAATAAATTGTTCATCATTGCATGCTATTGAGATTTATTTTGTGACTTTACACAATATTATTATGGGTATAGATAACTGACACACAATTATTAACGCCCGACCACTAACAATAAGCAGGAAAGGACACCTGCAGCCTCACTCACCGTCCAGGTAAGCGGCCTCCCAACCTCCTGTCTGAAAGACAATATGGGAACAGGTGAGCTATAATCCAGAATGGGAGCATGGGAGCCTCTTCAGTTTCCTCTTTCATCTCCACTCTCTGTGTCCCCAAATCTATTCACACAGCTGTTTCCATCTTCTCACCTCTCTGACACCTGACCCTTCTCTCCCCTCCATGGCCCTGTGTGAGGTCAGCAGTCATCCTCTGCACCCGCCGCCGCATCCCCGCCTGCAGACCCGCTCCCCTCTCTCTGCCGTCATAATGGTCCTTCCAGCTCAGTTCTGCTTGAACTTCTCATCAACTCCACATCCAGACTCTGCATCCTTCACACAAAGCTCTCACTGGGGACTGCTCACTTCCCAATCCTCTTCCTTCTGCTTCTCCCACAGCTTTCAACACCTGTGTCCCTCAAAGCCCACACACTCCAACACCAAGATTTAACAGCTGTTTACCAGAATCACATAATGGATGAGCCCCGTCTTTTCCACTTCTGGCCTGGAAGGCTCTGTGGAACCTTTTCTAGTAACTGAAGTAGCAGCTCAGGTGTCTGCTTCCGACGGGGTTTGCATGATGACCCTGGACACACGCTGTCCCCACAACATCACTTCACTATTGTCACTTCTTAACACCTGACCTCCTCACTCAACCACCAAACAGAAGACCCCCGTGTGTGCTCAGAACGTGCTGGCCACACACTCGCCCTGGTCATTCGTGGTGGTCGGTCTCTCCACACAGACACACACTCCCTGCATGTGCAGATGGTGACAAAGTCCACACTGCAGTGTGACTTCAGGAAAGTTGACAGAGAGTGGATATTAAGAGTCCTCACCACGAGCAGAAAATAGTTACTTTTTCTATTTTATTTTAACTTTTCTACTTATTTTATCAATATGAGAAGATAGCTGTTAACTGAGCATACTGGAAATAACTTCACATGTAAATCAAACCCTCATTCTATATACCTTAAACACACACAGTGATGAATGAAATTATTTTCTCAATAAAAGTAAAAATTAGCAAGAATCCAGATAAGCACTTAACTAAATCTCTAATTCCCTCAAGTGACCGCTCAGACACGTCATCTCAATTAAGGACCCACCAAAGCCCCTGTGTAATAATGTGACCTGCTCTTCATCACAGCATAGTACTGATCACATCCCTCTATTCAGGTGGCTTCTTGTCCTCATATTTATCACACTGTACATCATCTAGAATTTGATTATTTTTAGAATAGTTCTCCTACTTAAGAATATGCATTTTGCCCCCAAATGCACACCAAATTAGGACTCAGGTGGAAACCCCGGGTCCACAGCTTTTATAGCCTTTTGTAGCTGCCTGAGCCACAGAGGGAGGCTCCACATGGGAATATGAATTCATAAAGAGGAGACTGTTCTGTTAAATAACATGTCCAGAACTCTTAGAATGGAGTCAGTGACACAGTAATGACTCTGCATATTTTCATTTATCAATCAAGAGATTGAATTTTTCTTCCTTGCATATAAACTGAGGAGCAGAATTCCAACACTCCAGGACCCTGAGATATGACACATGTCACCAACCTGCAACCTTCAGCTGCAAACTGGCCTCTTCATAGAACTCTCCAGTCCTGAAGAAGCAGGTGTACATCCCGTCGTCAGAAGCCTGGACCTTATGGATCTTCACGGCAGCATATCCCTGGGTAAGAAGCTCCCTCTCCAGCGAGGTCCGCCCTGCGTACTGGGCCATCTGCCGATCCTTCTGCTCCCGTTGGTCTCGATAGATGAACACGGCTTCTGAGAACTTGGAGCGGTACCACCTCAGTTCCATGTTCTCTGCACTTATGGGTGGATGTAGGGAACAGGGCAGCGTGATATCCTCACCCAGCGATGCCACAATGGGGTCCAAGGGACCAATCACTAAGAAATTTTCTGTGGACACATACACAAGGAGTGAGAATATACAAGTCAGTGACAGGGAAACAACCCATTAGATGAAATTCTAGGCAGACTGAGCCCAATGAGATGAGCCCCAACTTGAAGGAATGAACTGTGATGACTTTGAATTTGGGGATGGTCTTCCAAGCACAATTTTGTGGCACAGAAATTATGTCAAATGTGCTCCCCTCATCAGTCCATACTCCTGCCTCAGATCCTGTCAGAGGGTCACTCTCAGTGTCAACTTTCAGCATGCATTAGAGTCACCAGGATCTCAGGCCCAGAGACATGTGAGTAAGTCTGGGGTGGGCCAAAGAACTTTAACATCAAAGGGGTTCCTAGGGATGACACTGATGTTCCAAGGACCACACTTTGAGAACCACACTTCTAACCTTGGGAGTCTTTAGAACAGGACTGAAAACTGATGAAACAGAGCACTAGTGTTCTAGGTCAAACTCTTTGAGCATTCTGATAGACCGGTAACATCCCACTCTCAGCTGTAACTTTATTTATGCTCATGTCTTTCCCCTTTGCTGAATTGTCTGTGCACTTGATGCAGATCCAGATGACATTTTGATTAAAGTTCACTCCCATCACTCACGGGAGCCCAAATCACAGTTTGTTAAGGAGGGAGTTTCACCAGTCGGCCACACTTTAGAAACCTTAGTCTTCTGAGGCCTGGTAGAGGGGCCATGGCCTGTCTTGTCTCAGGACGAACACAAATGGACCAACAGTGATTTCCCACCTGTATTACTTGACCTTGACTTGAGACACCATCATCACTCATCAGAGGAGAACAGACCAGTGTCTCCATGTCCGTCTCCTCCCCACCTCCACCTATGTGACCTTTTCAGCTACAAACTAAACTCTGTCCCTGCTCTGCTCAGAGTCTCGTAATGACTCCCAGATGGTCCACAGGCCCAACAGGGAGAACAACCAATACCGCTCTGAACCAACTCCTGCTTCACCCTCCCATTCATTCTGCTCAGGACAGCACCTGCTTCCTCCGTCCTTGAACACACAGCGTTCTGACAGCTTGACCTGGTCCATCATCCACGGGAATGCTCACAGGCTCACACCCACCTCGTCCGGGGGTCTGTTCCCATTTCACTGACGGCCTGTTGAACACTGTCCACCCACTGCCACTCCCACACCCTGACTCCTCCACCTGCTGCAGCGTCCCTCCTCACTCTCCCCACAGGCGGCAGATTGTGTTCATTTGTTGTGTTTGCTGTGCATTATCTCCTGCTAGAATGTAAGCTTTGTGCAGACAGGGAATCTGTTCAGAGCAGCCAACATGTAATGGACACCCCATAAATACATGAGGAAATAAATCAATTAATGAATAAGCACTTCAAATACCCAAAATAGCAGGAAAACAAAAAAAGGGAATGTTATATTCACATTTTTTGAAATTTGACTTTTTTATGCATCATAAATGTCTCCTTGGACAATTGTAAAGTCCCCATAAAATTCTATGTTTACAACTCCTTTCATGATTAATGACAATTACTGGTGGAGGAGCATCACAATGTTTATAGGTCACAAATAACCACCCATTGCTGGTGAAGAGCAGTCCTGGGGCTTCCAAGACACAGGAAAGACTGTGGGAGAGGATGAGGGGACACACTCACCTGTGCGCCCCCCAGTGGGCAGCTGGAGGAGCAGCAGCAGGACAGTGAGCCGGCAGAGCAGGGAGCAGCAGGGGCATCGCTCCATGTCCTCTGGGCTGGGGAGACAGGGCAGGAGGAGCGAGGACCCAGGAGAGGAGCAGGGTCAGCCTGGAGCTCTGGGTGTCAGAGGAGAGAGCTGGGTTCAGGGCTGGAGACACACACACACACACACACACGCACAGGAGTGAGGCCTTTCCTGTGACAGATTGTTTAGGGTGGGGGGACAATAGAACCATGAAAAAAGAAAGGATTAACTTGGCTCCTTTCAGTCCTTTGAAGCTTCTGTGGTGTCAGAGAACCACTTGTTTCTTGGGAAAACACCTCTCTTCCCTCCCATCCCAGAGGCACCCACAGCACAGCCCGATCTGCCCAGAAAACCATCTTTCAATTCTCAGCAGCTGGGGCCCAGGGGGAAACCATCCTCATCTCTCCACTGTCACACACCCCTGGTGACACCAGACAGGGGAACAGACTCAGGCTCCTCCCGTGAAGGACAGGCCACCTCCTGATGGGGCTCTAACTGTGAGCAGGGAGTCACTGAGAGGAGTCAGACAAGTCTGTCATCCTCAAGGGACATAGTTTCCAACACGGCACCTGTCCTGCTCTGCTTTGTTGTCTTTCATCTGAATTTCAGTCCCACCCCAGTGTTTTTCCACCAAGAACTAGATCATAGTCCTGCATGCAGTGGGCAAGCAGTCAACTCCCCACTGATGGAGGAACCTCGTCATTTGTGTTTTCAAGGGAGATTTCTAGCTTGAAGTAAAGTACCCTGTGGAGAGAGATCAGCAGAGAAGATAAAATGAGTCCTGCTCAGAGACAACACACAAACAGCCTGTGTGGGGACTCCGGGAGGCTCCAGTCCTGGGAGGACAGACTGTGGGACTGTCTGCTCAGTTCTCCTCCAGACACAGCAACTCTGTGTGACCTCCTGGGTAGGGTTAGTTGACCTTCTCCACCTTGATTTCCTGATCTTGAAAATGGGGAAAATAGCATTATACCCCGAAGGCTGTAAAGAAAATTTGGGGAATACATATTTGCAGACACCCTGAATTTAACAAGAATGGGACCTCATGTAGGAAGAGTTACAGGTGCATCACAACAATAACCAAGGGCAGCGAGTCCTCACCGAGCTGCTCCGAGTTCCTGACACCACACTGTGTCCAGCATCTCCTCCCGCCCCCACACCCTCAGCCTCCTCAGGCAGATGCTCCACTTTCCCTTCTTGGCCCAAAGATGACTTCAAAGCTAACATACCTGCTGAGACCTGGGAACATCTAGGGCATTGCTAAAACCAGAAACCGGAGAAGGTTCAGGACTCAGGTACATCCCGAGTCCACCCTCAGAGTCGGCACCTGCAGGAAGCTGCCCAGAGCCCCAACCCTGCTTCTGGGTTCACACTGGGAGCCGAGGGCCCCTCCTGTCTGGGGCAGGGGCTCCAGGAGTGAGAAGCAGCATCTGCACAGGTGACAGGGGTCTGCAGAGACCAGACCGGGCTCCCACACAGAAGAGTCACCCTGCTCTTACTCCTCCACTTGTGAAAGTGAAAGTCTGCACTAAGCAGTCCCAGAAGACTCTGCCCTGCACTCTGGACAGAGCACCTGTTATCAGGAAGGAAACAGCATGAGAAGAGCAGTTAACAGAGGTGGGGACAGGCGCACTGACACCACCTGCAGGGGGAGGGGACGCTCGGGAGCTGTGTGTTGAACAACCGTCACTCCAGACTGGTTTGTCGTGAAGCTGGTCATGGTAACTGTTTGTGGCACAGGGAAGAGACGCCCGTCTGGAGCCCCATGTCAGCTGTGATCACCCAGGACCAGAGCCCCCAACGCAGCTGCTTCTCTTTTCTGCAATAACAGGTGACCCCAGTGCTCCAAAGAGATACAAACTAGGGGTTTGTCACCAGGATCAGGAGCTTCCAGGGTGAGTCCCAGGATCCGGTGCCACCCAGGTGAAGGAACAGGGCCTGCATCTCCTCAGTATCTTAAAATCTCCGGGGGCTGTGGTGCAGTCACACAGACTCTTCCCCCAGGCATGGGGCACAGCAGAAAAGGATGATTCTCTGTCTCCAAGAAAATACATGAAAAGGTAGTTTCTTCTCCAGCCCCGCACTGCTTATGGCTTCTCGTTCTCAGGAAAGGACACCTGGGTTGACCCAGTTGTGTCTGCCAGAAATGTGAGGGTCATCGGTGACACTCTGCACCTCCACCCAGTCTACTTACAAGCTCCAGAAAGTTCAAGTTCTTCTCACATCCCCCGCCCATGGCCAACACCTGTGCCTCACAGCCTCATTTATGTCTCACCTGGTCTGACAGTGAACTCATCATGGGTCTCCCCACTCCACCCCCAGCCTCATTACCTACATCTCATTTTTTCAAGGTCATGACCCTTAGATCCCTCCTTTTACACCTCTTCTCCTGGCTCCCTGGCCTCTGCCTCCCCTGTGACCTCATCCCCCTACTCGCCCAGGTGCTCCCTCACTGGCTCAGGTGAGCTCCTCCAGTTCACAGACTTTCCCCCTCAGGTCTTCCTGCAGCACAGGATGCTCCTGCTGTCTCTCCTCGCCCAGCTCCTCACTGTCCATGTCTCACCTGAAGTGACCTCATGAGGGGACAACTGACCCTGTCCCCAGCATGCACACCACACACACACCTGTGGGTCTGGTGACAGACACCCTGCTCTCCATGACGCCAGACGTGTGTGCATCTGTGCAGCATCTGTGACCCGTGAGAGGCGCTGGTCCTGCCCGTGTGCTCAGAGCACCGTGAACACTCAGGGAGCAGAGAGCTCAGTGCAGAGCATCGTCTCAGCAGCGCAGTGGACACTCAGCCTCGTCCAAGCTCAGAAACATGACGACTGTCACCTCTGACTCGTCGGCTCCTGGATGACTGAACAGGTCCTCCATCTTCTCATCTGCTTTCAAATGACCCCAGACAACACTGTGTCACTGATTACGAGATCACCAGGCCGAAACATCAATTCCATCACCTTTCTTTGCTCTTAAAACCTCGTCCTGTGCTCCATCATTCACACGGGGAGAGATTAGGGCGAGTCTTTCCCCTCAGCTCTTCCAGGTTGTGTCATCATTCTCTTCATTCTACAGGTGAAGATCAGACCTCTCAGAGTTCACAACCACAGCCCAGAAAAGCTCTCTCCGCTGTGTAATGCTCACTGGTTTTGAATTAACTGATACTGGTCTTTGGGGACAAAAACTGACTCAGCCCTGATGCACGGGAATACGGGTTTCTGCCCAGAGGTCTGACCTGAGACATTAAAACTCTGGACAAACCCTGTAATTCTGGATACACCCGAACTCCTGCCACTTCGACAAGCCCAGAGGTCTGTTTCTGGTAACACCCTCTTAGACTTGGGAGTCTGATGAAGATCCCTTTTCCTACCAAATAACTTATGTGATTAAGACCAATATTAGCCTCTGGGTCCAACCCCCATCTTCACCCCCAATCCCTGCTCAGCAGTGTAACGTCTCAAGATCTAAGCGAGTTGGGATAATTTTAGGAAAAGGGAAAGGGAAGAAAATCTAATTTTATTGTAATTTCTATTACTAAGTGCGAGAACTGGGCTACACAAATCGTATGAAGCCGCTTCATCCTCACACATGCAGACAGATGAAGTGAGACTTTCCAGTGCAGTGACTTCTAATCCCAGAACCCTGTCACTGGGGGGCCGCACTCCAGGGGACGGCCCCTCCCACACCGCAGCCCTGCTCCCCAGTCGGCCCCACTTCACACAGTCAGGGAAAGAGAACAGGAAGTGGACCTCGGACTCAGAAGTGATAGGACAGAATGCTTATCTCACCTGAACCCCAGAACTTGAACTTCTTATGGGGAGGAGGTAGGAACAGAGGGGACAGACACGGGGAGATTCTCTTGAAGAACCTGGAGGGACACAAACACACTGAGGGAGGGACATCAACCAGCACCCGCACTGGCCTCTCCATGCTCAGAGGCCACCTGCCTACTGCTGGAACATCACTCTGTTCACGGTCTCAGGACTTTTCTTGCTCAAAAGTTAAATTATCTTAATGCCAATGCATTTAATGATTTACTTCCTCGCTGGCAGGCACACAATGCGTCTTATCTTTTACTTGCTTCAAGTGCTTTTGAAATACTTTGATATAAATACATAAACCATAAAACAGCAGCAAATGTAAAACAAATTGTAATTTTAAATGCAACTGTTGATGGAAAGAATCCAATCCCCTGTCTTAAGCGCACCATTCTGTAAAGCGTTGTTTATCCTGACACTGGTAAGATGTGGGTTCCCTGTTTCTTCTCCTGCAGGAAAGGTTGAAGCTCTGTGTTCTAACTGCTAAAATTCTGGGATAATAATGGAGGATTAGAAGAAATGCACAGACACAAGGTGAGGAGTTTAGTTTGGATTATATGTTTCCTTCCTTCTCTAACCAGCTGACACACTGGAGGCAACCTGCCTGGCAACCTGCTGAGCGAACCCCAAGGACAGGCAGGTCAAGGCCCTCACTGTCCTCTGAGCCTGCATCTGTCCCTCTGCTGAGTACACCCTCCCAGCAGAGGCTGCCATCTCAAAACAGAAAATCCAACCAAACGTGGCTCAGGGAATCCTTGCGTCTCCCTGGTCCACCCACATTTTGCTGAAGCCCTCCTGACACTCGCCACCTGCCCCACCAGCCTTGAGGTGACACTGTGTGTCCAAATACTGAGTTTCCATGGGAGGCGAGGTGGCATCACTCCCACTCAAGCCCGGAGTATTAGAGGGAAGGGGTGAGACCTGGGCAAAGAGTCATATACGAAATATAATAGTTATATTACATTAATTAAAAAGAAAAGTTTAATAATTAATTAGAAAGGAAGGAAAAAGACAGAAAGGAGAGAAAGGAAATAGCAAAGTAAAAGGAAGATAGGGAAGAAAATAACAAAGGAAAGCTAGGGTCCCCATAGTGTTCAGCTCTAAACATGTCTGGGGTTATAAAGACAAAATAAATAGTGTTTTCCCAGAGTGTCCCCTGCGTGTTCCTGTCACCATGATGTCAGGGAGCGTGTGCAGTACTACCAGACGGTGCCAGTCAGGGACCGGGAAGAACGCTTCCTCTCCCAGCTCATGCAGGTCAGGCCCAACGCTCAGTGTGCCCTAAACAAGGGCCAGCAGATGAGGGTCACAATCCCAGGGTCCTCCAGGAATCTGGGGTCAAGGAGGGAGGGAGAACACATAGCAGAAGTTCTATTACAAAGGCTTTCATCTCATCTTTTTAATGTGTTGTGTCTGTGGAGTCAGTTTATACACGTTTGTTAGCTGTGCGTTCAAAATGCATTACTGAAAGGTGAGGGTGATCAGAAGCATTTGGAGACTGTCGCTCCAGACCCCGCTCCAGAGTCTCTCCAAGCACAGGTCACAGAGGGAAGCAGGACCCCCTGCAGCATCTGCTTGGAGGCCCCAGAGAGGGGGAGCTGCTTGGTGGCAGTGACCCTGGGACCAGAGGAAAGTCACCCTCTTGGTCCAGGTTCCATCAGTCTCTGCCGCCCCCTGGTGGACAGCAGGGTGATGACAGCGCTTCCCCGCAGGACACTGAGAGGATGGACAGTGCACAGGAGGACACGTGGATGGAGCACAGGGACCGGACAGAAGAGACCACACAGCAAGATTCCAAGAATGAGAGGTGAAATAACAGCAAAAGGAACCTGTGGTGACCGAATCAGGTGACAGGACCCTGCAGGCTGAGGGGGTTGTGAGGACACCTGAGTGTGCTGGGTGGGGTCTTCGTTCACCTAATTATGAACTGACTGAAGGGTTGGCTGTTGTTTGTACTCATTTTCAATAACAATCAAGGTCCCTTAGGGAAGGTGGAACAATCAGCAAACCAGTCCAATCAAGTCCCTCACATGGGTCCATACCACATTGCTCTACAATCTCACCTTTCCCGAGGTTTGTAGCTGGGACGGTGAGGGCCTCCCCCTCATGGATGATCACACAACACAGACACACACAGACACACACAGAGACATACACACAGAAACACAGACACACACAAACACTCGCACACCATTGTGTGAGAATTTTACTCTCGGAGATGGAGAGCTTTTGAAGTTTTTCCATCACATTTCTCTCTTTGTATTAGAAAATTTCATTTTACCTTCATTATAACATGCTTTCAGTGTACACCAAAGTAGAATAATGTAACAAGTGACAGTGAGGACTATCCTCTTACCTGTCTTCCAACTTCTTACTCCCACCCACTAATAATTGCCCACCAGATTATTGTGAAGCAAATCTCAGATCTCCTATCATCTCATCTATCTATCAGCAGGCCTGTTTCCTGGCATTTTGTGCCTCAAGAGCAGCAAACCACAGTATTTCTATTTTATGTCATCATTCATTTACCATTTGGAGAACAAACCCAGAAGGGTGGACACAGGGATCCAGTGGGGAGGCCACAGCAGAGACCCGGTGAGGCCAGGGCAGAACAGTCTCCCTCAGTCTCGTCTTGGCCCTCTGCTTAGACTGGCTGTGGGGTGTTTGGGTGGAGATCGAAGGGCGTCATAACAGCGTTTACTTTGAAGGCGGAAGAGACAGGATTGACTAGTAAATTGGGTGTGAAGTGTGAGAGAAAGTGAAGAATGACTGACAGATATCTGGAGTAAGTTTGCTGGGATTGTGGGGAGGGATTTGCCTCTGGAGCAGTGAATCCAGTGTTTACAACGAGATGTAGATTTGATGACCTCCCTGTCAGACATCCTGGTGGACACTGGAGGAGGCCTATATTTGGAATCCCGACAAATGGCAAGGGATACGAAACTGAAAATAGACAAATGGGACTACATCAAACTAAAAGGCTCCTGCACAACAAAAGATATTGTCATAAAAAATCCTACTGACTTGGAGAAGATATTTGCACATCATATAGCCAGCAAAGGGTTATTATTCAAAATACATAAAGAACTAAGCAACAAAAAACTAACAATTCAAATTGCACAATGGACAAAACATGTGAAGAGACACCTTTCCAAAAAACCAATGAGGAGGCCAACAGACACATGAAAAAAGTTCTTCCTAGCTTATTATTAGAGAAATGCAAATTTAAAAGCCCAATGAGATACATACTTACACACCAAGAAAATAGCTGTTATTCAAAAGACTAGAAACAAGTGTTGATAAAAGATGTGAGAAAAATAAGCCCTTTCTATACTGTTGCTAAGTGTGTAATTTGGAGCAGACATTATATAGAACAAGATGGAAATTCCTCAAAATTAAAAAAATAATTGCATATTATCTTGTTATTGTACATTGGATATTAATGGGGCATTAAACAAAAAAATACACAAAATGAAATGTCAAAGAGGTACATGTGTTCCCAATTTATTGCAGGATCATCACAATATTCACGTTGGAAATAATGTAAGTGACTGTAAACAGATAATAGAAAAGATGTCTCACACACACACACACACACACACACACACACTGGAAAACTACTCAACTGTTACAGAAAAGATGAAGTTCTGCAATTTTCAATGCCATGGATGGAATTATACTCCGAATAAGTCAGACTAAGACAAACATCTATGATTTCACTTATGGTGTTATATAGAGATACAAAAAATGACTGAAGCAAATAAAACAAAGAAAGGTTTTTCATCTATAAGACCAAATTAATGTTTACCAGAAGGGAAGGAAGTATTTGAATGTTAGTGGCAATGATTTTTCTATTTGAAGACATAATTTAAATACATATGATGTTATAATGCACTTTTACTTCCGGTAAAAACTTTATTCATTCATTAAATTGAAATGAGCAGATGAAATTAAGAAAAATAGAAACAAAAATGGAAATGCAAGATAGGAGAGTTTTATGTACAAAATGGTCGCTTGTACAAATGGGCCACAGATTTAACATGATCATGTTTCAGCTGATGCAAGGAATAAAAAAATATTCTTTGAATATACAATCTCTGAACACGTAAACATATATTCTTCTAACAAATATTTATTATGAGTCACAACATGATGACACAGTAACCTTGACATTGAGGATATATGCTTCCCTCCATGAAACATATTCTGGAAAAGATTCATATCAAGCAAATGTACAGAATTAACTGTAAATAAAAATAACTATTCCAAAGGTCATGATTGAATGTGGTCATATAGCAAAGTTTTTTCATTTAGACTGTCTAGAGAGACTGAGTTTCAAATGATTGAGTAGCAATAAAGCAGAGCAGGAGTTTAAGGGAGAGAGCAAGATAAAAATAACCTGTTTCTCCATAGACATGCCACAGAGTGGAGTCCCATCTCTCACAAGATAGCAGAATATTGAGCAAGCAAAATTTGTTATCAAAATAAACTTAACAATTTCTTAACCTTTCATAAAACACTATAACAAACCTGTGAATAAGGTAAACAGGAATGTATAAAATGTAAGTTATTAGTCAACATATGAAAATAAAACTGTGATCAATGAAATAAATCTCTAGACATAAAAACTCTCCAGAATACGCCCTAGTAACTCAGGCATTAAGTCTGTACCTAGCGTGTGGCTCACATCATGCCCAAGGATCCAGATTTGCAGCCTGGGCTGGGGAAATAACCAAAAATAGAACAAATAAGTAAATGCTTCTTTCTCCTCTTTTTCCTTCCTGTCATTTCTTGACTGACTATCTTCATTCCTACCATCCTTCATTCCTTTTCAAAAGTACGCTTCTGGGACTTACGGCCAAAATGCTGATATGTCAGGAATGAGATTCACATACTCCCCACAGAGCAACTAGAAATCCATCTATAATTCACTAAGGAAAAGCAGACCCAGATGCCGTGGAGACATAGCAACAATCAAAACAAAGTGTAGGCAAAAACATATGGGCTACACACAAGACTCAGAAATGGGATTCTGGCCAAAGCAGAGGTGGTGGAACTATGGGAAGAACTGACCTTCCCATAATCATGGAAGCAGCAGAGAGCCTAAGCAGCAGCACCAGGACACGGAGCTGGGGTTGAAGGTCTAGGCACAGGCCTAAGGAGACACCAGTGACCTGGTGATTTAAACGGGAAGCCCAGTGAGAAAATCATCCTGGGCACTGCCATAACCAGAAGGTAGTGAGGGGAATCTCTCCCCCACAAGCCACCCCCACTCACTTCCTCCCACCACATTGCCCTGGAGACACAGGACCCACCCAATGGTAATCCTGCCGACTGAAATAACACCCTCAAGCTTAAAAGGAGAATAAAGTCTCCCAGAGGGGGAACCATCAATGTTACCCACTAGCACCACCTTGTGGGTATATGTGAAACTGCATCCTGATTTCCAATTGTGTGTCAACAAGGTGATCACTGTGTTTGGGAGATCTGATGCTTAGAGAAGTCTGCATCGCCCACGCAAACTCCAACCATGTAGGATGAACTTTTGGGGAAGAACACAGGGCACATATATGAAAGTCAACAAATCTAATCAATGGTGACACCACAAAACTCAAAAACGCCAGTGTCCAAAGCCAAATTCAGGCTTAAACAGTGCAAGTCTATATCCTAAACTAGGCTATTATTGTAGGAAAACTAATCCATAGAAACATAAATTGAATGTCAAACAGAACACATAGAGAAATAGACGTGAAATTATGGGTCCAATCAAAACCCTGGGGAATATCTGAATACAGAAGCTGATGCAACTTACAGGAGGATGAATTTAGGGCAATAATAAATAAATAAATAATAAATAAACAACTCATGGGAATCAAGAAAGAAGTAGAGAAAGAAAAAAAGCACAACAAAAAGAGAAACAATTAAGCAGCGCAAACAAATGTCAAAGGAATAAAGAAGACAATAGCTGACAAAGAATTCAAAGGACTCATGAATAGGATTGCTGAAATCTCTAATAGAATCAGTGAGTTACAAGGTCAGGCAGAGGAATGTACTCAAACAAACCAGCAAAGAGGCAGACAATTAACAGTAAACACTTGCTTCGAATGACCATTTAGAATAGATGGCTCTAAAAGACATATAACAAACCAATAACAACAGATTTCACTTTCTTCTCATTTGTTTATAGAACATTCACATGGATAAATCATATGGTGGGACAGAAAACATCTCTCAACAAATTTACAAAGACTGAATTAATTCCAAGCATCTTCTCTGATCATAATGGCTTAAACTGGAAATCAACCATAAAAAATAACTAGAAGACTCCAAATTAATTGGACACTACAGAATATCTTCTGAATTACTCTTGGTTTAAAAAGTAAATTAAATAGGAACTTAAAAAATACTTAGACAAATGAGAATAAAGAAACAAGTTGACATAATCTACGGTATGCAGCAAAAGCAGTCCTAAGAAGGAAGTTGATTGCAATCCACGAACAATCAAGAAACAATAAAAACTAAACATAAATAATCTAGCCCTAAATTTAGAAAAACTAGATAAAGAAGAACAATTAATTACAGATAAAAATCAGCAGAAGAAAATAATAAAAATGGAGTGGAAATTGATGAAATAGAAAACAAAAAGGTCATACAGAAGATCAATTAAACCAATAGTTGGTTCTTTGAAAAAATAAACAAAATGGGCAAACAATTGGCTAGACTCACAGGAAAAAAGAGACAAAATCTCATAGCTAGAATCAGAAATGAAAGGGGAGCAGTTACAACAGATACCACAGAAATACAAAACAGTCTAAGAGACTACTATGAAAACCTCTATGCCAAAAAATTAGATTAACTTTAGAACGAAGACAGATTTCTAGAAAATTAGTCTACTATGACTGAAGACAAAGAACTGGAAAACCTGAATGGCACAATCACAGGCAAAGACTGAGGATATAATCAAAAGTCTCCCTAAAAATAAAAGCCCAGGTCCACATAGATATTCTAATTAGTTTCAGGAGAAATTCAGGGAAGAATTAAACCTATTATTCTCAAATTCTTCCATAATATTGAGTGATATGGAAAACCCTCAAATACTTTCTATGGGGCTAACATCACATGATACCAAAAGCTGACAGAGACATCACCAAAAAATAAAATTACAGATAAATATCTCTAATGAACATAGAAGCAGATTTCTCAATAAAATACTAGTAAGCTGAACCTAACAATGCATCAAAAAGATTATGCATCATGACCAAGTCAGAATTAATCCCAGGGATGCAAGGATGGTTCAACATACAGAAGTCTATTAATGTAATACATTACATCCACTAGAACAAAGAGGAAAAAACATATGATTATATCAATAGATGCTTCAGACATGATCTAACAGCCATTTATGATTAAAACCCTGCGTAAAATGGGGACAAAAGGTATATACCTCAACTTAGTAATATACGGCAAACTCACAGTCAATATCATAGTCATTGGTGAAAGATTGAAAGGATTTCCTTTAAGGTTAGGAGCAAGGAAAGGCAGCCCACTCTCACCGCTGCTATTTAATATCATACTGGACATTGTAGTGGCTCTAATTTCCAATGACTTGTGGTCTACAGTGGCAGCCTCAGCCCCAGCCACCTCCTTGGTTCCTTCGTGGCACTTCCAGAAACAGCAGAGGCCGTCGATCTAATTTCCACTGGCACAAATACAAACACTGGGAAAAGCAAGTGTAGGTCCAGCTTACTAAAGGAAGTTGAACAAGGATTGTTCCCTGCACAATCTCCTGATGTGAATAAAAACCAAAAGGAGAGGTCTGAAGACAGCAAAACCAGGAGAACAGAGACATCATTGCTCCTGGGGTTCAGGCTTCTAAGGACTTGCTCTCCAGTGATGGGGAACTCTGGTGGTGCAATCTGTAGACAGGGCTCACATATGGTGACTTAACAAGGAAAGCAAACCAAAGCACAGCCAGCTGAGATAAGTCTCCAAGCCCCAGCGAGTTGAGCTTTATCAGCAAAATAAGTCCACCAGCTCACACCAGGTTGCAAAAGATGCATCACTCCTGTACCCCGTGCATCCCTCCACCATCCCACAGCAATCATCACTTGCTCAGAAAGCAAAAAACACTACTGAAGCCAGTAAGGATCAAAAACATAAAACAAAACTAGAGCACACAATATTAGCACCTGAACAACAGGAATCCATACCATGGAGGACAAAAAACACAACACATCTTGAAAGGGCAACATATGGAAAAACATGACAACTCATGATAAATCAATTTTGAAGACATGGAAGGTTGGATCTTATTATCAGATAAGAATTTTAAGCTACAATCATAAAGAAATTCAGAGAGTTGAAAGAAAATTCAGAAAAACAAACCAACGACAAAAAATAAAATCAAGAAGCAGAAGGCAGTAATGGAATTTCTACAGGAAAAAAAACTAACAGGGATACAGGATATGAAAGAGGTAATTAATGTAACTAAAATAATATAGAAAGCTATGGGAATAGAATAACACAAATAGAGGAAAGGATTAGTGGTATAGAGGGTAGTAATGCAGAAAGGAGACGGGATGAAGAAGAAAGAGAAATTAAGTGCAAAAAAGGAAAAATACTGAGAGAACTAACACCATTAGGAAAGGGAACATATGAATACTTGATATGACAGAAGGTGAAGAGAAAAATATATATCTGAGAAGATATTCAAACAAGTATTTGCTGAAAACTTCCCAAAACTAGAGAAGGAAATGAACATACAAGTGAATGAAGCCAACAGAACACCTAATTCTTTAAATGCAAAAAGTATACACCAAGATACACAATTGTGAAACTATCAAAAAGTTCATGACAAAGAAAAAAATCCCAAAGATTGCCAGAGTCAAAATTAGATAACATATAAATGTCCCCTCTCAGACTAACCTCAGACTTCTCAGCAGAAACTCTACAAGAAAGAAGAGAATGGGATGATATCTCAAAATAATTACTATACTATAATACAGAAAGTGCCAGCCAAGAGTACTATTTCCTGACAAACTATCAAATTTGTGGGAGAAATAAAGTTTTTTCCTAACAAACAAAAGCTGAAAGGTTTTGCTGCCATGAGAGCGCCTCTACAAAGAAATATTAAAAGAAGATCTACAATCTAAAACAAATAGAAGAAAAAATCATCTAAACAAAGTCAGAAATAGATAAACAAAACCAGGAAACAAAAATCGAGATGACAGTATCAATTTCTAAAATATCAATAATCACTTTAAATTCAAATGTACTGAATTCACCAATTCAAAGGCACAGAGTGGCTAAATGAATTTTAAAAAACCACTATATGCTGCTTGCAAGAAACTCACCTAAGGTCAAGAGACAAGCACAGGCTTAAAGTAAATGGGTGAAGAACAATACTACAAGTGAATGGTTGATCCAAATGAGCAGGAGCTGCTATACTCATCTCAGATAAAGTAGTCTTTCAATTACAGAAGGTAAAAAGATAAAGATGGGCAATATTGAATGGTAAAGGTATCAATACAACAGAAAGATTTAACACTTATTGATATATATGACTCCAATAACAGGGTACTCATATATACCAAGAAATTTTTAACATATTTAAATAGAGTTATTAACAGCAACAATATAATAGTAGGGGACTTAACACTCTTCTTTCCGTGAAAGACAGATCAACCAAAGAATCAATAAAGAAACAAGATCTTTAAGCAACAAAGCAGAATAGATGAACTTTATAAGGAATATAAGGATGAATTTTTTTAAAAAATACCTGAATTCAAGTAAAAACGAAGACATGACAGATAAGAATCTATGGGACTCAGCAAAAGCAGTAATATGAAGAAAACATAGCAATACAATCCTATCTCAGGAAACAGAAACAATGACAAATGAAAAAACTAAACCTTCACCTAAAGGAACTAGAAAAAGAAAAAAAGAGACAAAAATCCAATAGAAGGGAAGAAAAATAAAGGTTAGGGCTAATTTCAATGAAATAGACATCAAAAAGACTATACAGAGTCAATAAAACTGAAAGTTGTTTTTTGAAAGAATGAACAAAATAGAGAGGCTAGTCGCAAGACTCACAAAAGAGGAGAGAAAATACAATCAGAAATGAAAGAGGAATAATCACTACAGTTGCATATAAATACAGAGGATTATGCAAACATTATGTACAACTATATAACAACAAATTAGATAACCTGGAAGAAATGGGCACATTCCAGCAAACATACAACTTTCCAGAAGTAAGCCAAGAAGACCCAGTTATTATAAACAGATCAATAAAAGCCAAGGAAATAAAAACAGTAATTGAACAGCTTCTAAAACAAGAAACCTGGACCAGAAAGTTTCATCAGTAAATTCAACAAAACATTCAAAGATTTAATGCCAATAATCTTAAACTCTTGAATAAATGAAGATGTTTGCAAACATTCATGCACTTTTTACGATGCCAATAGTATGCTGATTCCAAAACCAGATAGAGATAGCACCAAAAAAGAAAACTACATACAGGTCTATTTGATAACTATTGATGCAAAAATTCTCAACAAAATACTAGCAACCCAAATTGAACGACATAATAAACAAATAATACAATATCATGATCAAGTGGAATTTATTCCAGGGATAGAAGTATGGTTCAATATATTCAAATCAATAAATGTGATACAGCAAGAAAAAGGACAGCAATCACATGATTATCTCAAAAATCACAGAAAAGAACTTGTTAAGATTCAGTACCATTTATAGTTTTTAATAAAAAACCTCCAAATAATAGGTAGGGAAGGAATGTACTTCAACATAATACAGGTTATCTATGACAAATCCACAGCTAGCATTTTACTTAATCGAGAATATCTGAAAGTTTTTCCTCTAAGATCAGGAGCAAGGCAAGGGAGCACATTCTCACCATTACTATTTCATACACTGTTTGAGGTCCTAACCAATGCAACTAGACAAGAAAAAGATATAAAAGGCATCCAAACAGAAAAGGATGAAGATGAACTATCACTATTGGCAAATAGCACTATAATACACATAAAGAACCCCAAAGACTCAAGTGAAAAGCTACTAGAACCAATAAACAAATACAGTAAAGTGGCAGTCTACACAATTGTTATCAAAAATCTGTTGCATTTCTGCATGCTAACAATGAAAATATAGAAATAGATCTCAAGAAAAAATACCATCTACCATTGCATCTAAAAAAATGAAATGCCTTGGAATAAACAACCAAAAATGAGGACATATACTATGAAAACTATAGGATATTGTTAAAAGAAATAAAAGACAACACAAAGAAATGGAAACATAGTCTCCATGCTTATGGATTGGTAGAATAAACAATAAAATTGCTATATTGTCCAAGATAATATATAGATTCAGTGCTATCCCCATCAAAATTCCAAACACGTTCTTCACGGATATAGAAGAAAAATAGCAAATCTTATTTGGAACTGCAAGCAACCCAGGGTAGAATAACAATCATCAGGGAAAAATCAGCAATGGAGGAACCATGCTGCCTGACTTCAAACTCTACTACAAAGAAGTAAATATCAAAACAGCATGGTATTGGAATAAAAAGAGAAATACAGATCAATACAACAGAATTGAAAGCTCAGAAATAAAGCCACACAGCATGGACATCCAATGTCAATAACTAAGCCAAAGACTTAAAATGGGATGAGAATAGTCTCCAACAAAGGGCACCGGGAAGACTGGACAGCCACATGCAAAAGGTTGAAGCTAGACCACTACCTTAACCACGCATAAAAATTAATTCAAAATGGATTTAAAGACTTAGATTTAAAGACAGAAACATAAAGTACATAGAAGAAATCATAGGCAAATGTTACTGGACATAGACTTAAGAGATACCTTTGGGAACTCAACCCTAGTCATGAGGCAAATAAAATCCAAAATAAGCAGGATTATATCAAAGTGAAAATCTTCTACACAGCAAAGGAAACACACATTAAAGCAAAAAGTAATTAAACTGAATGAGAAAAGGTATTTCCCAATCACACCTCTGACAAGGGATTAATATCAAAAACATACAAAGAACTGAAAATTGGACAACAAAAAACAATTCAATCAAAAATGGGCAGGTAACCCTTCTAAGGATGACATACTAATGGCCAGAAAGCCATGAAAATATTTCCTTCTTCCCTTATCATTAGGGTAATACAAATCAAAGCAAAAATGAGATATCACCTTATACCTGTGAGGAGGGCTATCACACATAAAAAAGAAAAAAACAAGTGCTGGAGAGGATTGGAGAAAAGGGAACTCTGATTCGCTGTTGGTGGGCATGTAAATGGTGCAACCATTCTGAAAAGCAATATGGAGATTCCTCAAAGGACTGAGAAATGAAATCCAATTGATAAAGATATTTCATTTTTGAGCATTTAACTTAAAAAACAAATAAGACATATTTTCAGAGACATATGCACCCCCATGTTCATTGCAGAATTATTTACAATAGTCAAGATCTGGAAACTATGTTAACACCCATCAACACATGAGCAGATAAAGAAGTCATAATATATAAATACATATTTATATATACAGATATATACACACACACAAATATAATGTACCATGGAGTACCATGGAGCCATCCAAAAGGAAGAAATACTGCCATTTGCATCAACATGGATGGAATTGGGGAGATAATTATGTTTAGTAAAATAAACCAGAGGAAGAAAGACAGGCATCATATGATATCACTCATATGATGAATATAAAGATAGAAAACAAATGAATGTCATTAATGAAGAAACATACCTTTTGAAAAAGAGAGAATTAATACAAACATCAATAGACTCTTAGTAGCAGGGGGAAAAGGCAAATCAAAAGGTCCAGAAGATATGGGAGGTAGGGAGAAATGGGGTAAAGGGGATTAATTGTAAAGTGAAGGGGGAAATAAAGTGATAAACCTAGAGTGCTATGTACAGATTTAAATTTGCTATTATGTATTCTTCAAACCAAATTAATATCAAAATGCAATATTCCTTCATAACATCAATTTTAAAACATCAATGATAGATTTGGAAAAACTATAATATGCTATTTATGATTCACCAGGTTAGACAGTATCAAAAACACTTCAATAAAGAAAAAAGTTAAGTGCACCCTGATCTAGCAGCAGGTGGGCCAGCCACCTCTGAAGGAGCACAGGATTTGTACATCTCAAGGACCGAGGTTCATATACCAGGTCCAAAGGATCAACCAATGTGAACTACAAAATTAAAATAAAATACTTCTTTCCCCTCTCTTCCTGCCTGCCCCTGATCACCTTCATTCATTCCTACCTGCACATTTCCTTAAAAAGGAAACAAAAAAGATCTGTCATTTTAATCAACATGGATGGAAACAGGAGATTATGTTAAGTGAAATAAGCCAAAAGAAGAAAGATAGCAGACAATCAAAGTGATATGTGAATATTTTAAAAATGAGGAACAGATGAAAGGAAACTAACACTTGGACTGAGGTGACCAATAGGGAGTGGGTGGGGGGAGGGGATAGTGGTGTTGGAGCCACTGGGCAATGGTGAAGGACACTTGGTGATTTGGTGGAGAGCAGGGTATGTTGACATATATCTTAGAAACAGGGAAACTGCACATATGAGGAACCTATATATGGATTGATTTTAATGTAAAATCTAAGTCTATTAAAAATAGACATAGAGTGGCTAGGTGGATCAAAAAACAGAAGGCATCAATATTACACCTATAATAAATGCATATCAGACCCAAATATAAAGATAGGCAGAGAAAGTCTAGACTTATGTAAAATATATCAAAGCCTCAATAACGAAAGGAAATCTGGGATTGGAATACTACTACCAGACAACACAAAAGTCGATTAAAAATGCTATCATGAGGCAAGGATGGACACTACATTATGTTCAAGGGTGCTATACATCAAGAAGAAATAACTATCATCAATACAGATGCACCCAAAACAGGATCATATATATATATATATATATATATATATATATATATATAACAAATGCTGACAGGACTATTGGCAGACATTGACAGTAATACAATAGTAGGGGAATTTACTGCTCCACCGATATTAACAGATCAAGCAGGCAGAAAACCAACAAAGAAACAAGCGATCACATGGACTTAAACGACATATACACAGTGTTCTACTGCAAGAAAAATTATACATTCTTCTTGATGTTCATTGAACATTCTCAAAAATAGAAGAAATCCTGGGAGACAAAACAACTGTCATAAAATTTAGAAAAATTCAAATTATAGAAATAATCTTTTCTTACCATAAAAGGGTAAAACAAGAAATTAATCTAAAGAAAAAAGTTAAAAGAACCACAAAGATATGAAGATTGAGCAACATGACTTTGAACAAATCCTGAATCATCAATAACATTAAATCATATCAATAAGCAAATTAAAATTCATAAATGAGCTACCAGAACATATAGAATGTGGCAAATGTAGCTCTGAGAGGAAAACTGATAGCCATATACTCACACACCAAAAACCAGGACACAGCCCAAGTTAAATATCTAACCACACACCAGAGGGAACTAGAAAGCGAAGAACAATAAAAACAAAAATCATCGGAAGAAAAGAAATAATAAGAATCACAGCAGAAATAAATTAATTGAATGCGACAAAAATGTTGAATCCAAAAGCTGATTCTTTGAAAAAATTAACAAAATCGATATAACCCTAGCAATACTCATGAAAAAAATAGAGAAAACCCTAATAATAAAAATCAGAAATAAAAGAGGTGAGATCACAACTGACATCACAAAAATACAAAGGCTCATGAAGCACTATAATGCTACATACTAACAAATTTGTCAGACATATGCCAAGGTATCAAGAGCATACAATGAAGGAAAGAAAATCCATTCAAAAATGATTATGGGGAAATTGGAAAGACATCTGCAAAAATAATAATCTTAAGTATTCATTGTCACCAAGTACAAAAGTCAAATCAAAATGGATAAAACACCTGAACATAAGACCTGGAACCATGAAATACCTAATATGGGAAAAGCACTCAATGAAAACACCTCAGAAACTGTCTTTGGGGGAGGAATAGTGACTGTGAAAGTACCCCAAGCAAAACTACACAATTAGGAGTACATAAAACTGAAAATCTTCTGCACAGCAAAAGAAACCACCACTAAAACAAACAGACAACCCAAAATATTGGAGAAGATGCTCACACCACATACATCAGACAAAAGCTTAATTTCTAAACTATACAAGAGGACATACATCTCAAAGTAAAAGCAAGTGATTCACTCAAAATTGGGCAAAAGAGTTGAATAGAGACTTTAAAAAGAAGACACACAGATGACTGACACCTGAAAAAATGTTCATCACTCAATTCAGAGAAATGCAAATCAAGTGATATAGTGTGTGATATACATCCTTACACCAGTGAGAATGGCCTATATCAAAAAGTCTGGAAATAGGTGGTGTTGGAGGGAATGTGGAGAAAAGGGAATCCTCTTTCAAGTCTGTGGGCATGTAAACTGGTGCAACTTCATTGAAAGACAATATGGAGATACCTCAAACAAAAAAACACAAAGATGAATTTACTATTTAATCTGGCAATCCCACTCCTGCACATAATCTACCCAGATGAAAATCCCTAATCAGGAAAAAAACATCTGCACCCCTATGTTCATAGCAGCACAATTCACTGTGGCTAAGACATGAAAACAAGCTATCCAGTCAGCAGCAGATGATTGGATAAAGAAGCTGTGGTGCTCAATGGAATTCTCTGCTAGTATTTTAAAAAACTGTGCTCTTTGCTACAATCTGGGTGGAAGTGGAGGGTATTTGTTAAATGAAGTAAGTCAGAATGAAAAAGAAAAAGACAGGATAGTTTCACTCATACATGTGCTGTGATGAAATGAAATAAATGAACATTCAAACCTACCATGGCCCCTGTGGCTTATCAACAGGGTCTCTGAGAGGGGGCTACAGGAGTATAAAGAAAAACATAAACAACAAACATATAGAAAAGTGGGGGCCAGGTGGGACTCTCCTCTCAGAGACAGTGACCCCGAGTCTGGTTCCTCAACTTAATTTATAGGGCTGGATTACAGATGAGGTCATGGGAATAAAACAAAGACTTGTAGGCAAAAACTGTTGCCCTGCTCTCGGAAACTGTTGAAGGTATAGCAGCATTGAAGGTCAAGGCTCAGTTTTCAGTTTGCTATTTATCTACTTCTAGCTCTGCTGACCATGAGAAATTCTGTCCTGGGAAACTTTGCAGAAGCTGACAGAAAGCAATTCGCTCCCCACATCTCCCTCTTTGTATTCTTTTAAATAGACGGTGGCAGTAAGTGCCAGCATAATCAGCTGTACGCAGCAGGACTTAAGTCTTGCCTGTGGCCTTGCCATTGATAAATTCTTCTTTACCTCCTTACAGAGCAAAGTGCTTGATATTGACCTATAATGCTTTGATTTGGACCCCGTGCGACACTGCCTGTCTTAGGTTGACCTTCTTTAGGGCTCTTACCTGTCATTGGCAAACCAGCCTTCTGGGAGTCATAAATGGTTATATTTGTCTGTTATGGCTGACTTTCTAGAAGGTCTGAGTCACATTTTTCCGACCAAAGTGAAAAGAGCTTTATCAATCCTGGTCCTTATCAGCTTACACTGCCAAGAGCAAATGCTCGATTTTGTAAAAAAAGAAAAGAAAGGAGAAGAGGGAGAACCTTATGCTTTGTATTCCACCTCTGATTAGTTCCCAAGGGCTATTGCTATAGATTCTAAAGTATTCTATTTTGCTTCTAATTTTCATCTATACATAATGGGTGCTAAGGGCAATAAGGAATGGAAGGAGGACATTGTGGACCTACCCGTGAGGTATTAGTCTGCATACCATTTTGGGATAATTTTTCAAATTTCAGGAACCAGTTAAACTAGTAACCTTGCCTCCTCCATAAGATGCCTGATTTTCTTGAGTCAGTTGGAGACAACCAGTTTTAGACTGAGAAGAAAGGCAAACAGATATAGAATGACTTAAACCAGAGAAATTAAAGCCTCCTCAAGACTTTGGGGTGATATGAATAGCAGATCGGATTCACATCATACATGTGTCATTGTCCCATGATGAGATCTTTCTGCTTAGCCATTGCCGTGACCTTCTGCACCAGTGCCCCAAAATGCCATTTGGAAGCAGCCGTGCCTTGATCATGACAATTTAAAAAAATTAAAGTAAAAAGAGCTGGATTCAATTTCTTGGAAAGTGACTAGATTTATTTTCTTGGAAGGTGAGTGTGTAAAAACCTTTAGGTCTCCCTCTTTTTATTCTTTTAAATTGTGTTTTGAGTTTGGTCAATTCTTTTCACAATAGCTTGTCCCTGGGAATTATCAGGAATTCCCATCTTGTGTGACATGCCAAACTGCTTACAAAAGCTTTGAAAGCTACCACTGGTATAAGGCAAACCACAGTCAGTTTTGATTTGACAAGGCTTTCCCATTTTGGCAAATGCTGTTAAACAGTGAATAATAACATGCTTAGCATTTTCTTCTGTTTGTCAAGTAGCAAAGATATAATGAGAGCAAGTGTCTATAGAGACATGGACCTATCACATTCTATCAAATTTCAGAATGGAAGTAACATCCATTTGCCAGAGCTGATTGCCAGGACTGATTTAATGAAAGGCATTGTGAATGATCTTGAAGCTCTCAACCTCCTGGAATATCTGAGGCTGATAGTTGGCACTTTGATTGCTCTTTTACCTGTATCAATTTTACTTTTGTTATTGCTCTGTACAGTCTGGAGAATTAGTTACAAAACCTAAACTTTTCCCCAAATGAAGATGGCTTCACTTACTGTCATTGTCACTGCTCAAGCTGCAAAACAAATTACTTAACTGTTGGGGGCAGAAAACAGAGCAAGGTCAGAGTTGGAGCTACCAGAACATCAAGAACACCTGGCAAAAACCTCTGGGAAGGAACTTAGGCCAGTGTTCCTGTAACTGTTTCACTCCCCAAAGCAAGACAGACACAGCTATGAAGTTAGAGAGCAGAGGGGCACACAAAGCAATGTAAATACAAACTTGCATCATTTTATTGATTTCTCTCAACTCCTGCAGCAACCTCCATTTTTCTGATTTCTCAGGGAGACAAAGGTAGGAGTATTTCAAGGACTTAAATTTCCTTGACTATGTTCTGTGTTTAGCTGCATTTTTAGTAAGAGCTCTGCGGCCTGCAATTTGTCTTCAGTTATGAGACAGGGTCATGATAACGCAAAGACTGTCCTGAGTTGTTAGGTTCTGGCCTCTCAGATATATGGAATATTCTGTGGTGTCCTCTCCTCTAAATATTTCATTTTCCCCATCAGAGATTTCAGCCTGCTTTCATTTATCAAATTGCAGAGGCTTATCTTTTACTTTTCTAGCCATGTCAGATGGCAGTGTTTCATTGTCTCCCACCCTCTGACAGTCTTCAGTTGTCTCAGTGGGTGGAAGCATGATCTAGCCCTCTACCGCAGCCACTAAAGACTTACTTTTGCCTGCAGCCTTTATATCCTCTCAGAGGGTGAAGTGAATCCTTTATTAAAGCCCAAAGAGTAAAAGTAGTAATAGGAATACTTTGTCGACCCTCAGCAATATAATGATCTCACAATTGCTGTCCTGTTTTCATCCAAGTGTTCTCATTTATGGTCCCTTCTTCAAGAAACCAGGGGAAAATTTGCAGTGTAAGATTTAAGAATTGCTCTGTTTGTGCAGTGAGAATCTTGGTGCCCCTAGCTGATATCATAGATTTCAGAATCTGCACATAGAGGGTTTCGAAGAACCCAATTGCTCTACCTTCACAGTGTGACTCTTCTTGTCCCTTGTTGACAGCATAGATTTCAACACCTGCACATAGAGTATTCTATCTGAAGAACCCGTGTTCCCCATTTTGAACACCAGGCTATATTAAAAAATGAAATATGATGTGCTCCTACTTAACCTTGGACCTTATCCACCATGTGTGCACACTTTCAGGAGCTGGCTCTCTGTCAAATTCTTTTTATTCTCTTTATCTTTATTTGTTTATTTAGTCCCCCCGTTCTCAGAGCCCACATTGGGTGCCTAATACCGCAATCCACATGGCTTATCAACAGGGTCTCTGAGAGGAGGGCTACAGGAGCCTAAAGAAAAAAACAGACAAATATATATGGAAAAGTGGGGCTGGATGGGACAATGTTCTCCTCTCAGAGACAGTGACCCTAAGCCTGGCTCCTTGACTTAATTTGTAGAGCTGGATTACAAAGGACGTAATGGGAATAAAACAAAGAAATACTTGTAGGTGTAGGCTATTCCCCTACTATCAGGAACAGTTGAAGGTATAGCAACATTGAAGATTGAAGCTTAGTTTGC
Source organism: Solenodon paradoxus (assembly GCA_004363575.1). Lineage (NCBI taxonomy): Eukaryota > Metazoa > Chordata > Mammalia > Eulipotyphla > Solenodontidae > Solenodon > Solenodon paradoxus. The sequence continues at coordinate 16,349 of RJWH01002764.1, read as the reverse complement.
AGTTTTTTATTTATCTACTTCTTGCTCTGCTGACTATGCCTTGGGAAACAAGTTTTTTACAGGTAAAAGACATTTACTGAGATTATAAAAATGGGCTTGTTTATTCCATCACAGAACAGCAAGTATATAGAATAGAAAAGGAGCCTTCACACCCCTTGAAAACACATTCACTTCCCTGGAAAATATGGATGACCAACATTTCCGATCAGAGAATATATATCCCCCATAACAGAGTGTGGGATCACAGTCAGACTCTGGGTGCCCTGCACAAATTCAAATTGCATAAAGTAAATGTCATTTCATTCACAGAGTAATTCATCAGTCACAATTTCTTGTCCAAAAGTGTATTCCATAAAATACTTTTCGTTAAAAATAAAATAATTTCCCATAGTAAACTTCAACTCACCCCCCAAAAAAAACAAGTTTTTATCTTCTGCCACCTGCACACGAGAACTGACAATTCTCAGAACCACACCCAGAGGTCTGCCCGCAGAGCAGGAGGGTGAGGATCCAGGTCATCCAGGACTCACTCTGAGGTCTTGTACAGGGATGTGAGTCTCCAGGGAGCCCACAGGGATGTGACAGGGACAGAGAAGGGGCCCTATGGGGATACAGCCTCGGGGAGTAATGGGGTTCAACCCCTGGGGGAGCATCATCAACCCCAGAGTCAGAGCTGAGCCCCTCTGCTAGGAGACCCACAGGGTTCCCTAGAGAAGGATTCTTAAGGGGCACAGAGATCCCCCTGGTCCCAGCCTCCAAGGAGCACATGGTCATGGACACATTTCCTGAGTTACACATGAAGTATGGAAGGAGGGTCCCAGAGAAGGACGTCCGGGGGAAGGAGAAAATGTGGGAGCCATCAGTCATGTTATAGAAGGAGACGTCCCCTCCATCACAGTCCAGGAAAACCCCCACCCTGTGGGGAATCTGCCTCAGGGGTAGAGAAGTGACAGGGAGACTACAGACAAAACGTTCATTGTCTAAATGCTTCAAAACCCAGTAACCCTTTTCTGTGGAAATTTCGAACCACTATATCCTTTCCACAGTTTCTCTACAGACACCCAGAGTCCATGTGTTTCCATTTCCATTCCTGATCTCCACCTCCCAGTAACGGCGCCCTGATGTGATGCCCTCACGGCCCATAACGCTGCAATATATGGAGAAGTCCATAAAGGTTATGTTCCAGGTAAGAGTCTTCCTGTCAGCAGAGATGACAGAGCCTGGCGGGGAAGACGATGGATCCAGAGTGACAGACCCTGCAGAGAGAAGCACAGTCACACAGGCTGCCCCTGCCCCACACAGGAGCACGTGACCACCTCACCCCACACTGAGCTGCATGGGGGGCGGCAGAGAAACCTGGGATGAGAGCCTGTGACTCAGGTCACATCCTCGAGCAGAACAAGGAGCCACATGACTGATGTGGAGGTTAAATATGTCACAGGCCCTGAGGACAAGCCTCGACTCAAGGACAGAGGGATGTCTGTTTAGCATCCAGTATAGACTTTTCCACCAGTTCCGCCTGTGTGACTGTCTCTGGCCACCCCACCCACTGCCAGTGATGGTGCCAACATCTCATCACCACGGAGAACAGACAGGGAAACAGAAGCTGTGGGGGCAGCAGGAGGAGCATCAGAAAGCACGTGCATCACTCACAGGGCTGGAACTTCTCCCTCCGCCAGTCTGCAAGAAAACCACAGGTTTCATGTCAAAGATTACAGACACTCTACACATCAGGTCAGAATATAATTTTCTGAAATATATTGTTGCAAGATTTACAGGGAATATTCTATTTATAGTTTATCTCTTTTTGACTTTCACACACATTTACAGGTATCATGCCTGAAACCCCCAAAATATTGTCAAAAATTTGATACCAGGGATTGAGTGAATGATACTGACCAGAACAGAAAGACCTTTGACTATCAGCTTATGGTTCTGAAGACACACACCTGTTCTTAAAACTAGGTTTTCTTGAAAAGTGTTGCCAGAGGAAGTATCCCCTTACTTATGAAGACCTGGATAGGCTGAACTTGTAGGCTGATTCTGCCAAAGGGAGAGAGATTTTCATGACTGAGCTGAACCTAGAGCATGACTAGATTATCAGTAAAGAGAATTCGATATGTGGCTTCAGGAAACCTTCCCTGTTTAGAGAGCAATGGAGGAGACTCTAGGCAGGAGACAGTGAAGTTAAATGAGGAAAAATCTAACAACACTGTCAAGATCCACCACAGATCACTTTTCTGTATATTCTCATGGCGCATTAGGAACAAAACATCCCAATAGATACGGGACACACAAAGTTATTAGATCTAGTCATCTGCTCACATCAAAATTGATTTGGTAAGACTGCAAGATTCCAGAAAAAATTCCTCTGCAGTAAGTAATGGTGCCTAAATAATATTAATATGCTACCAATAGCTTGAGAATAGTTATTCTAGCAGAAAAGAGGGAACTCAAGATGTGACATAAAGCTTATGATCCTCAAAATAAAAATATTGCCCTGGGTTATCCAAGTGAATCCAATATAATCACATTAACCATAAGAGCAGAGACCCTTGCCATTCTGTGGTTGGAGAAATTATATGAAAATGGAGCAGGGTCAGAAAGAGGCCAGTTTTCTGGTAGCCAATGAATGCAGGTGGGCTCTGGATGCTGAAAAGACAAGAAGCGATTCCAGGAAGGAATGTACTCCCGCAAAATCAGTGAAACTTCTCTCAGACTTCTGACCTACAGTGATGTCAGATAAAAAATGTGTGTAGTAGGTGTGAGCCACTGAGTGTGTAGTAATTTATTCTGGAAGCAAATAGAAAACTGTCACCTCCACAGGGAGGCAGGCACACAGGCACCATGAGCTGAGACCTTGGCAGGGACAGTGTCTGGGGAGAAAAAGGATACAGAGAGGCTGCACATGAAAGATGAGGATCCAGATGTGCTCTGGGGAGATGCAGGCACAGCGGTGCCCAGAGACCAGGGGCAGGAGGCTGGACTGGAGGAGGAAGCCACACTGTGCATCAGAATTCCAGTCAGAGTGAGTGACACCAGCCATGAGCTCCCCCTTGGTGGAAGGTGATCACAAACAATGGCCCAGATGACCAGATGGGACCTAATCTGCCCTCTTCATCAGACAATTACACAGTCCCTGCAGGACCAGAGAGGACAAGCCTCCATAGTGCACCTGGAATGACAAAGAGGAAAGTACAGGAACCCCACTCTGACTAAGGCCAAGTAATCTCTATCCTGATAGTCTGTCCTGGAAGGAGAAAGGTAGTTCACTGACCCAAAAAAGCAGTAGATATATAGTACAACACTGAGATGTCATCTATGGGAGTGTTTTAATTTTCCAGTAGTGGGAAGGACTCAGGAATAATAATAGATTTATGAAAGTCACTTTTTTCTTATATATGTTGAATAAAAATTTGTAATCATCTCCACACCTATACAAGTTCATGTGGAGAAACAGGCATTTCTATCTTTGTTAATTTGCTTGATAGGAAATTAGTTCAGATGAAATGATTGCCTGGTGTGCCCTGGTGGAGTAGTGGTTGGGTCTGTCGACTCCCACTGAACGCAGTCCACATGCATGTCAGGGACCCAGGGTCACGTTCTAAGAGGGGATGTGACGAGGATAAACAGCTTCATAGTGGATGCAGATGTTTCTTCCTCCTCTCTCCTCCTGCCTGCTGGCCCCTCACCATCATTCCTGCTGCCCCTTTTCTTTAAAAAAGGCCCATGTAACCTATTTGAGAAAAATCACTTCAGCTTATATCCAACTATGTTCTTTACTATAACTGCTGCACACTACCAAGTAGAACAAGGAGGACGGTGAGGGAAGAACAATAACAAGATGATGATAAAAACAAAAGGAAAATTAAAATAAGTTTATTTTTTTGAAATAAGAACCCATTAAGACCTGTTTTTTACACTTCAGCGCACTATTAATTATAAATGTATCCTCGATTATAAATGGAAAATTATTCTAACTTTATAAAAAATGTAAGATCACACATTTATGCATCATGAATCTGTCAATATGAAAATGTTTTCACCAGTGTAATGATGCTGGTGTTTCTATTTTAAAGCCCAAATGATGTATCAAAGTAATGTCTGCACTAAACACACGACATACACTCAGCAGAGAATGGGGAAGGGAGGAGGCAGAAGGAGAAAGGCTGTGTGACCCTCACTGTTTACAAACAAACCCTGGAGCATCAGTGAGACCCTGAGGAGGGTTCATCTCACGTCTGGCCTCCAGACCATGTTCACCCCACAGCTCGCCCCTCTCTGTTTCTCACTCTGTTTCCCGGACAGTAAACAGAAATGTCCAGAGCAGGGAGGACACGGTCCACGGCTCAGAGGACACAGATCCTTATCTCGCTCCCTGTCACAGATTCCCTGACAGCCCTTCATGGCCTTAGGACACCTGGGCCACCCTCCTGCCCCGACCGCTCGTGGGAGGTTGAGACGGTTTCATCACATGCACCTTCCATTTAGAATTCCCCTCAAACATGAATTTAAAAATTATGAGCTTTTCTGAAATATTTCAGATGAGTGAAGGATCCATTACACTTATGACCCAGACCTTGCAAAGCCTCTAAGCACGTCCCAAAGCACACACTGTCACTGTAGCTGGGACCTCTCTGCACTCACTCTGTCCACTGAAACCTCTGCGAGCATTTCTCCCCACACTCCTCTCCTCCATCTCCTCCCCTCTCCCTCCTTCTGGTCCTTCCTCCTGATTCACTCCCCTTCTTTGGTAAACATTTTAATGCTTCTCTGTTTGTCCTTTTCAGATCTTAACATGTTGCTTCTACAAAAACAAACAAGGATCCTGAGTTGCTGACCATATTTCTTTCAGGCCAAAACGGGACAGGGCTTGTGTCCAGCTCAACAGACTGAGTTCAGACAACACAACTGCCCTCTGCCCTGCATTACAGATGCCCTGATTTATTAAAAATGGGACAAAATTGACAGTCAGGAAATATGTAAACTGATGATAATGCCATGTTTAAATGGTACAAAGAGTCAGCCTAATCCTGAGTCTTTCCAAATAATAAAGAATTATTCTAAAATGGAAAATGACAACTCTAAAAAATCATGCTACCCTTTTCTTCCTGTTACAAAAACACATAGAAGAGGTTTTTCATATTAATATCAGATCTTTCGCAGGACCCACCTCAGAGCCATAAATATCCCAGTGGCTCTGAGCTGCAGACCCAGAACACCTGAGAGAGAAGAGGCAGGTAGTAGGCTGGGAAGAAAGATGAGAAGACACACATTGGCACTTACCTGCATACAGGGGGGCGTTCCTCCTGGCTGCAAGGAAACACACCTGGTGAGACTCAGTCAGAACAAGTTTGCTCAGGTGAATCTACTGACCTAGCCTCCATCTTCCCTACAGGTGAGACTGGACAGAGGGTGGAGGGAGAGGATGGAGGGAGGTGACCTCCTGCTTTGTGAGACAGCAGGTCACTGTCTGCTGGACACAGGTCAGGAAGCTGCTGTGCAGACAAGTTTCATGAATTCCATGCAACTAAGTGACTTTCAGCAAGTCACGCAGCTGCCTCTGTGTCTTTTATTCTATTTACATTCAGGTTAGCCTCTAAGAACCAAAATTATACTGTATGAAACACCATTAGAAAATAAAATAAATAAAATATATATGGACCAATAATTACATGAAAATGTTGTTATAGCCAGTCTCTTCAAGAAAAGGTATACTTGGGAAATAATCAAAAAAGGGGAATGAGAGGGATGTGAATTGAGCTCTGGGATGAAGATGAACAATGTGAAAATATTTCTCTTCTGGGTGAGAGACCATTGAACCACGTCCACAGCTATGTCAGTCCATGTCATCCCAGCACCTTCAGCAGGTACAGACAACAAACTCTCTCTGGATGTGTCAGGACTGGAGGAGGAGGCTATACTCCCAAATAATGACCCCACTTGCTCAGCTGACTCTGTTAATAAACCCACACCAGTGGTCTTGTGGCGTCCAGGGAAAATCAGGAACAAAATGCAGGACAAGCAGCAGTATGGTACCCAGGGCAGGGGAAATGAGGGCCTGACAAGCTCCATGGATAAACATTCTCCCTGGTTCCCAAGTGCTGGGTAGGAAACAGGAGGTCAGATCTGGGAGGGCCCTGGGGCTGGGTGCTGCCTCCACCAGCCTCCTCTTCTGCCCCAGGGAAGAGGGCACATGTCTGTGTTTAAACAGGAACAAGGAGATGGGACACCTTGCAGTGGGTGGGACAGGAGATCAAGGACACCAACAGCCTCACTCACCATCCAGGTAAGCTGTCTTCCTCCTGTCTGAAAGGAAACACAGGGAACAGGTGAGTGAAGATCCAGACTGTCTCCCAGGAAGGTGACAAAGGGTTCCGGTGGAAGTAATACTTACTGAGATTTTCCTGGATTTCACCTGAAACAGTGAAAATATAAGCATGAACTTAGTCCCTACAAAAAGGAAAGACTGTGCCCATATATTCCTCCCAAAAGAACTTTTCTGTACCCTAAAAGTTCCCACTATGTGTTTGAGAACCACACTGTTTAGTCTGATCTCCTCAACCACCAGCTTTGATCACCTTGGGAGCTGGAGTCCTGGACTCTGGCCCTGTGATCAGCTTGTCCAACCAGCGTGAAGTGGGCCCCAGTCGTATATTACCTCTGACCTTCAGAACATCCTCCATCATCCACTGGTCCTCCTTCTCCTCCTGATGCAGTTTCCTTAGTACCCTTAGCACCCTGAACTTTCTGGAATGTTCTCTCCTGGAGTAATAGGCGGCCCCCAGGATTAGGATCATCAGCAGGGGCAGGCTCACCAGGAAAGCCGGCTTCCAGGGAGAGGCCTGGGGGAAGAAGGGCTCTGCGCCCAGTCAAATAGATGGTCAGGGGTAGAATCCAAACAGGCTGCCAGCACAGCCCGCCCAGCAACCTCCAAAGCCTTCTTCATCCCTGCTGGGAGCTGGAAGCAGCGCTGACCTGGGATGAAAATGGCCATGGCCTTCTCCTGGCCCAGGACGGGGTTGAGGAGGGAGCAGGTCACGTTCCCCGCAGAGCTGGCTCTCACCACCAGAGCGGCCTCCACGCTGAACAGTCCTTCACTGTCCTGGGTCTGGACCTCTGACACCGCCAGGAGCTTGTCTCCG
>RJWH01002763.1:0-203328 GCA_004363575.1 Solenodon paradoxus | reverse complement strand
ACCCAAGAACGGTATTCAAAGACTTGGCTTCATTGGAGGCATTCTGTTTGAAGTCGCTGTTTCGAAGAGCCAGTTGATGATGTTCAGGGAGGTTGTGGTGATGTCGTTCTTGGACACGAGACTCTTTGCACATGTTTGGAGCTGGTCCATCAAGCATTTGTACTCTGAGACTCTCACTGCTAAACATCCTTACGTTTCTTGAGAGCAAAATAAACTTTTCTCCATCTGGTCTTATTGTCCGAGCTATTGGACGAGTATGCGTGCGGTCTGTGTATGTCCCCAGCCTGTGTGTGCAGCGAACACCTACATAGTGTCTCTTCGGTCCTCATGGCACCGTGGGAACGCAGACACTCAGGATTCAAACTCTGATTGTATGGTGATAGTTCTCATGTGTTCTGAGAAGCGTGTGTGTGTGTGTGTGTGTGTGTGTGTAAAGGAAAGGTGTAGTCAGCAATGATGGAGGAAGAACATTTTATTTATCTTACTTAGTTGTTCATCTTGGTTGCATCCCCACCCCACCTCACCCCCGGACTCGGGACACCAGCCCAGGTCCTAGGGATGTATGTGGACTGTTCTTGGCCGGAGGCAGCAGACCCACCTGCTATTCCACTAGGGTGTGCCCCTGAGAAATGTTTTATATGTGACTTTAATTACCCTAATGGCAATAACTACGATTCCTTTCCTTTTTAAAGTATTTTTCCCCTGAATCTTCAATTGCAGAGCTAGTGGGGAATGCCTTTGCGATACTGAGATATTCCTGTGAATTGTTTGCAGACAAAAACACCATTTACATATCCCCACAGTTTTCTCTAAACAGAATATCGATGTGTCTGTGACAAGCAGCTTGGAGTTGTTTCCTTTAGTAAAGAAGTTAGAGCATCTTCTCCACCGATAGAGAAAAAGCTGAAACACTGTAGAGATGGTTACACCTGTCTCCACTTTGTCACATGAACCTTGGCATTTTGCTGAGATGGCACAGGTGCACACAGATGCAAAATATGGTGCTATTATTACCCAGCAGGGGAGCAAGAGAGCCAGTGTGTTTCCCCACTATAACCAGCAACCGTATGTAGGGACAGGGACACTGGATTCCCGTGACTTCACAGCCGGGTTCTGCACGCACCCAGGTCGGCACCAGCAGGCCCTCTGTCCACCTGGGATTCGAGGAGTCTCTGCCCTTGTTTGCAGGCAGCTTTCCCGCAGTTCTCCAGCTGCAGCGGAGCTGGCTTCAGAGACCTCCCAGCTCTTGGGAAGGCCCATGTTATGATTTGGATTGGGACTTTTTGAAAGACAAGATCTTTTCTTTCACAAGAACTTGCACATGATTGGTAGTGATTCATGAAAAAGTAATTTCTAAAAAGAGTAGCCGTACTCAAAAAAAGAATGAGGTTAACCAGAAGGCAGCTGTAACCTTTGAATGTGAAGTCTTGGCGCTCAGTTTAATATCAAAATTTTTCTTTGTTCTTCAGAACCACAAAGTACCTCCTTCGATAAGCTTTCCAGTTCCCTTTTACGCTCAGAAGATTTTTGTGCCTGTGAATCTGAAATGTTTTGATTTTATATTCTAATTTATCATGACCGATTTGCTTTTGTGATTATTTAAAATTGGGGCTTGAATGCAGTAGAGAAATAGGAAACAGATAATGAACATCTGGGCACTGTGCCAAGTTCTTTCTTCGCAACATAATCCTGACACTGGACTGTGTCGTGTCACCCATGTCCATGTCAAATAGGGACAACATGACGGAGCCAGAATGGGAATCGAATCTACTAAAGTTATTTGGGCATTTTGTCTGGACACAGTGTCTTTTTCCAGAGAGGAAGGAAGGGAGGAGAGGAAGCTCAGCGTTCAGTGAAGAAGGGAAGCAAGAAGCATCTTTACTAAGTTGTGTTTGGTTTTGGTTTTTCACCCCAGGCACAGGTCATGAACCTGTGTCCTTGGACTTTCCATGTCCCTGTGCCCATGTCTCGGCCACCTGAGCCACAGGGACAGGCCAACAGAGGTATCTTGTGAGGATAGCACAGTGCTGCTTTTTTCAGAATGAGGAAGCTTAATTAGTTTGATGTTCTCATCTGTGTTTCTGAGAGAAGCTAGACCCTCTGAGATGCAGATTTCGAGTGGACCCCTCAATTCATACCTCAGCAAGGAGTTTCTGACGGTGAGTCTTTCTCAATGCCAGCCATCTTCCTCAGCCATTATGTCATGGTTTTGAAGAAAATCCACAGTTTTCCGTTTTTCTTTCTAATTAGTCTGAACGAGGGTAAAGTGGCCCCGCATTCATGACACGCAGAGTTACGGTGAGGAGCCCAGGGTTCAGGGCAGCTTGCCCTCCAGGCACTTCTTATCTAGTATTTCAGTATTACCACAACTTCTTCAAAGTTTAAGATTTTCATTATTGGAGGGGAGAGAGTAATGGTAGAATTTTGTTTAATATTACACTATTGGTGATTAAGAATGTCAGTAGGTTTAAGAATACCCCATGAGGCGTATTCTGGTAGAACAGTGGTTAGGTCAGCCACCTCTGGCCAAGTACAATCCTGGTATATCCCAAGGTCCTGGGCTCCAATCCTGGGGCTGGAGAAAGCAACCAAGATGAACAAATAAAATAAATACAAATACTTTCCCCTCCTCTCTCTTCCTATCTGCCTACTCTCCTTTATTCCAGCTTGCACTTAAACAAATGGTTGATTCAGTGAACAGTTTCTTGGTGACCACCAAGCCAGGCTGTGTTCATATTTACCATAGCCAAAAGCTGTCAATAGGATGTGTCATGGACAGATGAATGGATAAAGAATATGATATATAAACACAATGAAATGCAACTCAGCCATTAAAAAAAAAAGGTGAAATTCTGTCATTTGCAACAACATGGCTAGATATATATGATATTAAGCTTTATTCAAATAAGTCAGACAGGAAATAAATATATGATTTCACTCATGCGGCATGTAGAGAAACTAACTAAATAAATGAAGCAAGTCAACAAAAATAGACTTTATATCTCTAGGAACAAACTAGAAGTTACCAGAAGGGAAGCGAGGGAAGGATGGGAAGATCTAGTAAGAGGAGTCAGTTATATGGAGTAGGGTAGAGTTAGATTGTTGGTGAAAAACTAAATGTGTATTCAGATAATTGATTCATAATGATGTGTACCTTAAACTTCTGTGATGTTACTTCAGTAAAATTAAATACTTGAAAAAAATCAAGACCACAAGTGTAATGTGATAGCTAAAATACAGTTTCAGAAGCCAGCACAGGTGAATAGCTTAGGGATGAAGATTTCCTGAACAGGAAACTGAAAGCTTTAACCATAAGAACGTTGACAGGCGGCTCACCCTTGGGGCTCAGACTGCTGAGACATTGACCTGCAGACCAGGTAAAGCACAAGGAGCTGAGTGGAGGTCTTTTACCTGCCAGTCTTCTCAACGTAATGACTAGCCACCAATGACATGCAAGGCTTTGTGCTAAGAGGTGAGAATACATTGGTAATAGAATGTTGTCTTTCCCTTAATATAAAGAATTCCCAGTTATTAAGTGGCTCTCCCAGAGACAAAATGGTATGTTGAAAAAAAAAAAAGATGTATTTGGAATTAGCTAGACTTGAGTCTGTATCAATCCTACCAGTTAGATCAGCCTTCTGGCAGCTATGCAGGGTATTGTCGCATCCCCACTGGAGTTTTAGCTCGGATTATGCCTTCTAAGAGCTAGATGGAAATAAAGGTATATAAAGGAAGTTATCTTTGAAGCTCAATCCAAAAGTCTGTGGGATATTCAGAGGATTGGAAGGTGGGGAGAGTGAAATGATCAGATAATGATGGACAGTTTATTTCTGTTAATTTTGTTACACCAGGGAGGAGGAATTACATCATCTTTTACCTTTGGTCGAGTAAAACCTTTAGGTCTTTCTTTTGGCCAAGGAGTAGGAGAATTCTAATTCAGTCCTAATTCAACATCCAGGAAACAGGAAATTTAGAAACATGAAGAATTGATCAGGCTGCCTTTCAAGTTCCCAAGATGATTGGGGACTCTAAATTGGTCAAAAAATCAACTGAGACATGAAAGAACGATGAATAGACTTGGCTGCAGTTTCATGCCTTCACAGGCCGCTGACTGTGTTAGGGGGCAGGAAGGTGAGTTTCACAGGCACTCACTCAACAGACCAAAGCCACACGCGTGATGAGGGCACAGCTAAGACATGAACTCTGACCCCCCCAAGTCTCTGCACGGCCAAATTTCACTTTTCAGAGTCCTTACTGAAGAAAACCCCATTTCCCCGTCCGGTTAAGCTTAATGTTCAGTGAGTCTGTGAGGTTGGAACGACAATGAACCCAGGCCACCTTCGGCCTTTCCCTATGTCAAGGATGTGCCTATGACTGACTCGATGGATGCCTAGGAGATTATAAAAAGAAGAGGTGAGGGTTTATTAGTGCCTCGATTCCTTTCCAACCTTTGGCAATTACCATTTTACATTGAAAATCAAATAATAAAATGCATACCAGAGCAGAAACTTCAGAATGTCTTTTAGAAGATAGCTCTGTACAATGAACTTTTTGTCCTGTTAAGAATTCACTTTCTACAACATCGGTCGTTTTCTTCACATCCATAGCTTAGCCTAGCACTATTTTCAGCACAGTATAAACTACAATATATGTGCATTTTGCTTTGAAGGAAAAAGTGCCTAACTCATGTTTCTACACTTCAGCACGAATTTCAGATAATTAAAAAACAAGCAGAGATTTATTATCTTGAAGGTACTTTTTCATCTTTATGAGAGAGGGCCTTTGAATAGACTGGTGGATGTGGGTGAACCTCGCAGCTGGAAATTCAGAGCCCTTACTCTGTTCCAAGCCAGCAGGTTTCTGGGAGGTAAATAAGGATTTGGTAGAATCAGTCTCAAATTTCCAAATGTCAGATGCAACAGACAAGCACCTATTGCCTTATCAACTGTGTGCAGTTCAATTGTGCATTACCGAGAGGGACATTTGTCCCTGGTGATAGTTGTACCCTTCCACACCACCTTGATGCCAGACTTCATTTTCTTAGGGATACTGTTGATCATTCCTCCTGTCATCTCACAGAAGGCAGGGTTAGTTCATCTGCAGGAGACTTCAGACATAACACAACTGGTCAAGTCTGAAACTAAAGAAACATGCACACGAAATGGAGAAATGTATGTATGTCTCATTCCTCCATATTCTCCATTCTGGTTCTTAAAAATAGAAACTCAAATTATAGCACATTTCAGGAATAAAGTGCTATTAGAAAAAAGTAATTCTGTTCACTCAAATTGTTTAAGATGAGACATGCCCTGGTGGCCTAGCAGATAAGACCACCAGACATATGTGTGTGTGTGTGTGTGTGTGTGTGTGTGTGTGTGTGTGTGTGTGTGTGTGTGTATTTCCCAAATATATCCCTAGGAGCCAGGTTCAAGATCGGGGCTGGGGGAACAACCAAGGTGAACAACTAAATTCTTCTTCCTTCTCTATCTGCCTGTCTACTCGCCTTCATTCCTACCTGCATCTTTCCTTCAAAAAACTCCAACGTTGAAGATAAAACCAAAGTAAAACGCACTCCTCTTTCATAGTACATGATTGCTCAGGTCACAGGGGGCATACTCCCAATACTCAGGGGTGAGGTGGGCGGTCAGCATGCGTTTTAGCGAGGCCACACTTGGGTCTCCATGCAGGAGGATGGTCCGGTGGGTGTTTTCCCACAGTGTCAGGTTTCCACCACCTGAAAGCCGCCGCCTCCTCCGAAGATTCTCACACCTGAAAAGTTCTTCCCCTCTCGCCAGGCCTAGGGTGGCAGCCTGGGTCATGTCCACTTGTGTCCTGTCTCTTGGGCACTTCTGTTTTGCAGGCTCTGCTTGTTCATATCAAGTAGGATACTCTGCTTTCAGAGAGCAGAGGATATCATTCATTAGAGCTGGTGTCATGTCCTTGTTGAGAAAGTGGCGACTCACTAATAGAAGGTGAATTGCCCAGGATGGTGGAGCTGGTCTCTAGAGATGCTAGCTCTCTTCCCTCTGTGGACTCTCCCCTCTCACCACATCTAGCTTGCTTATGAGCTGCTCACCCAGTTCCAATCCGTTATGTCACTTGTTCCTGTAGCAGCCCTGCTGAAAGGTTTAGCAATTTGAGTGGGATTAGGTTCAAGTGGGATTCTTTCCAGAGCCAACCCAGAGAGGAGATGCATTCTCTGAACTGAGCAGCATGCTGGGGAAGTATCTCCATGCGACAGAAAAAGCTGGTGTTTATATAGCCACCTTCTTTTGACCCTTCAGTGTGGCATAATTTAAGACAGTCGGAGAGGAAGAAGGTGGGGGAGGTGGCGGATTAGGGCTGACATCAGAGGTCTGTTCTTAGAGTGAGAGGCGGTTGAGAGGATTGTGAGAGGGGTCAGATAACCCATCCTGGAGGGAGTTTATCCAACACAACGAAGGCTGTTGTGCAAGAGATTTTGACAATGACAAAAGTTCAAGGAGCAGCCTGGTCAAAAACCTTTCTAATAACCAAAACTGTAAGTCTTCCGTGAATGCTTTGACTGTGTAATCATCTGCCTAAAACATGGTTTGCTTTCTCTAAGAGAAATGAGATACTGTATTTCCCATGCTAGCCTATGAATGACTTGGGGTGATTGTGGGTCACTGTTAGAGACGGAGCTCTGTAGAGACAGTGGTACACACACTCACACCTGCCCATCACACCCACCCATTGCTTCCCAAATGTCATTCATGCACCCGAAAGTAAACAAGTGAATGTGAAGAACAAAGTGTGTTTATTGTAAACCACTTAGTGTCCTTTTAAGCAGCAGCATGCATGAATTACTTAACAGTATCCAGCTAGATGGCAATGATTTATATGACCTGTGGACCTGTGAATCATGCTTCTGTTACCAAACACAGGGTTCATTCCTGGGGGTGCATCAGTCAAGACACATCCAAGCAAGTGGTTGGCAGCAAAGACCTTTGTTTACTTGCAGCAAATGAAGGCAACGGAGAAAGCACTCCGAGCACTGTGTCCCCACCCCGAGAATCAGCTTCGGGGAGACTGCTGTGTGAGGGAACGGGGAAGGTGGGGCTTCTCCTGCACAGCTGCTGCTCAACAGGTCCGCTCTCCCCCGCTTCTGCCTTCTACCTTCATTCTGCACAGGAAGTGGTGGACAGGCGCCTCTGGGGGGCGCGGGGCAGGGGCGCGGTAGGTTACTTCAGGTCATCCTTTCAACAACTGGCATGTTCCTTCCACAGTTCACTGCTTTCAAAAACAAACGATTTCAATGAGTTCTAGATCAATTATTTTGAAACAAAGCCATCCGTTAGTGACTTGGTTACACAAGATTTCAGAAATAAAAACATTTATGAGTTACCTGGTTATGTTTAGGTTCTGAAAGATCCCTGACTGAAGCCCTGCAAAGTCCCTTTTCTTGTACTCACAGGACTCTCCCCGTGACACTTTTAAAACACCCGGGGTTTTCAAGAAAGTCTTTTCTGATAATACTCTTCTGTTACTATGACTGTTTCCTACATGAAATGTATTTACTTTTTTGCTTACATTTAATACAAATAGCTATCCACCTGTTTTTGAATACTGTATTAAACCAGAGATAGGAGGCTATATTCCATGAAGTACAGAAAAATAATTGATAAAAGATTTAAAAAAAATACTCAAAGCAACTTTATCTTTAAATTTGGTTTTATTTTTAATCTTCCAAGCAGACTATATAAAGTTTTCCTTTCATCTTTTATAATTATGAATAGAGCGCATAAAATAACAAATAACAAACTGAAAAGACCAGAGAAAAGACAAATGAAGAGGGATAATTACCAGAATGGGCAAGAATTGGGGATATCTGAGCAGATAGGAAATGATCAAAAAGAGATATTTAAAGAAAATAATAACTGCAGAAGGGAGAGATACTCAGAGAGATAAGCTTTGATGGAATAACACAAAATTCAATTCCTTTTGAGGAATTTCCAATTTGATTTTTTTTTTTTTTCTTAAAGAGGAAGGCAGGCAGCAGCAGGCAGGAGGGAAGAGAGAGGAGAAAAAAACATTTTATTTACTTGTTCTTTATTTCTAGCCCCCACCACTGTGTCTGGTCCATGAACCCAGGTCCTTGGCTGTATGTGGACTGCTTCCCAGGCATAGGCTTAATACCCTAGCCACCAGGGAATGCCCCAATTCAACTGTTAAAGATAGGTTGCGTTTTTACAAACATAGGCACAGTGGGAATATAGTGTCTTGAGAGCATCCCATGAACCTGCTCAGATATGGGCTTGGGAAACAGCTGACCTATACCTTAATGGTTTAAATCTGAGCATCTCAAACGTTTTCCCAACATAATTACTCCATTATAAATAAAATCAGGCTGATTTATTTAATTCCCTTTCTGTGTAGCAGTTTTCAAAAGGCCACAGATAAATTAATACAGGATGAATTCTTTTGATAGTTATGCTAAAATGAAAAGCCTGCTGAAAAGTTTCCATATTATTATATTTATTTATGTTCAGTACCATTGGTAATTCTAGGAAGTTGAAATAACTTTTGAATAAGGATACCTGTCTGCAGGAGTTAATGTTTATGAAACAAAATCCAGGTTGAAGTAGAGCATTTTAGGCAACATACTATTTAAGGGAAGCAGATTTTGAACAAATCCCATGACCTTTTCCTTAACCTAAGTGGGTGACGAGCAGAGTCAGAAACGTCAAACCAGTATGGGTAGTGATGTAGAAGGAAAAGTGTTTCTGTCCGGAGTTTAGGATGACTTCAGCGATACGAAATGATCACTTGAAATTCTGGGTCATACTTTCTCCTGAAACCATGAGTATAAAAAAAAACTGCCTGTTCCCTAACCTTACTTCTCTTAAAGAAATGATTCCTTGCGTGAACCAGAGGATGTCTGTTTCTGGTAGTGCCCGTTCTGTGCGCTCTCGGTAATGAGAGCCTGAACCTTTCACTGATGAAAACACGCACAGACAGATACCCCCTGCTCCGCCTTTAGCGAAGCTTGTCAATACTGCTATTTTGCTATTTTGCTGTGATCTAAAGTGTCAACCATATATATTCCTGAGTCTTTTTTTTCCTTCTCTTTTGTTGATTTCATTGAAGGAACGTGCATCATCATAAATCAGCATCTGTGTAGATCCCATTAAGTTCACCCCACAGTCCAGTTCTTTCTTCACTGTGTAAATGACCGCCCCCCAACCCATGTTCCCTGACTCCCTCCCCTTTCCCTTCCTGCCACCACTAATGTGATTTTTTAAGGGCAAGGAATCCGGCAGGAATGAAGGCAAGTAGGTAGGCAGGAAGAGAGGAGGAAGAAGCACTTAGTTAGTTCTTGTTGGTTGTCATGTGTCCCCTCCGACCCTGGAACCCATGTCCTCAGGTTTTATGTGGACTGCACCATCCAGAGCCACAGATTTAATATCTGAGCTACCAGGGTGAGTCCACTTACTTGATTTTGTTTGCCTGGTGTCTCTATAAGCCACATATGAGTGAAAGGATGGAGCCTGGGTCTCAAGTGTTGGCTGAGCCATCAGCAGTCCCTTCTCTCTGAGATGAACAATCCCTGGGCTCCGTCTGAGTTGTTGGCCTAACACCACCTCTTACTTCGATAACAGGAGTTGTCATCGTTCTGTTTGTGAGATGAAAGACCTCTTTTCTCCCCTTTTGGGGAGTGTCAGGATTTCTGAGAGGTGGATATTTGGGCGGGTGAATTTTCAGAACATGCTCCACCTTCCCTCCTTGGAGAAGGCCAGACTCAGAGGAGAACATGTCCCCAGCAGCGGGAGAGCGACCCTGTGAGACTTTGGATCACGTAGGCTTGCTCTCGCTTACAGAGTGGGAACTCCTGGGTCACAGACGGCAGCTTCTCTTTCACAAATATACAAAGTGCTATTTTAGGGGAAGCAGATTGATTCTTGGCAGGGGCATGTTTTTCTGTCTTGTGTGTCGTAGATTCCAGAACCCACCAGCTGGAGGGAACTTAAAGATTCTTGAAACGAATCCTACAGAGAGTGACGGGTCAAGGTCCCATGAGGAAGCAGGACCCTGGGCTTCTCACACACAGCCCTTCATTTCCATCTGGTGGCACGTGAGGGGTTACCAGGGTGCTCCTGTGCAGGGGTCATTGCCACCACCACCACGGAGCTCAGCTACCTCTGACTAGATGTCTCAAGTGCAGGCTGAGGCCTGGAGTCATGTTGCCTGTCCGGGCCAGCTGGGCTGCCGGTACGGAAACCACACACCAGCTGGCCTAAACCACAGCATTTATTTTCTCAGTCCTGGAGGCTGGGCATCCAAGGTTAGGGTTCTAGCAGGGTGTGTTTCTGGTGAGAACACTCCCTGGCTGTGGAACATTGATCTCACGATGTTCTCAGAGGGAGGAGAGACAGGAAGCTCCAGGGTCCCCTTCTCTGTAAGAACACTGTCTTATCAGATTAGGGTCCCATCCTTTGGGCTTCCTTTAACCATGACCTTCTTAAAGACTCCAGACAGTCTCCAAATACAGGCACATGCGGTGCAGGCTTCAGCTCAGGAATGTGGGGCAGAGAGTTCAGTCCATCGCATACCCAGCCATTGAAGGAAGCCCACAGGGAACTGGCCTGGACGCTAGATGGAGGGACTTTTACATTGTTGATGACTTTATCTTACATTGTTATCTACCTGGAAGCATTTTCAGTGGGAGACTCTTGAGGAACTGCTGCTTCCCTGGGCTTCCTACATTGAAGTCAGTGTATGCATTTATCAGGCGTCTTCGAAGGGCTCAGACACTGCTTTCTGAGTAAATTTTGAGCAAGTCCTACCTGACTGAGTATGATATAGATTGCAGAAAGGACATGCAGTGAAGTGTGTCCCCTCCCCTTCTCCTGTCCTACTGAGACTAGTGACATCTTCATCTCTACGCAGTACTAAGCAATCTGTAGGCTTGTTTTACACAAGTGGGAATATATTTTACTCCCAGTTGCCTTTTTTTTGCCCTTTTCACTTAATCTTGACAGTTATTCAAATCATTGCACGTGGATTCTCCACATTGTATTTTCTAAAATGTGAAATACTTCATTGTAGCTGTACCATAATTTTCTAATCTACGTCCAGTGGGCGTCCTCTTAGAAAAATTAAAATCTAGAAGTCTGATCTATCAGGTAAACAAATCAGGCTGCAGTGACTGTTTCAGGAGCACTGTCCCACAGGTCCGTGCGTTGCAGCCAGAGGGCAGGCTCCTGGTGCGGAAGTGCTGGGTGGGAAGGCTGCACCTCTGTTTCGGTGGACATCGCCATACTGGGCCCCAGGGCGGGGTGTAGGACAGGTTTTAAGTGGGTCTGAAATGGAAGAGTTTCCTGGAAGCAGAGAAACCATGCAGTCTGATTTCACACTGTCTGTGGATTGGTTCACAAATCTCTCACATTCTGGAATGTTCTCCCAATTCTTTCTGCCTCATCATCCCCAGTTCAGACTCCACTGTGAAGTTTTCCCTGATGATTGAGTTTCTGACTTGTATTCTTGGTCTTTACCTCACAATGACGCTTTAGTTCCTGAATCAGAACATCAAATTGACGACAGGACTACCTGATATGACAAGTCTTTCATTTCAAATATTCATCATTTCCCTGACTGGAAGCCAGCATTTATCTTGCTTCTCTAGCAGTAGTCTGCACTGTTAAAAACATTTAATAAGAGCTCTTCCTATTTTATTATTTCATTAGCTTTTTAAAGTAGAGCGATACTAGTAATACATCACCAAGTTTGCAGGTTATGAATCACGTCTGGCTATAGTATACAATTAAATAATAGTAGCTACTGTTATGTAATTTGATCATAAGGTGAGGAAACAGATTGGAATTAAATGCCCAAGTCACACAGCTCTGAAATGGTAAAGGCAGGGCATGACAGCAGTTTTAACTATTCCAGATCAAGTGGCCTTTCCAGGTGGTCGTGCTGACTTGTCACATGCAGTGGTACAAACAGAACTGTCAATGCTGGAGCAGAAAGGTTCATCCAGACGGCCTCCACGGGCCAGGCGGCTGACGCCTGCAGTGGACACACCTGCTCTCTGCTCTAGGAGCCCAGCAGAGCCACTGCTTCCTGGGGGCGCCCAGTCCTCAGGGAACACAGGACCCTTCCTTCGTGTTTTCATAGCCGGGCTTCCCCCACTCAAGCCTGCCTTCCAGTCTTCAGGTCCAGCTGTGGTGTCTGTGAAGTGACTTGCCACCACGGGAAGGTCGCTTGCCGTTCATTGTTATTCTCAGACTTTGGTTCCCTCGGACTGGTTACACGGACAGGAACACGCACGTGCGGTTGTGACTGCTTATATGTCGTGCTGTAGAGCCAGTCCCACTCTTGATATGAATAAGCCTCCTGATCAGTTATGTCCTGGCTTTCAGCCTGTGCGCTGGGTCTGATAGCGTCACAGATCAGCCTCTCCTGTCAAATCCCTTGGGTTTTGCCTTTGAAATCACCTTTGGTGACATTTTATACGGGGAGACATTCATTTGGCTGCAGCTTTCAACATGCCCCTCGGCAGTCTCTCTGGGTTTGGCTGAGCGCTTGCAGCAGACATGCCTCTGAATTTCCACTCCAAACATGGTGGTCCCGTGGGCGCTGGTTCTGACCCTTTCCAGACACAGTTGTCTCAGAGGGACTGGAAGTGTACTGACTGCATATGGCTCGCCAAGGTCTAGCGGAGCCGAGGTGTAGGGGTAAGCGTTGGGAGAGCTCTTACATTCTCACATGCTGCTGGCCACTATTTTTAGGCCCTCAGAGGCAAATTATCACAGTTACGCCGATAACACCTGCACATGGAACTTTTTCTCGTGCCGAACTGGACCAGGCCTGTCACTCTCCCTGGCCTGTGTTTTCTGACAAGTATCACTGCCTCACTTGGAATTCTCTCCCCAAGATCTGGCTCATCGCCTCATGCCTGCCAGTGTGCTGGGAGCTTGGTTTGGGTGGGATGTTAGGGGCTGGGAGGAGAGAGTGAATAACTACCCTTCTCAACATTGAGAAATCATTGTTTCGATGTTTCTTGAAATCAGCCCCTTGCTGAAGTTGGTTTCTTTAAGCAGATTGAAGACCTTGGGGAAATTATAGCAATCTTACTTCTCCAGACCAGAAAAACAGCTGGGAAAAGTAGGACCTTCCTGATGATCAGGGACAATCAGACTCTACTTTCACCCCAGGAAGTCAGCCCCCAGCCACCTTTACTCTGGGGACAGAATAATGACCCCAAAGACATCCACAGCCCAGAACCTGTGATTACGTTACCTTACATGGCAGAAGGGACTTTGCGGATTGACTAAGCACACTGAGATAGGGAGGTTATCCAATATAATCAGAAGAATCCTCACCAGAGGGAGGCCGGAGGGTCAGAGAGAGGAGGTGTGACAGAGGGAGCAAACGGAGTGAAGTGGCCACAAGCCATGGAATGTGGGCACCTCAGAAGCTGGAAATGCCAAGGAAACAACTCTCCCTTAGAGCCTCCGGAAGGAACACAGCCTGCCATGAGCCCTTCCTTTTGCCCAGTAACACCATTCAGAATCCTCATCTCCAGAGCGATAAGATAATACATTAGTGTTGTCGTAAGCCAGTACACTTGTGATGTGTCACAGCAGCAGCTGGAGGCTAGGACACCCACCAAGACTCTCCCGCTGAGAATGTCATCTTCCCCATGCTCTGCACCCCTCGTGGGTCCCGGGGAGGAGGACGAGTACCTGGCCGCTGCTTAGGGGACCACTGTCCTGCCATTGATGGGACAGTGGCTGCTTCTGCTCCGGCCCAGGCAGCCTTAGTCCCTGACTCTCCTGTGAGTTCCAGCTCTTTTCTGAGCAGCAGCTGACCCCTCTCTGAGTCGGAGGACCACCTGCCATAGTTGGGGGGCAGATAGTGGGGTGGCGAGCAGCTCATTAGCATGCACAGCTCACCCTTTGCAACAGATTCTGAACCCCTCCGCCCAGGAGCGCTTCCCTCACTGAGTTACAGGTGGAACACAGACTGGCCATTGGGTAGAGACGCCGCGCCTCTCCTGCTCACAGGTGTGGGCCAGGTGATGGCACAAACTCCTGTGCATCTTCAAGCCTGAACCAGAGAGGCGTCTACTGCCCCATCTCCGGCTCCTCTGCCTGTTACCTTCCCATTCCCCTCTTAACTACCATGTTAATCCTAGCGAGTTTGGCTGAGCACAAGGTACATAAAAACCTACCCAAGTGTACTAACATTTAAAATAAAAAGTCAGGTTTGAATCCTTACTGCATTCTTTTGTGACAAGGACTCTGAGAACTTGAATTTGTATTTAAAATAAAGGTGCAGGCAGGAATGAAGAAGCAGCATTTTCATTTTATGTTTTAGCTGTTCATCTTGGTTGTTCCCTCCGGCCCTGGACATGAACCCAGGTCCTTGGGAAGTATGCGGACTGCACTCAGCTGGAGGCGATGGACCTAACTGTTCCTTCACCAGGGTGTGCCAGGAATTCATGTTATGAATAAAATCCATTTGTCTTAGGAGAAAATAGATTCACTCTATTGTGTTTACAGAAGCTATTCTGCATTATTTTAAGAATTTTAGTTCTTATTGATCCTATTAAGAAGTATACCTTCTGAAGATTAGCATATGAGCATGATTCTAATCTTTCCCCATTTGGTGTAATCATTCTGTCATTATGCTGGAGAAAACCAACCATACTTTCCTTTGCTCTCTACAGTTATCCTTAGTTAATATTACTCCCATATAAATTAACATTTTTAACTGGAGTTGGAATATATTTGCCTCGGATTTGAACAGATGCTTCGTCATCAGTTGCCTGGCAACCCAAATAGGTAGCTATCTTTCACCTCCATTGGAATCTTTCTTAATGCTGAAGTCTTGACATTAGAGAGGAAATAGTTTTGTGGCTGTAATCTATTGGAATGGTTCTGGGGCCCCAGAATCCATTTGTTGTTAATGTGGTGAAGAACGCTGTCATTCTGCTTCAGTTCAGAGTTGTTTACAAAAGAGGTAACAAGTAGACCTTTCTAGAATAAGCAAAGGAAAAGGATTAGCACCGATGGTACATACTGCTTTGGAAGCAAAGACAGCATGTGGAAAGCTTGTGTTGGAAGAGGCCTCTGAGTCCTAGGTGTTTCGGATGCAGTCTCGGGCATGTGTTGGTCAGGGAGTATACATTTAAGAATCACTGTGCGTTAGCAGGTGTCTCTGGAATAACACAGCTAGAATTTAGAAGATTCAAATAGATG
Source organism: Solenodon paradoxus (assembly GCA_004363575.1). Taxonomy (NCBI): domain Eukaryota; kingdom Metazoa; phylum Chordata; class Mammalia; order Eulipotyphla; family Solenodontidae; genus Solenodon; species Solenodon paradoxus. The sequence goes on along the minus strand of RJWH01002763.1, from coordinate 188,101 downwards.
CTAAAAATCAAATCCGAAAGGAAGAACAATTCTTTTCCATTTTTTCATTAGTTTTTTTTTTTTTACCTTTTGTTGTTTTGAGGGTGGGTGATTATTAGCTACAGTCTCTATACAAATAAGTCAATGACTTCAATCCTGTGTTGAAGGATTTTTATAGGAAGTGAAAACACTTTGCCAATACATAGTGGGTTGAGTCTTTCTAGGACCAGCCTGTCAGCATTTACTATAATTTATTTCAAGTACTCTCATTTCCAAAGCCAGATGGTAAAAAATAAGCACTCAAGTATTTGTGATCACATGATAAAAAATAAAACTAGGTAGAAAAGTTGTGATTTGGTGCTTGCACATTAAATTGTTATATTGTAGGATAAATGTTAAAGCATAGGAATTCTTGATCGAGTTAAATGATCTTGATCCAGGAAGCTTAATTTATACTGGCTGGCAATATCCATCTGTAAAATCACTTATCTACTAATAGTTATTTTCGCCTCTCAAATGTTTTAAAGCCTACCGGTAAGCTGCCACCAGCCTTGGTTGGGTCTTAAGCAAGTCTCTAGGGCTCAGGTTTTTTCCCTTTTGCAAGGGATGGACTGGAGATTGAAGGTGGTCTCTGGGTAACACCCAGAAGTAAAACTCTTGGCTCTGGAATAGCTCTGGCCCCCTCTGGACACTGCAGGGGTCAGCTCAAAACTGGTATACTTGAATGAGCAGATCTTATAGTTAGGATGTCACTATCACCAGCACCAGGCTCTAAGTTTATATTGAGTCCACCTTACCTTGACCGCTTGAGCCTACTTTCCAACAATGATGAGCCAGTAAAGAACTAGAGAAAAGATAAACACTAAGCTGAAACTGTCACCAGCACCTGTGGGCTCCAGAACTCAGGGCCACTTTGGAAGCCACCAAGTAGGGGCAACAATGAGGTTACACCTGTGTGCTTGTGGTAGCATTTGCTGGAGGAACAACTACAATACTTGAAATAAGGATATTTTTTTCCTGTTCTAAGTATTAACAATACCAGTTAGAATTTATTTATGTGGGCTGTTGGTTTATGTTGCTGATATGGCTGTGTTGCTATTATTTAGTGTGTCTGAAAAATGCAAATAAGGGTCAGTTTTAAAGTTGACTTTGAAAATGAAAAGTGTTCCCATCATTTGATTACCAAGGAAGATACATTCGGCCCCGGATGACCGCTGTGCATTGGGCTTCAAGGCAACCCGCCCACATTGAAGCCTTTTCTGTGAGCATGCTGATACTACTAGTGAATATTTGCAATGGGGAAAAAGTTCTCATTTAAAGCATGTTGGTTACTCCTCCAGCAGATGCTACCACCAGCCACTTATGTGTAACCTCATTGCTACCCATATTTGGTTGCTTCCAAAGTAGCTCCAGGAGGGTATATCCCCATTGAAAACAGAAATAGAATGAATGTACTTGAAGAAGCCATGTTTTTGGTAAGCATATGGTAGAAACAATAGCATGGGGAAAAAATAATAGTTGGAGATTTGACAAACCAGGAATTGAAAGAATGATATAATTATAATTGCAGGAAAAATGAAGAAAAGATACATAATCCTGATATATTCCCTGGCCCTGCAGTGAGTTGTATTTTTGTTGACTACTGAGTCATCCAGTGAGGGTTAGGTGAAGACAGAGGGGCAGTGTCAATGAGTTAAGCCCTTGTCTGCATGTCAGGATGCTCATAGAAAAAGGCTCAGATCTGACCATCCAGTCCTGTTAATATAAATATAGTATTCAGAAATATGGACCAAGAAGGGTGGGGTCAAGAAGGGTTTGTATATCTGAGAACCACTGTTTTAAACATAAGATCTTTTCAGTGATGGAAAGTTACTTTGCTAATGGGAATATAAATTCAAGTTAGCATTTCTTTTCCTTAAGAAAGAACAAAATCATTTTTGAGCCTTATGCAAGTCACCTATCCTGGCCAGTCCATATTTTCTTATCTGTGAAATGAAGATAGATGATGTTAGAGGTGAAGAAAGCCCCTTAGGAAATGTCTCGTTCTGTCCTTTCATTTGAGTCGCAGAACATTTACTTCCCTGCTCAGGCACAAGTTCTGTGTCAACTTTTAAGGAGGTAACATTGTGTTACCTTTCTATAAGTGTATCACTTTCTATAACTCAGTATCAGTAATCGGCTCCTCTAAGAGAAATGCTGCTTTCCGTGAGAAAACTTTATAGACGTTCACGTTTTAGTTTGCTATTAAGTTTGGCTTTGGCATTATTCCCAAAGCTCTGACATTTCTTTAAAATGTCACTTCCCTAAGACCAGGTAGTGTTATTTCCTTGTCTTAATCTTTTTATACAGCAATGATTTTAACACTTGGCTAGAAAATAAAAGTTGTGGGTAGAGTGACTGAAGAGTGACGTCTAAAAAATTTGTGTGTGCTAAATGTCATTTTCATTTTCTAGTAGCCACATTTAAAAAAAAAAAAAAAAAAGGCGCTCAGGGGAAATTAAATGTAAATTTTTTTAAAGGAAGGTGCAGGAAGGAATGAAGGTGAGTAGGCAGGCAGGCAGAAAGAGAGAGGAGGAAGAGGCATCTTTATCTTATTTGTATTTAGTTGTTCACACTGGTTTTTTACCCTGGACTAGGGGCTCAGACCCAGGGGTTTGTGGCCTGTGCTCAGAGGTAATTGACCCAACCACTACTCCACCAGGGCAGGCCTGAATATAATATTTTACATAACCCAATATATCCCAAATATTAACATTTGAATTTAATGTAAAAATACATCCTTATTGCTATCATATATAATTACTAATGACCTTTTTACATTCATTCTTGAAATTCCAGTGCGAATTTTACACGTCACTTCTTAATTTGGTTGCTAAGTTTTCATCAGATACATTTGATCTGTATTTAGATTTTATAAAATGCTTTATTTCAAAAAGTACATTATTTTGTTTCAAGCATACTGAAAAGTTTTCCAGTAATTGAACTGTCTTTTAAAATGAAATTTTAAATTAGCTAAAATTAAAAAGTCACCCCTCAGTCATTCGTGTTGACATTTCAGGACTCGGTAGCAACATGATGAGCTGCTGCCGTGTTAGACAGCAAACCTTACAGAACGACCGGTGAGGTCAATCATTTCAGTGAATACTGTTGGCTCAACAGCCAAGGAATATTTTTCTGTCCTTTTTCCCCTAAATGCAGAGGTGGGAGGGAAGGATGCTGGACTCTCCCTTCAGAGAGGTGCTTTGAATGGCGACTTTCAGTAGAAATATGTGACAGCATCTCTCTCTGGGGCATAAGAAGGTATGAATTTAAAGATTCTAGAGTCAACTTCGGAGAGATTTTCGGTTTTGTTTTTTACACTTAAACAGGTGGGGAAGAATTCATGTTACTGTCTTGGTTTTCTTTCTGTTTGGAAACCTAGTAAAGAGTGTTATTTAGGAAGCAGTGTGGCGGCACTAAGTCAGGGGCCGTTATTACTGGTACCCGGCACACCGCAGAACTCTGCAGGAGCACTACAAGGAGAGAACTCGTTTTTTGGCACGGTCTTCGTGGGGTTTCCTCTGATGCGAACCCGAGACAAAGATTCCAGTACAAGCCATTTCTTTGTGAGGTGATTCCAGGAAACAGCAATTTGGGAATGGAGAAATGCGATGGAGAAAGAATGGAGCCAAGAAAAGATGTGATGAAGCAGTTACCATTGTGAGTCACTGAAGCTTCGCCCCATTGGGGAGCTCTGGGGAAAGGTGTGAAAATGTTTACCAGCCCGGGGAGGAGGGAACCGAGGTTTCTCCGCACCAGCTTCCTCTGCCATTAGTTCTGTATTGCACTCAAATAGTAATTCCTCCTTTTCCTGGCCCACGCACACTTAGTGTGGTTTCGAGTGGTCTTGAAGTCAGTGAGGCAAAGAAATCCGACAAAGTTGGAAGTCAAGATAATGTGCACTAAAATCGTGCAAGCTAGAGATGTGGGTGGGCAGTGACAGCACCTGTTATCTGCACTCTGACCCACAGCATAGCATATGTTGGACCAAGGACCCGGTAATGTATTTCAGATCTGTGAAGCTTTTCCAAATACCACTCAGGTCTTTCGCCTTCCTAGACCTGAGATCCTGATTCAGTGTGCCCAGTCCCTCCTGCCCTGAGAACTACTGATGTTGGCTTAGAGACCAAGAATCATATAGACTCTATCATGTTAGAATAAAAGCATTTCATGCCAGTGTTTATCCAATTAGTCTCCAGGATTTATGGGTCCGCCCAATGGAGGTGTAGTGTTTTCCATGTTGGAGCTGATCCTTTAGTAGCTCATTGAATTTCCAACAAGTTCTCCACTCTCGTTGTTTTCTTGATATGTTAATATCTTTTTAATAGCTTTTTAATGGACCTTGGTAGGATTGGCTGAAGCATGTCTTGGTGACTCAGGTGCTAAGTCTGTCGCTGGGACACAGACTGTGTAAAGCCCAAGGCCCCGGGTTCTCGACCTGGATTTATGACCTGGGACCAGGGAAACAGCCAAAACAAATAGCTAAAAGGGCTTCCTTCTCCTTGGTTCTTCAAAATGCTGCTTCTTCCTCTCCCTCTCTTAAAAAATTATATATAATTAATTATATACTTATATATAATTAATTATATACTTATATATAATTGTTTTATATATTTACTTAAATGTATTTCTATAAATGCATATAAATTTCTATAAATACTATAAATAATGTGCTGAATTCATAGCTGATATCATCTTACCATAGGGAATAAAAACTATGTGGGGATTCCCAATTTCTAGTAACTCAAATCCTAAACTTCAGTTGCTCTTAAGTAGGGATTTTCCCATCTGAACTTTTCATAAAGTGCTCTCATGCCTAGTTTTCAAAGACAGCTGAAGGCAACTTTGTAGAATACTGAAAGGAAACAGGGATGAATCAGGTAAAGTAACAAGGCATTTAATAATGGCGCAGTGGATTGGGAATTCCAGGTCACTTCTGCCAAACCAGAGAACATCGTGAGGTGTCTCCTGTTCATTTCCCTGGTCTAGGTGTGGGTGTGGATTGGGCACCGCTGTAGATAATCGAAAGATCATCAGTATTCACCTAAGAGACTGGGCGTTTTCACACTAATTCCAAATTCCTGCCATGCATTGTTATACATCATCTAATGGAGAATAATTGGAGTGCTCATTTTCCCCAGCAGTTCAAGCAAGCCAAAGCACAAATCCACATTGGCTTTGATCACGTGGCTGGGGCAAGCTTAAAAATGAGACCATTTTTATTTTCCACCACCTGGAGAGAGCAGTATGACAGCCATTAATTGCTCATCCAGTTATGTCGACATTTGTTTTTCTTTGAAGATCAATTTTCTCTTCCTCTACCTCAGGATTTCCTTTTATTGACCAATATCAAGTAGAAATTAATGCTTTCGTGTGGCAGAAATGTCAGCTTGCTCAGCTGGGCCCCAGCAGTATCGAGGAGAGCCTACAGCATTCAGGTTGCCCAAGACCTGGGGTCCAGTGTGCATTCTTCCTCCCTGCCTGCTTTACACTGTCTGGAATGCTGCTGATCATTATTTGACAGATGGCTTCGCTTATTGTGCACTGACTAAGTTCTAGGTTCTTTATATGCGTTCTCATTTAATCCTCAATCAACCCTTTAAACACAAGGCGTGTTTGGCATTCAAGGCTTCAGGACTGTGAATAGGAGCGTAAATATGCCGTTTATCTATCTTCCAGGGCCACAGAGATAACTCAGTCCTGGTCAGCGAATCTGCTGTTTAAATCTCATGTATTAGATTGCTAGGAGGAGATTGGTGCTAGGGACTTTGGATCTCTCCTGGTCTCCTGTCCTGCTCCATAATGAGACTTGCACGTATACTGGGATTTGTCCAAACTAAAATTAGAATTTTTGTAATTTTTGCTTAAGGAAGGGTGCAGGCAGGAATGAAGGTGAGCAGGCAGGCGGGAAGAGAGAGGACGAAGAAGCATCTTTATTTTATTTAGTTGTTCATCTTTGGCTGTTCCGCCTGGGTCTTTGGATGCGTGCGGACAGCACCACAGACTTAACTGCTAAGCCTCCAGAGTATGCCCACAGCAGGTGTGTATTTGCTTCAATAAGAACTGACTTAGAGTTAAAAATCTAGTCGGTACAGTATTCTGAGATTTGTTGTTTTATTTCAGCGTGGGCTATAGCATATTCTTTTTAACTATTTGAAATTTGCACCAAAACTAAGTTACTTTTGAGTCTGAGAAAATATTTAGAAAAGGTGGGACTAGAAGTAAAAGACCTTATTTTTTATTACCACTCCCTCTACAGTTATGACAAACTTACAGAAATTCTAAACACTCATAAAGCCAGAAAAATATAACTTTTTTACAGTAAGAGCCTAGTTATCCCCAAGTGTAGCTAAGGAGCACCCATCGATGTGGCTTAACTAGAGCCAAGGAAAACAAGTCGCACTCTCGTAGGCACCGCCGTTGAAGATTTGACCTCATAAAAGTGGGCTGTTGCCGAGTGTCTGACTATCTTTCGTGACAGCTCTCCACTGCAGGGACCTTGTGCATAATTTAAATGCAGAGAGCAGCAGCCGCTGTTGACGTATTTCCAGTTTCCCAGGGAACACAGCTTAACCAGTTTTTACCCAACAACTCAGATGAATCTTTAAGATCTTGAGATGAGAGGATTTTTGGAGAAATCCTGTCTGTTGGTTTGTACAAGTTGCCCATTTGGTTCCTGAATAATAAGTTTTAATATTTCTAAATTAATCCTACTATAAATTTAATGTTTTGTCCCCACAAAACCATCTTTAATGTCCAGACTCAGTCTGTATTCCAGACCACATCCTTCTGTCCCCAATGAATGTGATAGGTGAGTGTCCGAAAAGGGACACAGTTCAGGCATGGCACTAACTCTCCTTTCCTTGGGGTCGAACAGCTAAGAGAACGCACTTTGGCATCAAATGCAGAGATTATTCAATCATGGCCTGAGAGTTTTGAAGTCATACATGTGAGTAGACAGCAATAATTTTTCTTGACACAGACATTCTGTTTTGAAATATGCATAGGTGAAAATACTAAGGGTGAATTCTAATGTGAATTCAAGTAAAGCAAAATTAAATTATAGGCCACTTAAGAAATGACATGGGGGCACGTCCTGGTGGAGTAGCTGTTTGGCCAACCACCTCTAAAGGAGCACAGTCCATACACATCCCAAGGACCTGGGTTCATGTCCCAGGTCTGGGAGAAACAACCAAGGTGAACAACTAAATAAAAAAAAAAACACTTCCTCCTCTCTGCCTACCTGTCTGCCTACTCACCTTCATTCCTGCCTGTACCATTCCTTAAAAAAAAAAAAAAAAAAAAAAAAAAAAAACGGAGAGAGAGAAAGAAATTATTTGGAAGTATATTGAGATTTAGCAACTCTGGCTTGGGATTCAGAAGACCTGTTTCGTAGAATTTTTTGTCACTACCTGGTGTTAGAACATGGGAGCAATGAGCAGAAAACTCAGCCTAAACTGCTGCTAGTAAAACAACTGCAAAGAAAGGTAAACTCCCCTTAGGTGTGACTTGCTCAAGAGTCACTACATGTCTCTGGTTGTTCCTGCCTGGATTTTTCACTCTGCCTTTTGTGCCAGCTCTATTCATAGTCTTTCCTACTTGCGATGCTAAGACAATTCCCACAGCTTAGCCGCAAATGTTCTTGATTAGGACCCGCAGGAAAAGTAGACATTTTCCTTCTTCATCATTCAAACATCCTGTGTGCCCTGCCCACACCTGCAGTTACTGTGATGGGCAGACTCACTGCACTGATGGGATGACATTGCGGAGTAACAAGAGGAGGGTTTGACAGGTCCCCTCCACACAGTTGGCAGCGAAAACCACAGTGATGATTCTAATAAAACTAACATCTATTTTGTGTTTTCTGTTTGGAAGGCTCTGTGCTCACCGCTTGACTGGAAATGAGCTCATTTAATAGCCAAACAAGATATTTCCTCAGATGGGACATTTCACAGTGACTTCTGCAGTAGGATCACTAATGGAAAATGGGGGCAGGGACAAGGGGTGCGGGAGGGTTGAGGAGACGTAAAGATCTGCAGTCATCCTTTGGACGTGGAACATGGGTCCAGGATAGAGTAACATGGGCAAGAGGTCGAGATGTTCATGTGAAAAGAAGGATCGTACATTTAAGGTATAAGCATAGCTTGTGAGACATTGTTCGTAGCACTGTCCACAGAATGGCATTGGTAAGGCACGTTCCATGGAGAAATGGAAGAACAAGGGAGCTAAGTGTATTTTCTAAAAAGTGCTCATAACTATGGAGCCTGTGGTGGAGGCTGGGGAAGGGCCGATGGAGAGTCAGAAAGTCGAGGTTTCATTGTGGGGAGCTAGCGGAGAAAGTGCCGTTGGGATAGTGACTTCCTTGAAATCAGGATTCCAGAGGTGGTGTGGGAAGGACTGGAGGGAAAGGAAGGTGGCGAGAGGAGAGGGACTCTGAAGGTCAGAGAAGTGGGGGCGACCTCCTTGTAATACTGCAATGCCGGCTGGAGGAGTTGCTGAAGGAAGTGGTGATAATGGAGAGGGTGCTGAGGCAAGAAGGAAGAGAGGGTTGTAAATCCAGTGGCGAGAATCCCGAAAGAGAGGTGGTTTGGGAGATCAGGCTAGAGTGATGTCCGGAAGCAGCGAGACGACGGAGCATCACACCACACCATCCACACTGTGGATGTGCAGAGAGCGGTGTCCTCGGAGGGTAGCCAGGCAGATCAGAGCCCAGGTGAAGGGACATTCCCAGAAGAGACCGCCGCTGCTGGGGACTCTTGTCACTCAGAGCCTTGCATTTCCAAAAACCAGAGGGGAAGGTTGAGAAGCAGGACATGAGTAAGATTCAATGGTACACAGAGCAGGTTAGATCTGAGGGTCTGGGAGCTCATTCATGCCTCAGGAGGCCCGAACTTCAGCAGGTGATGGGAGGGAGGGCTCCCTGTCCCCCTGCAGTGGGCCCTCTGGGTGGAGAGTCTGTGTCCTGTGGTGTTAGGTTTCTCCTGAATCTCCTCGAGATACACAGTGAGGGCCCTGTCTGGTTTTTTGCCCCCAGAAAACATGACCAGGCAGAGTTGCTGGTTCCACCAAGGAAATGTCACCTCACAGGTGGGGTATTCTACTGTTTAAAAAAAAAAAAATTGCCAGTTGAGAAAGATTAATTTGGAAAAAAAAAAATGGACCACAAATATAAGCAAGATTCTCTGCAGCAGAAGCTAGACAATGTACTAAAGAACCAATGGGAAATAATTCAGTATGAAAAATACAACAGTTTACAGGCAGAATGAATACAAATGAAGACCAGTTCATGAGCTGGAAGATCAGGTGGAGAAACTGTTCCAGAGTCAGCCAGAATGGATAAAAAGAAATCAGAAAACACACTGAAATACCACCAGGTATTTTAAGGAAGGCTAACAAAAAATAGTGATAATCCCCAGTTCTGGCAAGGAGGCTGAGAAAATGGATCACTCATACATACGATTGCCAATAGGAATCAAAAATGGTGCTCTGGGAACAGCTGGCAGTTCTTTTTCGACGCAGGCAGACAGCCACCAGGTACCCGAGCAAGTCGTCTCTTTGGTGTTCACCCCGGAGAAGTGAAAACGCACATTCACACAAAGCTGTGTCCTCTATGAATGCTTATCGCAGCTATATTCTTAACAGCCACTCACTGGAAATAGCCCGTTATCCAGTAGGTGAGTCCTCAGACTGCAGTGTGTCGCAGGTCCCACCCTAGAAGACTCCTCAGCCTAAGAAGGAATGATAAGCGATATACAGCACAGCTTGGGCAGATGTTAAAGGCATTATGTTGAGTGAAAAATAAAAGCCAATCTCAAAGGATTACATACTGTACCATTCCATTTATGTGACATTCTAGAAAGGTCAGAATTATAGATGGAAGAATTGATATGTGGACATTGGGGTGGGGAGGCGGGGGACTGCCTTTGTGGTAGTGAAGTAAGTCAATAGTTTAATCGTGGTCATATGAGTCTATACCAGTGATAAAATGTCATCCACTTTTACAAATTTAAAGTCTGCATGACAAAATGGGTGACTTCTGAGTAAGTCCTGTAATCTGGTTAATTGCATTGTGCCCATCAGTTCCCTATTTTGAAAACACATCATGCTATGTAAAGTGCCTCCATAGGAGGAAGCTGGAGAGTGTGCATGAGACCTGAACACTATTCTTGCCACTTACAAGTCTATAATTATTGCGAAATGAGTTTTTAAATGAGGAGAGAAGTATTAATGTGTGGAAACTGGTATGCCCTGGTGAAGTAGTGCTTGGGTCAGCTGCCTCTGAAGGAGCACAGACCACAGACCCCTGATTTTTAGTCCTGGGGGGAACACAACCAGTTGTAAACGACTAAATAGAATAAAAATGGAATACTTCTCCTCTCTTCCTTCTTTAAAAAGGAAAAAAAAAAAGGTACGGAAACTAGAATTAAGTGCCACCAACAGGAAAATAGGAAATCACAGGAGAGAAAATATATAGAAATGTTTGAATAAAGGCTGACAATATATGTTTCTGAATTAAGGAAAAAACGAAACATCTCAGATTGAAAGTATTCATGGACTGCCAGACTGATAAGTTCTCGATATACAATGACATGTAAGAACATCAAGACTGTTTTTAGATATAACTCTGTAAAGGTTCCAGAGAGGAAGATCAGATAAACTCACTGCCCGAGAACAAGAATCTTGATGACCTGAGACTAACAGTCACAGAGGTACAAGCAGATGTAGATGACATGATACATGTGCAATTAACTACGTAAACTCTTAATATTCAGTAGCAACCCACAGAACTTCAGAGAAACAGATCAACATTTGGAGACATTTTCCTGCTAGGCAGTCTGTATGGAAGATCTGAATATAGTCAATAAGCTTCATCATTGAGACAGGCGTACCCAATGAGAACATTTTTTTCAAAACAGTGTTTCAATATACATGGAACATTTACCCCGCCCCTAAATATGTATTAGCTGATTAAGGATGAATATCAAGAGGCTATGTTCCCTGTGGCCTAATGCCACAATAGAATATTAAACTATTACCCCTGCCTGACTTTCCAAGTCACATGTTCGAAAACGAAAAAAACATAATATCAAATAACCCTTAGGTTAAAATGAGATCTATGTCTTCAGAAATTTTTTAGGTCTTTCAGAGAAACTTTTGCATAATTTCATTCTAGGGCTAATGTTTATTTAGGTTTTTTGTGGTTTTTGTTTTTTTTTTTTCACTTTTGTACAGATTCTTTGTTCCACTACATTGTCTGGTTAGATATTGCTAGGGCATACAAAGAAGATCTTCATCTTTTATGTTGATCTTGATTTTTGTATTTTATTGACTGTTTCTTGGATTTTATGAGCTGAATTATCTTGACTTTTTTGGTGGTCATCCCATGATCCCAAATAATGATGGTGTGCGCTCTTCCCTTCTGCACTTACCACTCTTTGTATCAGAAATCACCTTTACTTTAAATGGAGACTTACTCATGAGTTATAAAAGGTGTCTTCTTCCTGGTTTATTGCCTTCATGATTTGAAATGTTCTTCAACATGTCAACATTTTATTTCTCTCCATTGACTGCCATCTTCTAGAAGATACATATTAAGGAAATGTCTATGCATTGCTCTTGATAAGGATCAGGAGTGGATGCCATTTTTAAAATACGGGTTTTGCCTCTAAGAAACTCACTCCGCATCCCTCTGTCTGAAGTCAGAAAAGGATAGGACCTGGGTAGCCCCTACTCATTCCTTTTATGACATTGACCTTGATTGGCAAGCATCTCCACTCCTGCCTCAGTAGACAGATAGTAATCACACAGCCATCCAGCCTCAAGAGAACATTTTGCTGGAAATCCTGAGTCCAGCTAAAATGTTCATGCTCAGAAGACAGACCAGGTGTTGGGGAACCGCAAGCTACGTGAGATAATTACATGCTTTATTCATTTAATGTGTTAATGTACCAACAAGAATTAAGGCACATCAATATGCCCACACATTCCTTAGACGAATCCCACAAGGTCGTGAAGATTTAGAGTTTTTGCATCTGTATTTATTATTAACAATATTTTTTTATTCATGTAGAAAGTGGTAATACTTTACATTTTATGGTACTTTGCAATTTAAAAAATGATTTCACATGCATTCACTCACTTGAGAATGGATGATAATCAGGAGCTGTAAAAAAACAGTAGAAATTAAGTATATAAATAGAAGATGTCTACCAATGGAACACTGTGGCCTTTTCTTATTATTGCCTCAGTTCTAAAGGGCCCTCGGTGAGACTAAAGCAGAGCAGAGGGAGGAGAAAGGATACAGAGGATTGGACAAAAGATTTTTGATCCCACGAGCCTGGGAGGGTTACCACCTCCAGTTTGCACAGGGAGCAGGCAGGCTCCCGCACATCTCTTGTCTCATCCAGACATTCTATCATTGCGGAGCTTAAATGTTTGCATTTGCAAGAAAAGGATTTCCAGGTTAGTAAAGGCTTTCAGAACGTTTGTTGATTCTTTACACATCTGCAAATACCAGATTAGACCACGGCAATGAAGTGTTCTCCAGGGAGAGGGAGGGTAGAAACAGAGTCTCCTGTTTGTCTGGAAGCTGGGTTCTGTGTGTCCTGGTTATACGTCTCTCACAGGGCTGAAGAGAGTTTCCAGAATACACGGTAATCACATAACAGCGGCCACCCCAAAGTAGAAAGTGCGTTTGGGAGGAAGTAGATGGTAGGCTGACATCATTTTGCCAAAAGAGACACCTGTTGTTAGAGAGATGAGGCATCACAGTGCACAGGGAACGGCCCAAAGAGCAGACGTTACCAGACGTGCTCTTCAGTACCCCCGCTCCATGACTCTCGGAGCCCTGGTGTGCCATGGATTAGACTCTTAGGGCGGGCAGCATTTGACTCAGAGGAGATGGCTGGACTGGGCTTTTAGCATCATCTGGGGCTGCCCCTCTCTGCCCCGCCATCAGGAACAATGATAATGTATAGATCCTCTTCCACTTAGGAGGGGGTTACTTCATGATTAAGTCCATCATAAACTGAAAATGTCACTAGTCAAAATTGCATGTTAATACACCTAAACATCACCACTTAGCCTGTGACCACATTGTTGACCCTAGAAAAGATCAAAACTCAAAGTAGAGTTGCTGCTGAATCTTGGAACTTTTGCAGCCTGAAAAGGTTGAAACATCTTGCAGCAGAGCAGTTGTCAGTTGGGGCCATGTGTGCCCGCGGGGGAGCCTTTTGGCTTCTCCCTGACATGGTAACTGCGCACCCCACGTGGGCTAATACCTGGGGGTGCCCGATGACTCCCATGGGTGCTCGTGTCTCATTTGACCGATTGGATCCCAATGTAGCATTTTGCCTGGGATTCTGCATTGATCAGACTTCATCAGACAAATTATCCTAATCTACTTCTCTTTCTATCACTCTTGGACACCCTAAGGATCTAAATTCTTAATGACTCATTTATTGGGCTAAATGCTTGTCCCCTTATCTCATTGTACATCAAGAGAAATATCCCAGACTCTCATCTATTTTTTTTTAACCATCATCCCCAGAAATTCATTGAGAATATTGAGGATGAATCAGGTTGAAGTCCAGAAGAAGGGACTTCCACCATGGCCATTTTCACTCTGCAGTTTTCCAAGTGAATAGTAGATTGTATGAAGACACAACAGTGATACAAAAAACACAATTAGTACACTTCAGTTTAAAAGAAATACTTAAGTAGTTCATTATACTTTACTTGATGGGAAGAGGAAACATTTTCTTCACTCCCTTGAATTACTCATCATCCATTTTCAAACTTGGTGGCTGTTGAAAATGTGGTTGCCTTTTTTAAATTGCTGAGCTGGAATTTTGAAACAAGCAGTTCACTTCCAGAGCCCAGCTCGTCACTGAGAGACTCTATGTTCTTCTCTTAATTAAAAGTAGGTAGCAGAAAGCGTGTGGGTGGAAGAATGGTGAGAGAAGAGGTAAGCCAGCAGAGAAGGAGTGTTGAAAGCTATAGGACTAAAATAACCTGGTAGAAGTTCACTAAAAAGAGGTCGACCTTACAGTGAATCAGAGGCTAAAAGTAGACAATATGAGAATTTAGGAGGAAATTGCATTCTGTCTCCTCTTTGTCATCTCATCCTAACAGCTCCATAGTTACTGTGCTATTAAATCATATTCAGGTTGTTCAAGATTTATTTTTTACACTTTAAACTAGAGGGTTTTGAGAAGCAATTTTTTTATGAATGCTGTTAACTTCAAGCAACCTGGGGGAGTCCTGGCCCCCCACCACAGTCTAACATCTGCATACAAATTTTGACCTTTAAAATCTTAACTGATAACTTCCTATTGACAGGAGGCCTTACCAATTACATATATAATCCATTAAAGCCTATTTTATATGTTATATGTATTGTAACCTATATTCTTACAATAATGGAAGCTAGAGAAAAAGTTTTTAAAAGAAGCTGTTATTAAGGAAAATACGTTTATAGTTCTGCATTGTATGTACTGATACCATAAATTTCCATCATCTGCTATAAGAAAATCTCAGTGCAGTTGAAACACATGGTATTCAATGGTTAACGGTCATCCCATTACCACAGGTGGTAAAGTGCTTTTTAAGCAGAGTACCAAAGCTGGTGCCATAAAGGTAAGACTGGATTCTAAAACTTTTGCAAATCTGAGTATACAAAATCTCACAAATAGCTGTAAGATCCCTTCCTCAAAAGAAAAAAAAATCTAGACTCCAATAAGCCTGCTTAAACTACATCAGTAAGGGAATACTGAGCTGAGCTGTTATTCTGCCACCACTTAAATAGCTATAAAATAGCTCCAGTACCATCTGCGACCCTGCAGACCAGATTAGTCCAGGAGACAAAGAAGATCATGTTTTTCTAGAGAAAACCTTCTGGCCATCATAATCCCTCACAGAACCTCAGCCCACACATTAGCCATTAGCCAAAGTCAACATGAAGAGAAGGCTCATTCGAATTGTCAATTGATTCTGCAAAGTTGAAATTGAAGCCCTCGGTTTCAGCAATTCCCAGAAAAGGCAGACAAATCTAAACACTGTGGCTACATGATTCAACAGTGGGGCCAGTGCAGAGGTTTCAAGAATTGTGTGTGTAGTTTGCTGTTCAAGTATTTATTCGGTTTAAATGAAATGCTATCAAGGAATTTAGCATTGAAACCCTGCCTAGAGATCAAGGTCAAATGAAAGCCCTAAGCAGCTTCTAAGCAATTTACAACAACCTGAGCAAATAGAATTTGCTAGTTCCATCTGGCTGGCTGACCTCAGCATGTGACAAAGGCCAGCTTTAACAGTGACAGCAGCGTTTAATTTTGTCCTGAACTGACAACTTCCTAATTGCAAATCTGCTCCCTTTACCTTATGGTGACCCCAGGTAATGAGACATTTACATGTGGCAGTGGAGCCCAGGAGGAGATTGGGGTCGGGGGGGCTACATTTGAAGGTGGTGATTCCTGAGAACCTAGCCCAGCGCAGGTGATAGTGTCATTCAAGTCTCAGCTGTGATTCCTTCGGAGCCAGCATCACGACATTGACCTTCTATGAAGTCCCCTTTGGAGAGGCCCCAGATCTCCTCTCCAGGGGGCTGTGTCTCCAATACCGTCATGAAGAATGAGGTCAATGACCCAGATAGTTCAGACAAAAAAGTTGCCACGTTTCCGGTGAACTGTCCATAATGGGGTGCTGTGGCGGGAACAGTGGAGATGGAGGTAAAACATGAAAACATGTTTGAAGTGATCTGAATGGCCTTCATCTTCCCTTTGCTTGGGCTGAGGATACATAAACTGCTGACGTTGAACTAGATCCAAATAAGCAGAAGGGTTTTGGGACCACTATTTCATGTTGGCTAGACCTGGTCGGGCGTTCTAAGAACCCCAGTTTGGGGCTGCGTTGGGTACTCTGTGGGAGAATGTGACTTTGGAAATGGACAGTCAGTGACTGAGAACAGGGGCTGGTGGGGGCAAGTTCCTCTTGCTTCTCGGGCATCTGTGACGTGCAACCTCTGGCCATAAATGGGGTTGCTTGGAAGGGTCCAGCCCAGGCCAACACCCTGGAAAGTTCCAGAGCAGCACCATCAGGGCCTCGCTGGTCCCCACACAAGCTCATTTTAGGTTTTTTCCTTCTACACAAGGGGACAGCATCTCAAGTAGCCAAAAGGAGGACGTGTGACTCCATTTCTGGCCCTGAGCTCCTAGAATTAGACAGGCCACCTGACCCAGCGGAGATGGTCTGAAGGAGTGTCCTCGTTCGGAACTGGTTACCTGTGCAGACTCTTCACCACGGCTCCCTCCCTCTCACCCCTCCCTGCAGGTGTGGAAGACATCGTGGCGATAATGATCCCTGAGCCCAAAGGGAGGGAGATCGTGCGGCTGCTGGAGAGGAACATCACGGTGACCATGTACATCACCATCGGCACGCGCAACCTGCAGAAATACGTGAGCCGCACCTCCGTCGTGTTCGTCTCCATCTCCTTCATCGTCCTGATGATCATTTCCCTCGCGTGGCTGGTCTTTTATTATATCCAGAGGTTTCGATATGCAAACGCCAGGGACAGGAACCAGGTGAGTAGCCAACGTTAAGAAAAATCCAGTTATCTCCAAAGTAAATACTTCACTGTGTAGAAATCCCAGGAAATCCCCAAACACAACCCAAATGACCTATGGTGGCCCCGATAAACATGGTAGAAATTTTCAGATCTTTTCCAAATGCACGTATTTTGAGGCTTGACTCATGTGGTTGACTCATGTGGGTACTGCAGAGGTCCTTTGTTCCATGCGGCTATCGCTCCTGTTTTAGACATGTTTTATTTAGGTGAGCCCATACTAAAGGAAGAAAGGGGGAGTGAGCTGAGATGATGCGAGGAGTGGCAACGTAATGTGGAAAGAGTCAGAATTTCCTCCTCGTGACTAGAAGAAGAAATGGAGGCTTTTTTAAAAAAAAAGGGTTTAAGAAGCCGTTTTGGGACAGATGAAAGGCATAAATGGCATACAATGAAAAGTAGTTTCCTTCGCATGTCTGCCCATTACCCAGTTCTCTCCCTGGAATATCTTTTCTTCCGGGCCTATGATATGTGCACACATACACACAAGTCACACACACACATTTTGAAATAAATGGTAGCTTACTTGCTCCACATCCTTATTTCTCACATCATCTTGAGATGCATATCAACAATCAAAGCTCCCTTCTCATTTCTAATGACTCCGTAACATTTCATTTTCTTCACATGTCACATTTATTAAGCCACCTCCTGTGGATGGATGTTTTCTCTTACCAAAAAGTGCACATGGACACTGAACACCTTTGTGAGCATGAAAGGAAATTCTGGAAATTGCGTAGCTAGGGCAATGGCAGGTGTGTTTTAAATGATGAACACTGCCCAATGATCGAGCTAATTTTGTTAATAAAATACTGTGTATACTAAAATATAAACACTATAAACCCCTTATATTAATATATATGATACTAATAATAGACAAATGCCCTTATCCCAACTATTACCCCTAAGAGTGCATTAACTTTCTACTTTATGGGATTTGTTAATTTAAAATAGTATCACATTTTTCTTATCACAAGGAACACTGATCAAGTAAAATAGAAAACGTGAATCATTTCTCTGAAGTGTATGCTTATATTATTTGACTCCTTTGGATTGAATTGTGGATCATTTTCTTATTGCTGTCTGTAGACTTTTACCTTCTTATATTTATTGAGGTAACTTTGCTTTATAAATTAATATAAACCCATACATGCAGGTTCCCCATTCCTCAAACAGATGTCAACACACCCTGCCCACCACCAATATAAACTCTTTATTAGTCAAAAAAGTCAGCTCTTTTTGAGATATAGGATTCAGTTGTTTCTTCCTGATCTGTCATCTTATTCTGTGGTGCTTTTTTGCTATGCAGAAATTTTGGGTTTTACATAACTAAATTGATTCATTTTTTATATAGTTCCCAAGTTTTGTATACTAAGATCTTCTATGGTCCAAGACAAGAAAAACATTTTCTCATCTTTTCATCTACTATGATTTGTATTTTTCTTTTATCTATGGAGAACTTACTTCTGTGTAAAGAATGACATAGAGCGCCAACATAGATTTTCTTTCAGATGGCTTGCCAGGTTTTGTAACTGGTGTTCTTTGAATTAAATCTTCCTCCCCTTATGTGCAGCGTCTCCATTTTGCATACTTTAAATACCAATATATATTTGGTTCTATTTCCATACTCTTGAAACCATATCATAAATCCTCCTATTCATACTCCAAGACTGTCCTGAGTACTTCACACCACAAGATGTGTTTTGTTGATTTGTGCTAATCTTCCTTGATTTCTCTGTCTTTACTTTTTTCATGTTCACATTTATGTGAATTTACTTCACTTTTATCTAGTTTTTAAATTTACAGAATAACTGAGAAAGAATGTATAACCTTATGTTGTGAAATCGTCCTATATAAGCATAGGGTATGCTCTCTGTTTATTCAGCTATTTTTATCTCCTTGTAGCATTTTTAAATATACTTATGTAATCTTCCACATTCCTATGTTTATACCTCAGTATTTATTGCATTGTTATTGTAAACCGAATCTCCTTTCTCATATAGAAAGGTTTTGATTTTCGTATGTTTAGTACACTGTAATTTAGAACTATAGTTTTATAATTATAAAATGTCACATATATTAACGTAGTCCTGTAGTACTATAAGTAGATATCTACTAAGAACTCTGAATATATTTATATAATTAATTCTGCTGATATCCTGACAGCAGATAATTTTATTATCCCTTTTTGCAGAGAAGGGAACAGAGCTTAAATAAGCTACCCCAGGCCACACAACTAGTTACTAGTTAATACTAGTAGCTACTAGTATTTATTTCTAGTATTAACATTAGTTCATAGATCCAGCCCCTGATCAGCAGCAGAGCTCCGGAATGCACTGCCCTAAACAGAACATCGCTGTGGCATTTGTGATCGCTTCTCTTACTCTCCAGGATCACACTAATAACATATACAGTTACTCATCGCTTACTTCTTTAAACTGTTAAACCTCCTGGTGTTTCCTGCTATCTCATCGCCCTGGCTTGTGGTACCTCCAGCATCAACTGAAGTCGCAGCAACGGTAGTGAACATATCCCCTTTCATACTTAATGGGAACAGTCTGAGTTACACCAACTTTATGTGAAGAATTTGAAATGTCTCCTCTCACCTGTATTGCACAGGTGTGCATCTGCTTTAAATTAATTGTAGAAACATGAAATTTCAACTTCTGTTCTCTAATCACACTAGCCAGCTTTTTTTAAGTGACTGCCATGTACGGGACATTTGGACCTGTATACGATATTTCTTTCATCATGGAAGGTCCAGTTGGACAGCCCAGTGCTGAGGCATTTTAAATAGCATCAAGTTAGCGGATTCTTATACAAAAAATTTCTACCAATAGTTTATCAGTATGGTCTGAGTGTTTTTTTTGCTTTTTGACTTTTTCTGTACCTGTGGGTTTTGTGTTCTACTGTTAAGTGGTGAGCATTTCCTGGTCACTAAATCTTTGAAATATGATTGTTAGTAGCTACACAGTAAAGAACATTCCATCACTTAACAAAAGTGGGCAAGTTAATGTCTTCGTGTTTTAGTTTTCTAAACCATCGACTGAGAATATATCTTCATTTTAGGATTATGCTGAGGATAAACGGGTGAATGTATATTATTTTTAAAGTTGCCGATAGTAATTGTTAAGCTCTCACTGAAGGCTATCCATTATAATCAGATAGATTCCTTCATGGCTATACACAACTCCAGCTTTAACACTTTTTTGACTATTCTTGGGATGTAAATAGATACTGTTAGTTGAACACAGGCAGTGAAAAATAGTTGTTAGACTAATGTTTTGTTTCTCCAGTTCCTACAGGATACACACACACACCCCCACGTGCAGCTGACATACTCAAGTGCTAACCTGACAGTGATAAACAGAAATGCTATCCTTACATTTTTTAGTCTAAAGACAACCCAGTCAATTGAAGCAAGGGTGAAATTTTAAGCAGGGATTAGTTGAATGTTTCCACTGGTGATTTGCTTTGGGCAGGTAATATAGCTGGCATGTGCAAAGAAAACTGGAAGTGGATGATATAGAAATGGTTCATGGGGCTTCATTTCTCTTATGTCCCCATCTTATACTCTTAGAGTAACAGGATGTTCCCCTCAGGGTCACTCAGCGAATTGGGATCAGCTAAATGTTAGCAATGCTTCCTGATCAAAATAAAGAATATACGCGTTATCCCTTGGATGACTGAATAAGACCCTGTCATTGCTGTTAGAAAATCATTTCTCATTTGATGACTATTGCTCCATTTCATTCAAGAGAAAGTCACCGCTGTGCAAGCTCTAGCTGGAACAACTATCAGGTTAACTTAAGTCATTTTTTTAAAAGTGTCATTGTCCCTCCAGAAAGAGCAACTCTGATACAGCCTAAGTGGGAAATCAAGGGCATTGGCGTTACGTCGGTGAAGTAGCAACGACTCAGATACATGAGCGAGACCGAATTTGAGATAGCCAGGTGACCTGGCATGAAGGGGCCTGCTTTTCCATGCCTGGGTTCCCACAGGGAAAGTCAGAACGATGAGGAGCCAACCCTGGAGGCCTGATGCGATGGTCCACAGGGAAACGGGTACATGTTCGTGCAGAGATGCTCTGTAGGCTCTCTTTAAGGGATAAAGCTAACAGCACTGCCCCCCAACTTAAATAGTTTAGTTCTTAGTTCACTTTTTTGTCTGCAGATGGGCTTTGAGCTCAAGTGATGCATTTTGAACCAGAATGGGATCTCTTTCCCATCTTCAAAGACATGGGGAAAGAAGACAAAGAAAAAGACCTTACCTGTCCTACAGAGGAGATATCTGGCTCTCTTGGAGGATAATTTCCTACGCGGCAGGTTTTTTCATTTATTTAACCATAACAGTAATGTATGCACACAGTAAAATTTTTTAAAAACAATGCTAAAAGGATATACATTTTAAAGAATGCTTTTTCTCACTGCAAACTCCCTGTTATCTTTCCTTTCTCCAGCTCCCCCAGAGGCAGCCACCCTGAAAACTTCCCTTGTTATGTTCCGGAAGTTTCTGTGCCTAGATATAAGAAAAGCTGCTTTCCATATTTAACACAGAAACAAGAACTCTGACTTCAAGAGCTGGCTTTGCAGGGGTGTCCACGTGCAGGGAGTACAAGTTAAACCCCGGTGTGCCTGAGGGCCAGCACAGTAGCAGGCTGACAGGCGAGGGCTTTGGACTAGTAGGAGATGGAGAAACACACAGGGACAGACTGGTGCAGGTCCTGTGGATGAAATGTAGATCATACAGAGAATGTCCTAATTTATTCCTGCTGCAGCAGCCTATTAACACCCTCCCCCCTCCATTTTGCTCTCATAAGTGCTCAAGTTAGGGTAATAAATCATATGGTCAACATATGTGTGAAGGACAGAGAAGAATCAGGATGCACTCAGGTCGGCTCAGACAGCACTGTGATATGAGAGGAGCAGATGTGACCCTGAGGGGCTGGAGAGCCAAGAATTTGGGTTTTGAGATGTCAGCTTCTGGAAGCCTGTTAGCTCTCCATACAGAGATGCCAGGCAGGCACAGCAGGTCCTTGGAGCACATTTTGTTCAACTTTGTTACAACACTGGTGTAAAAGAAATCCCCACTGGTATTGAACAAAATGACATCATTTGAGGACCTGGCTTCATTATGTGTCGTCTCTTAAAGTCAGTTTCCAGGAGCCTGTCCACTACATGAAGTCAGGAGCAGAGACAGAGCTGAGATAGAAATGTGACATCAGTCCCCCTTGCCGTTGGCGAGGCCAGAACAGGATGAGTTCCCTGAAGAGTGGTTCCCCGGAGAACGGAGCTGGGGTAGGACAACCGGTATCACCCGTGTGACCGCCACCATCCGGGTGCCTCCTTCTATCCTATTATTTTGTGTTTGCCCTTCTTCCCCCGTTCCTCCCCCCATCTGAAATCACTCCCGCCCCCCCATGCCCACCTTCCTGATAAACACAGGCACCAGTGTGCAGTGTCTCATGCACCCTGGAGACCCACCCACCCCACTAGGGCCCCTGCCTGCAGCCGTCCTCCCTCCTGATCCTGTCATCTTTTTGCCAGGCCACTGTCCTCTGGGGACCTGCTCTGTCAGG
The DNA here is from genome assembly GCA_004363575.1 of Solenodon paradoxus. Taxonomy (NCBI): domain Eukaryota; kingdom Metazoa; phylum Chordata; class Mammalia; order Eulipotyphla; family Solenodontidae; genus Solenodon; species Solenodon paradoxus. The sequence goes on along the minus strand of RJWH01002763.1, from coordinate 165,890 downwards.
TGGCCTGTGTGTGCCTGAGTCCAGTGATGATGCGTCAGGCTGTCCAGAGATCTCCAGGAGAGGGCCGGACACCTGGCCCCCATTGCTGAGCTACCCGGGACGTAGCAGAGCTAGTGAAGTCTCGTGGTTTAGGCTGCAGGTCAGCCCAGAGCACGCACAGGACCCTGGGGCTGCCTTCCGGAGAGTCGCACTTGTGCCCCCCGAGTCTCATCTCCAGCCATGCCCAGCAGACTGTCTTACATAACCAGACATACATCTAGACACAAATGTCACTCCAGACAGCTGGATGAGGGGCTAGAGCAGTCATGGCTGGAGTATTTGGAACTGGGATTGCTCACAGGTGATTAGCATTTATCTCCAACTATGGAGCAAACCAGAATCAGAGTCTAGGGCAGGGAAGGCTGTGTTGTGAATCAAGAACCGGGTCTGGGTCAGAGAGCCCCGGAGGAGGGGCCGCCTTTCCTGTCACCTTTGACAGTGACGGGGCAGGAGCCGGGGCAGGCGCCCAGGTTGGGTGGGAAGGGAAGCCGCAAGCACAGCCCACCTTTCAGAGACAGCGGGAGCCCAGCGTGAGCAGCAGGAGCATGTACTGCCGGTTTCACACATCATGGTGTTACTCGTTGTCACTGTGCATTTCTGAGAAACACACAGGCAAGAACCGGTTTGGTGATGGAGTCTGACGCAGGTCTGTCTATTCAGGCCTCATGCAAGACTCGCTTTGAGCAGAGCCGCCAGTGTTTCCTCTCCAGAGGTCTCCATGCCCTTTAAGTGCTGTGACATCTCTCTCCTCACTCTGCACAATGCCCCTGGATGATGCTTTAAGAAAAGAGCCCACTGATGTCACCTCTGGCCCTCAGACCCTGTGTCCCCAGGAGGTGGTGATGGGACTACAGTGGTGGGAATTGGAAGGCTGAAGGCAACCACCTCTAATTCTGCTCATCATTTGAGAATGCTGTCTGCCTGATGTCAAAAGCAGTTTGTAGCACTTAAAGTGACGGCAAAGATAATGAATTAGAAGTAGTGATTTCTTTTCCAGGGTGCACAGCCAGGTTGGTGATTTTAAGACAGAGCGTTCCCACCAGACCTAGCCACCCCGACAGCCTTGAAATACCAAGGAGGTCTGACCCCAGAGCAGCAAATACGAGGCACTCCTGGTCACGCCACCCTTTCAACATTTTCCCAACGTTGTCTGCCTGAAGGCCTTTCCAATTTCTATTTTAGGGCTCCCCAGCTCAGGGGGCGCCACAGGGCATGCTAAGGATTCAGCCTCATCCTCTCATCTAATGCTTGCCTGTCTAGTGAGCTCCTGTCCAGTGAATTTTGAGCTGGGCGCCAGAGAGGTGGCAGATTGCCAACCTGACACCAGTGTGCGTCCTGGGCGCCTTCCCCACAGGACGTACCGGCGTCCTTTGCACTCAGGGCCCAGGGACGCCATGTTTGCTGCCCCTCACTTCCGCCTGAAGGTCTCTCCCTCCTGGACGGCAAGCAGCTTCCTTCCGGCTGTGCTCTGGGACACTGTCTCGCTGTCTCTGAGGACATCCCACCTCAGACACAAGGACAGGGTCCTGAAAACCATAGGACTCCCAGTAAGGGGTCGCTGTTTCCAATGTGGGCCGATCAGGTAGACTCGGGAAGGTGGGTCTTTGTTTCTCACAAGTAACGTTGCTGCTGAGACTCGGCCACAGAAGCCAGTTCTGACTGGTTTTGTCTCATGTGAGAACGGGCCGTGACAGGCACTCGGCTTTCTTGAACAGCACGCCCCCTCAGAAGAGCCTTCTGAGGATTTGCCCCCATCCCTTTGGTTCCTTTTGCACACATCGGGGCTGAAGTCATGTCAGAACCAATGCAGGAGGAACGTCAGGGGTGGAGGAGTCGTCGTGAGTCAGCCACCCAGGGGAGGTCTACAGGCAAGGATGCTTTTGTCTCCTTAAAAGCTAGAACCCAAATGGCTCTTGTTCTGGAAGGACATGCAAAGACCTCTGGGGGAACAGAAAACCAAGGTGTCTGCTATGTCCATGAAGTATTCTGTGATCAGTCATTGACTTGCTTCTTGGAGATAATTCAGGTCTCAGAGGAGCGTTGCCTCCCAGTTCTGTTCTGCGTTTGCATGGTGTTGCGTGAGGGGATCTAAGGCCCAGAATGGTTAAGTGACTTCCCCAAAGCACACAGTAATTCATGACAGAAATAGGACTAAGCACTGGGTCTTCTCACTTCCAAGCCATTGCTTCTCCTCCACAACACCCCTCTCCGCGCAAAAATAACCCAGATATCTTTACCTCATTCTGTGTGTGAGCAAACAGCATTGTCTCGCCCTGTAATTTCTCCACGGCCTTCAGAATAGTCTCTTTTATCCACTTTCTGGATTCATGGAGTGATGATCGACATCATCGGAACCAGTTGGAATGGCTGTGCAGTGGTTTCTGTCCCACCAGTCGGGCCCACAGGATTGTTACTATGTTTTGGAGCACGTGAGGGCAGTGTCTGAGTCACCCGTGGCCACATGGGGTCGCAGACGACCGAGGCCAACTGTTTCTATTTACAATACTCTGCCTCCACCTGGAACACAAGGCCACTGGGTTATTTTCCCACTTGGTGATGGTGGTGGTGATAATCCTGATAAAATACAGCCATCAGAAAAATGGTCAAACACCGCATAGAACTCTCCAATGTGATGACATGGGAAGAACATAAATGTAGTGGGGAGGGGGGGGTTGGGTAGAAATATTATTTCATTAGTTCACAGCACTACTCCATCTAGGATATTGAAACTGCATCACCGTCTGTATCATCTCAGACCACACGCTCCACCAGTTCCAGTGTCCCTTGTCGCCACCTTCCCCCCATCCTCCCTTCCCACCATAACTGGTCCTGAGTCCGGCTCTTTCTGTTGGGATTTGTGTGTTCGTCTGTTTAATTTCCTTATACTCTACATGTGATGAGTGGGGCCGCCCTGTATGTCTCCTGTCTGACTTGCTTCACTCAACACAATCCCTTCCAGTTCCATCCAGCTGGTGGCAAGGGGCACGGTTTCATTTTTTAAATAACAACATAGAATTCCATTGAGTATATGAACTACAGATTGTTTACCCATCATCTTTTGTTGGGCATTTAAGTAGTTTCCATGTCTTATCTGTGGTGAACGATGCTGCTCTCGGCACAGGGGTGCGGATGCTTTTCCTGATTAGAGATTCCATGTCCTCTGGGTATGTGCCCAAGAGTGGGGTTGCTGATCAAGTGGTAAACCCAGTTTTGATGTTCTTTTAGCATCCTAAATGTTCCTAGCTTTTTTTTTTTTTTTTTTATCGCCTTCACTGGACACTTAGGACACAAACGGGTGGTGGTGAGTGTAATTTTTTCAGTTGCTTTAAATATTTAAAAGATCACGATTTTACACAACTTGGGTTGAACTCAGTTTGTCGTGGTTGACCACTCTTGTTTGGTGCTTATGTAGGGCTTCACACTTTTATAAATTGTTCTGGATTTATTTTCCAAAAAGCCTCTATCATCACTGGTGTCAAGGAACTAATTACCTTGGTAAATATTTTCTTATGTCTGTTGAGATCAAATTGACAGGTAAATTGATGACCAGGCCACCCCCTGCCAGCCCCCACAATCCTTCATGAAACACACGATTGGGGTCTGGTCAGGTTAGAAAAATCCATAGGCACATCCTGAACGAGGGGAAGGAAAATCCCTACCGGAAACACTGACCTCTGCAGTCGGAGAGGGCCCCCAGGCCCCCCTGAGTGCGCCCCGAGTGTGCCTGCAGCCCCGCACTTCTCTGTGTTTCTGAGGACCTCGGGGGGAATCTGTCTTGCAATGAGCTGCTTCATCCAGGCCCACTCACTTTCTCTGTTCAGGTCAGACAAGCCTCGCTTGAGCAGGGCCTGCACCCTCCTCCCTTGTCCTGGCGCGGGGCGGCCGCACACCCAGAGAGGACACCAGCTCCAAAAGCCACAGCTGCTGGGTCGGCACCAATTCATTAAGAACATTGGTTTTTACTATCTATCTCTTCTGTTTGCCTTTGGAAATCCAGTAATGCTAGTTTGAATAGTGTTGAAACTGGAATCTTTTTCTAAAAATCTTGTCACTATTTCTGTGTGTGATTTTTATGTCCCTTAAAAAGAAATAGACATACAGATACTGACAAAATTTGACTAGATGGTTTACGTGTGGTGCTTTCCACCTTCTTGTATTGATGCAGAACTCCTACGTAAGAAATCTAGTACCACGTGGCCCTGAGAATATCAGAGATATCTCCATCTCTATCTGTATACCTGTATCTATGTCTGTATCCGTGTGTGTGTGTATACATATATATACAGTATATATATATATATATACATATATATATCAGAAGCTATATTCTGAGGTATCTGCATTTTCTGTATTCTGCGGATATCTAGCAGCTCTCAAGAATATCTCTTCTTTCTCTTACAGGGAAGACACTCAGGGGAACAATTAAATCACTAAAATGCTTCCTCCTCTCTCTTCCTACCTGCCTGTATCTGTTCACCTTCATTCCTGCCTGCACCTTACCTTTAAAAATAAATTCAAACTAAGGATGAAATAGCAAGAGAAAAAGAATATTTTAACAAGCAGAATTTTCCTTATTTACTTTCCCTTCTGTGTGAGTAGGGAGATATGCCACCGGAGAGGCGCTCGATAGCTTCTGATTGTTTGGCCAACCAGCTGGCTAGTGGTTTGGTTGACTGAATGACTGGCTGACTGGTTAACTAACAGGCCAGATGTTGGTCTGTTGGTTAGCAGATTGGTTGCTTGGCTTCTAGTTGACTGGCTAGCTGGCTGGTTGACTGGTCAGTTGGCCAAGTGTTAGTTGATTGGCTGACTAGTTAGTTGACTGAATGTTTGGTGGGATGTGGTCATTTGGCTTTGACTTTAAAGTCAGACTTCATTTTAACCAGATTCTTATTGAACTGTCATTAACTCTATAGCATTCAATAATTTAAGCTCTGTCTCGGGTTTGTTGTAGGGATAAAGGTGATGCTCCATAGGCTGTGTTAACTGTTGATTAGTATATGTTCACCATTTAAAGAAGCTAGAGTGTTATTTGTAAAGCAAATGATTATTCTCTTTAAACATTTGTCCCACTACATCTTTCGCATGTGTTTCACTGTTGCAAAAACATGTCTAGTGCAAACCAGAATACACATACCTCAGGAGACAGAATATGTAGAAATCTCGCACACACGCAAGCTTTTTTCATGACAGAGTAAAACTTATCTCCCCACCATCACCCTCCCCTGCTCCTCCCATCGCAGGGCTCCTTAGGATGGGAATTTTCTCTATTTAAAAAAAAATATGTATAACGTTATTTCTTAACATGGATATAGAAGGCTGACCCATTATCCTTTGTTAAACTGAACGTGTATGTTGTATGTCTTTCCGGGGAGGCATACCCACTCTTAAACATACACAAAGGAGCTGAAATTGGCACCTAAGAATGTGAGCAGGATTAGTACAGACCATCTGAAAACCTAGATTAGACCGCTGTAAGCACAAGAAATTGTTTAAAATTCCAAACTGAAAGGAACACAGAAGCAATAAATCGGATTGTGAAAAAGCAGAGACAAGTTTGATTTCTGCTGCTCCAAATGGTCCATCCCCATCCAGAAACTGAATGGTTAGACTTGCAAATGACTGAACTTTTTTCTCTAGTCTGCAGAGATGTAACCTGTGCTGGGGTCGCTCTAGGGTAGGGCCTTTCCATGCCCTTTGCCACTTCCTGTTAGGGGTGATGAACTGCTTTTAATGACAGCGCTCTTTAACGGACCGCCATTGGCAGAGCCACTGTGCACAGATACCCTGCCCTATCTTCCAGACACTGTCCTTAGCATTTGTGTCCCTTACGCATGCTTTCGAAACGCATTGCCCTGCTTTATTAAATGCTCACAGAAACAAAGCTGAGAAGTACACATCTATATTACTAATAACCAGCTTTTGGTTTTTCAGCGCCGACTGGGAGATGCAGCAAAAAAAGCCATCAGCAAGCTCCAGGTCAGGACCATCAAGAAAGGTGACAAGGTAACCGCCTCCTTTCTTTCTGCTGAGTTGCTCCTGACTTTAATGGCAGCCACGGTAGGAGAGAGAGTAGGGTGGGGGAGCGGAGTTCTTGTAATAGTTGTCCCAGAAGGGCCTGTTTGTGTACCCTTCTTTATTAAATATATGCAAAACTGTCTGGAAAAGGCAAACAATCAAATAATAGATTTGCTGGGTAGAAAATATGAGCAATGGAAAAGTGTAGGAAAGACAGATGAGGCCAGACAAAATTAGTACACAAATGCATTGCCTGGAATGTGTGAAAAAAATGAATCTCACACATAGATGGGGCTTCCTAGTAGCCAATGCAAAGAAGGAAACACTATTCGGGATTCCACCAATATTGAATTGCCTTATGCCACTGCCCCGAAGATAAAAACAAGAGAGTTGTGCCTGCTATGAGGCCTTGAGAAAGTTGTTCAGTAAGTCCTTGCAAGGATGACGGTGTGGTTGCTAAATGATGGGCTGTACTTCAGTCTCCAGTAAGTGCAGGAGCCTAAGTGGGCCCTCCCAGTCGTTGCAACAGCTCTCTAGCTTAGATTGATGACATAGGGCCCAAAAACGTATATTCAAGAGGGACAGTGAAACCAGGCGGGTGAGTCCAGGCTACAGGCTTCTCAAGATCTCCTGTCTCCCAGGAGAAAGTCTCGAGCAGTGCATTTCAGGACATGCACCTGGGGCTCCAGGGGGCATTGGCAGGAATTCATAACCCTGCATTATTCTTAATGTGGTCTCTAGTCTGAATAATCGATTTGTCTCCCCAATTATGTGTTACTGTTTTGCAACTCTATCAAGATGCTGCTGATCTTAATTAGATAAAATTCATTCAAAAGCATGACTAAATTTAGTTTGCATTGCCTTTTCCATTGCTTTTCATTCCTCTTTCACCCTCAGAGAATGATAAAAGTACTCTTACACAAGTAATATAGTCTGGGGTATTAAGAGATTTGTATAGAGACTTGGAAGAATGTTGAAACCACTGTTTTAAAGTTGTGTGCATTAGACTCCCATCAACTAGCTAGATTAAATATCAATCCGACGAGTCTCTATAAAAGAGCACTTTTCATCCTCAAGACTTTGAGATGTCACCTCTAGTTAAAGTAAATGGCACTATTAGGAATGCTACATTAAAAAAAATTGTTTCTTTGCAAAAGTATTTGCTGTGGAACCCAGAAACAAAGGGGAGGGTGGATGGAATGGAAATGAAGCCAATATATAGTAGATGATTGATTGAGAAAAAGGGCACCAAGATTGTTGGAATTCTGACTGGGGGCGGAAGCGCGGGAGGGGCCTCACCTGTGCTTTCTCTGCTGCAGGAAACGGAACCCGATTTTGACCACTGTGCAGTTTGCATCGAAGGATACAAGCCCAACGACGTGGTCCGGATCTTGCCCTGCCGGTGAGTCTCCTGCTTTGCACGGATGTGTGGAGCCCTTCTGGCCACACTCACCCGGCCCTGCCAGGCTGGGGGCCCCAGAGTTGCCTTGTTTCAATAATGAACCACCCCAGGCCCCTTTTCTTTGCATGAGCTTTCTCTCTGAGCATCATGTGTCTGGTCAAAGATGTTTTTTCAATCTCCTTGCACCAAAGGAAGTATACTGTTATCAGCTAAAACCTCAAGAGAGAATGTAACGAGGTGCCTCTGCACACAAGGGCTATTTCCATCTATAAAGGCCTACAGATATTTTCTGGATGATCATGAAGGGATCAAGAGAGTAGGAAGCCAAAGACAGATTCCATTTCCCTTGATTCTACTGACTGGAAGAGAATGTGACAAATCTGCCCCCCTTCCCTCGCCCCCAAATGTCTAGAATCTAGGAGATGACACCCGCTATGTAGCTGGAAAAGCTCCTCAAGTGATTCCCATATAACCCTCCTCCTTCTCCCTCCTTGAAATGCACTATGATGGCGTCTAATTTTTTTTTATGTAGTTGGAATCATATAAATGTAAATGCTTTCATAAATCAATGATTTTAAAGTTTGCATAAAAGCTGTCTTCTAATTGAAAGCTTTTGTGTGCATGTGATTTTACATCTCTACAGCTAAAAATAAAACTGAAATTACGTCTCGAAAAATGGTGCTCCACTTAGAAAGATTAGCTTTAAAAATCCTCAGAAGTAATGAAGGAAATAAAGTAGAAAACAACAGCACACCCACACCAAGGTTAAAACCATTTGCTCATGAAACAGTCCAAATTTAAGAACTACTTATAAGAAATCTAAAAGGAATAAAGTAGACCTATAGAGGAATTGGTTTAATAATCTCAAAATGACCAAGATGTGGTCAGAAAAACCCAAGATATTCAGAGCTGCAGAAACTCCCTTGGGGAATGAATCGGACTTGACATGCTCTTAGGTGAATTGCTCCTTAGACAGAAGGCCCCAAACACTCCCGAGCGGATTCGCTTTCCCTTAGGGTGTCGCTGCTTGATGCTCCCTGAGCCCAGGACTCCAAATCGGGCACCCTGAGGCGTGGCGTTGCCTTCCTAGGAGGGTACAGTACGTCGGTTTTCTCGCCAGACAGTGCACACGCTGTTAACCTGGCAACTTTCAGAAACACCGGCCAACATGAGTAGCGTGAGGACTAGAGAGAGACTCTCAAGGTCTGGTCTTTCATCCCTGCAGTATTTTATTAAGTGTTTTCTAAAACCTCAGTTACCAGCCAGGATCACACTCCAGTTTACTTGAAGATGCTTTAGAAGCTTGTGAGGCTGCTGCTGTTCAATATCTCCAAAGCAAATTAAAGTTACAGAGCAACTGTTGCCCAAGAATCAAAGAACTTTACAAAGGTAATCAAGAAATCCTGCTTTAAGCGCCCCATACACCACTGCTTTGGCAGCGTAGTTCATCCGGTGTAAAAGAAGCTCTGTCATAAGCATTTTCCATGGGACTGCAAATAATAGAGGCTTCGGGATACCCCTGCCAGAGATAGCAGTGTGCTTACCATAATGCCTCTAAGTGGGATGTTGGGCTGGTTTTGATTTAATTCAGGTGACTTTGATTTACAAACTAAGGTAAGTTTAGATGCAGGCTCACTGCATCAAATCTGTAGCACTGCACGCCCACCACCACATTTCTAATAATCCCTGTCCACTGGCCTCCCCACCTGCCCCTCTGGAAGCTCAGCTCTGTTGTCAGTGTCCCAGGCTTAGTTTTCCCTTTGTCCATTGCTTTGTTCCTTTATATGCCGCCATCTTTCCATTCCATGAATGATAATCCTCTTACTTGTCTCTCTCCTGACCTGTATCACTTAGTGTGGATTTCAGTGTCCATACGAAATGACATTGCTTTAGCAGTGTTTAAATTTTTAAGATACCTTTTTGGTCCACATTGCCTTTTACAGTTATTATTTATTTACAGTTATTAACCAACAAAAAAGAGCACTTTGATATTTACCACAAAAAATAAGCCTTGAGCATCTTTTCTCCTACCAGCCTGTACAGCCCTTGACCCGTTGGCCTCAGGCGCATTCTTTTTTGTATTATTACTCAGCTCTCGGTGTATTCCTTGATTTTTTTTTTTTTCTTCTTCTCTCTACCTTTTCTTTTTTTCCGCTAAGCTCCTTACTGTCTGTCTGCTTTCATTTCTATTTTGTGGGCTTGGTAGTAAGCAAGTACATGAAGCATTACCAAAAACAGTTGCTTAATGACTGATCTTGGACTAGCCACCCCTGCCTACGCTTCAAAGAGCTCATGCATTTTTTCCATGCTGATTTTTTAAATCAAGATAGGACGATACTTGTTGCTGATTTCTGCCAGACACTTTGCACTAATGGATGTTATCAAACAAAACCCTGGCACTTGCTTGCTCCGGGACAGAGTCCTCGAGGGGATAATTAAGCCTTTGCTCCTCTGAACTTCAGAGACTCTTCTTCCATTATTTCCGGGCTGACTCATCCTCAGAATTCTTTGCATCTCCTTGGAGTAAAAGCTGTTTGAAAAATGTTCCAGTTGCTCTCTTTCTTCTCCACATCGTTTCTGTGGCTCCTTAATTCTCCACCAGCTGCAGACACCTCTTCTCTGTTGGTGCCTTTTGGGCATCTTTCCTAAGGGCCCAGCAGTACTCCTGTGCTGGGACTTTTTCCAGATTGTTCTTATTTGTCTCCTTGGAGACTCTTGCGCAAGTGAGGATGAACTGAGAGATGGTTTCCACTCCTGGTTGTAGTCATGCTGATGACTGAAGTTCAGCCATACACACTCGCTCTCCTCCCCCTCCCCTCCCGCCCGCACCTCTGTCTGTCTGTCTCTCCCCGCTGAAGTTTATTCCCACCCCCTGCCCTTTTTCCCTGGCTCTTCCTTGGGGCTTCTCTAGTCTGTCTGTGCAGGCAGGCTCCCTGAGGGGAGTCAGCCTTGTGCCTCTGCTGTGAGGGCTAGACCACCAGCACACCAAGCCCCAGGGTCACACAGCTCTGCCCTCTGTGGTTTGGATTCCATTCTAATACACCACTCAGATTTCCCCCAAAGCTTCGGTTTTGCTACAGCATACATCAGCTAAAATACACATTCATTGTAGCTTCAGACCAGCTTTTGTGACTCCAGTTAGTGTGTGTGGCTGTTATTTTTCACCACAAAAGATATTATTGAATTTTAATTGTCTCCTCTTAATCTGGTGAATAAGGTCCTCTGAGTCTCGTGGCCTTTATTCTTGGATCTCTGACTGTTCTCCAGTGGTTATTCATTTCAGTCATTTATCAATCCAATTTCAAATGCTCTCTCAGAAAGAGGATGGCCTTATGGGGTAGGGCAGAAGTCCTTGCTCGCTATTTTTGAAAGCGTTTTAAAATTTAATTTTATTTAATTGGTTGTTCTCCTAGGCCCGGGACAGAACCCAGGAGCTGGGATCTATGTGGTCTGCCTTTGAACAAAGCAGTGTGCGCCTCCAGCCCCAGTGCCTGTAGGACTCTTTCCTCTAGTCTGTCACTGGAGCTCGAGCACTAGCTTGTAGAATAGAATATTGTTGCTACAATACCTGTCCTTTGATTTCCCAAACGCTTCTTCACACTTAAGATTAAAAAGGTTTGGGGTAACACTGAGTCCCTTGCATAAACTTTAGCAGCTGAAGGCTTCAAAACTATGTTCAACACATGAATTTTGTATCAACTGTTTGCTGGAGTTCCCTGCAGGGAAGGAAAGTGACCCCTGGGGGAAGAGTAGGGATTCCATTAAAACGCAGAGACTTGTGCACAGTGATAGCAAAATGAACCCAAAATGCCAAGAAACTGACATGTTATCAGGCCCAAGAAAGTTCAGAAAGGCTCCATCAAAGAAAGTCCTGTCTTCATATTTGCTACTGTGGTAGGTTTTGCCCTCTATGTCCTCATGATAGGAAATGCGTCAAACAGATGTTTATCTGCCTGGTTCCCTTACGCAGGTAACTGTTGCTAAGTTGTTGGGTTTTTTTCCTCTGCAAGTCTGAGATGCTGCTGTCAACATCATTTAATATCCTGTTCACTTCGCTTAATTTGCTAGAAATAGCGCTGGATTATTTATGCTTATTTTGACCTTCCTTTGGCCTCTGAAGTGATCAAGGTCGAGGTTGAACAAACCAGCCAAAGACCCTGGGTGGCAGTGCTGTTGGGGAGCCCGCCTGTCCGGAGGCGACAGCACAGCGGGTCCAGTGTTCCAGAGGTCACACGGGACGGCACACGGGCTCCTCCTGCTTCTCTCGCAGACGCCGTCCATGCCCTGCTCACGTCCGTCCTCGCAGCTTCGACAGCAGACACTGAAGCAGCCTCTTACGTGCAGACGGCATCGTCTCTCATGCAGTAGGAGCCCGTGGAGCAGGGGTTCTGCCACCTCTTTATTGTCGACCTGGGTCAGAAATCAAATCCCTGCAGACTCAGGACGAGCTCTTTGGTAGATGTGCCCTTTTTTGTTGCTGCTGTTGTTTTTAAGGAAGGTGCAGCAGGAAAGAAGGTGAGCAGGCAGGCAGGCAGGAAGAGAGAGGAAGAAGCTTTATTTACTTTACTGAGTTGTTCATCCTGGCTGTTCCCTCAGGTCTCAAACCCGGTCCTTGGGATGTGTGTGAACTGCTCCCAGCGCACTTAACCACTCCGTTAAGTTCGCACCTTGCCTCAACTTCGAACTTGTTCGATAAACAAAAGTTCCATTCAACAAATCACCCCCCCTGGTTGCTTCTTACAAAGTGTTTCCTGCAGGACACTGGGCGGCCTGCAGTCCTGCCTGCCTGGCCTCCGAAGATGTTATTTTGTAGCAGAGGAGGAAGTGGTTGGATAAAGTGAGCAGCTCATAACACCTCTCCCCAAATGGTTCTGGTTGGACAGTGTTGTGCGCAGATTGTGCTGCGTTGAGATGAAGGGTTTGAGGGAGAGCAGCGCCCTGGCTGCAGGCCGTGACCTTGGAGTCAAGGGCAGTGAGCACTGGCGCTGCGGAGCCAGGGCTTGTCAGTCCCTGCTCCTCCCCTCAGGGTGTCAATGCTACCCTGAGCAAGCGGGGTCTGTTCCCTCAGACCGCAGTTCTGGAGACTGCGGGTGAGCGTGAGCGGTGAATTCACATGGCATGTAATTGGCCGTTTAACCACTTTCCAGTTTGCAATTCCATGGCAGCAAGTCCGTTCACACTGTGACGTAGCAGTCCCGCCACCGTCCCCAGAAGTTCCTTTTCCCTGTTGAGACTCTGGAGGGTGGTGCGGTACCTGCCCCCGCCCCTGGTGGGAGTGAGGCCGGGTGTTTGGGCGGTAACTTAAGCTTGACTTCTGTTAGCAGCCCTGTGTGCCTGTGGAGGGATCTACACTGTGATGCCAGAATCCAAGTTAACGAAGGGAGCGTTGGCTTTGGCATAGTCGATCCCAAACCTGACACGTTAGTAGCTGCATCGGTCGGGGTGATCGTGTCCGGTAACATGCACAAGTATGAAACACTGTTTTGTGTACCAGACACCAACTGACACGTCAGTTGCATCTCAGTTGTACGACACGGGCAGCGTGATCGTTCTACGATCTGCTCATCGTTTTTGTGGCCGTGATATACTAGGGTGCGCCTCGTCTTGCCGTCTGGGGACTGTCGCTGTCCTGCTCCTCTCCCGCGCTGCTGGCGCCATGAGCTTGCTGCTGTCTCTGCAGCACCTCCTCGCCGACCTCCCTGCTCCGGCCCTGCCCCTATTATTCACTCTCACACGGCTGTTGATAATTATCCGGCTGGATTAACTGCACCCCGGGTCCTGCACACCCAGCGCAACTTTAAACGTACTCAGTGTGTCAGAAGTATGACTCAAAGATACTATTAGGGACGATGAATTGAAACAATCTGGTTTTTCTGTCGCCTTAGAAAGTGCTTCCGTAACAAGGCAGTTCCACCGAGTGTGAAAAAGATGCCGTGTTTCCTGGCAGTGCCTTACAGCAAGGGGAGGTGACTGACGCCACTGCCGCCCTTTCGTGGGGACGCGCTGTCAGGAAACTGCTGTGTCTCTCGCTGGGACTTTGTGTCTGACTCTTCTTGGGGAGTGTCCAGAGTAGCTCACGATGGGAACCATTCCATGTCTTCCAGGCAAGGGAATGCTTTTATAATGTGCACTCCGAGTTGTGATGCTGTCCAGACTTTCATCTGTTTGTTGATAGAGCTTTTGTCTGTTGGTTGTTAATCAAATGTGTACCCCCGCTCCACAGCCCAAAGGGATTTTTATAGCCTTGTCCCTGTTTTATGTCTCTTTTTCTTTCTCCCTTTGCTTTTATGGCATCTTTTGGACCATATGTATTTCCTAAGTGCTTTCAGAACAAACATTTTCCGTAGTTTTAAAACTTTGTCAACATCACTTTCAACTGTTATGTAATATCCCATATGCCATGCTTCTTTAAACTGTTTTTAGACGTTTAATTTGCCCCTCGCACACATTTTTTTTCTGTTATAAATAAGGCTATGATAAAGACGATGTAAGTAGACCTTAGTTTACACTTGATATCTTTGTTTCCAAGGTTAGGAATTCAAATTTCTGTTTCCCATAAAAGTTGTACTGAAGGAGTTTTCCAGTAAGTAAAGCTAAGAAGAACATCCCAAGCAAAGCTAACTCGTGGTGACCTGGCATTGACAGAGGACAGGGCACATATCAGGGATCAGGTCCAGGACCTGAATGCCCAGCTGAGGAGTCTGAACGGTGGCCTGGGGCAGGAGCCGCTGAAGGGAGGCCGGCTGGTGCTGCCTGCCCAGCGCGCTGGCACTAAGTCCATCAGAGACCAGTTCACCACAAGATGTGTGAGCAATACCAGAGTCCCAAACTGAAGAATCAGCACAGGGGATGTAGAGAGATGGAGGAGGTCAACAAGATTCTGGAAGTAAACCCAGCGTGACTCAGCATCTGGAATAGTTTAAAACGACCACCCTTATCAGTTGGTGACTACTAGCTAAATTGTAAGATCTTTCCACTTCGATTGTCAACCACAGAAATAACCCAGCAGGTGACGCACAACCTTCAGCATCCTCAACGGAAGAAACAGACTTCAGGACTGAACCAGATTTTCTTTAGCACTCCACAAAGCAAACCAAAATGTGAATCCCACTTGGACCAGCTTTCACTAGCTTTTTAAAGACTGTCTTCTGAGTTCTCCAACCCCAGAACACGACCTTAACTGGGCCCCGAGGCAAAGCTGCATGTGAGGTAGATGCTGGTAGGAATCTTGTGTCAATGAGGCTGCCCAGTCTTTTTTCTCTCTGTGTTAGGAATGAGACTGAATTTCAGGCTAGCCAGCTACTTTTCTTTCTCTGTTGATGTGACAAGCATAGTTTTCACATGAACCTAATTATAAAGTGACTCCTCAAGTATGACAGTCCTTTAACTGCTACCCCAATGGCAGGTAACGCTTTCCTCTCCCAGAGCGTCTCTGGAAGACATCTAACAAAGTACACAGGTTGTTGAGTTTTTATATATATGTTGAATATTAACCCCTTATTGTATTAGGATATCCAGATAGCTTCTCCCATATGGTAGGTTGTCTGTTTTGTTTGTTTTGATGGTGGTTTCTTTTGCTGTGCAGAAGCATTTTAGCTTGATCTACTTGCATTTATTTTTGCTTTTGTTCCTCTTGCATTTAGAGTTGAGTCCCCAAAAAACCCTCTGAGGCTAATGCCAAGGAGCATATCATCTGTTTTCTTCTCTGCATTTTACGGATTCATGTCTTACAACCATTTTGAATTCA
The DNA here is from genome assembly GCA_004363575.1 of Solenodon paradoxus. NCBI lineage: Eukaryota > Metazoa > Chordata > Mammalia > Eulipotyphla > Solenodontidae > Solenodon > Solenodon paradoxus. The sequence goes on along the minus strand of RJWH01002763.1, from coordinate 150,684 downwards.
TTTTTCTGTATGGTGTTAGTGGTTCAGTTTCACTAGTTTGCATGTGGCTGTCCAGTTTTCCAAGCACCATTTATTTGAAGAGACTGAAAAATGGGCAGAGGATCTGCATTGACACCTCTCCAAAGAAGATATGCAAATGACCAGCAAGCACAAGAATAGATGTTCACTCTTATCAGGGAAATGCAAGTCAAAGCAACAAGGAGCTGTCACCTCACACCTGCCAGAATGGCTTTTATCCAAGAGACAAGAAACAGTAGGTGTGGGAGAGGATGTGGAAAGCAGGGAACCCCAATCCACTGTGGGTTGGAGTGTTTTGGTGCAGTCGTTACAGAAAACAGTAGAGAAATCCCTCAGAAAACTAAAAATAGAAATAGTGATCCATTTATTCCACTTCTGGGTACTGATCAGAAAAATTCAAAAATACTAATTGGACAAGATATATGCACCCTCATGTTCACTGCAATATTTACAATAGCCAAGTCTAGTGCACCTGGGAACAGTCCCACATTCATCCCAAGGTCCAGGGTTCAAGACCTGAAGCCAGGAGGCAAAGACCAATGTGAACAGCGAAATACAAATGAAGTACTTCTTCCTCCTCTCTTCCTGCCTGCCTGCCTGCTGTTCTCCTTCATTGCTGCTGCACCTTTCCTTAAAAAATAAGATGAAATCCTGTCATTTACAACATGGACAGACCTAGAGGGTGTTACTTGGTGAAATAATTCAGAGGGAGAAAGAGTTTGAATTCATTCATGTTGTATGTAGAGAAATCAAACAATGAACTAATAAGTGAAACAAAAATAAAATGCTAGTCTGTAGAATCAAGTTAGTGGTTACCAGAAGGAAAGGAGGACAGGGATGGACAAATCAGGTAAAAGGACTCAGTCATATGGCGAAGGATAGAATTGGACCTTTAGTGGTGAACTTACACACCTGAATCCTGTAGAATGTTATAACACAGCATAACTGCAGTAAAAAAAATTTTTTAAGGTTTAACATTGCCCCTCCAACCAAATGACATGGTAAACAGTAGAGGGATCCATTATTAAATTTCCTGAAGAAACACACATCCTAATTCTTCCAGAATGACTTGCCTGCGAAGGTCCAACCTCCTTAAGTTCAAATTAATGAGACTCAGGGAGCTTTTAGGTGACAACACAGAACTGACACAACTGATTGCTAACAGGGCAGGTGGCCGATGACCCTCCCTTAAAGGCTGTTTGTTCAGTGTGGACCTGAGACTTTCCTTGTTATCACCGGATACTTCCAACCAAACCCACCTGGACAATTCATAGCCTCCCTAGTTCCTCCTGAAACTTGGACATGGCTCCCCAAAGCACCATGACCATCATTCTACTCTTCCTTTGTGAGCCTCCCTTTTTAGAGAGAAGAGCCATCATATTCTCTCCCCACCAAACACAACATCATCACAATAAACAAAACAACATAAAGAAGAATTATAACTTAATATCAAAATAGACATCCCTCTGAAATTTGAAAACTCCAAGAACACAGCCAAGTTTTCCTGGAAATATTGAATCTAGACGCTAGCCCCTTCAAGAGTTTTTAGTTCAGGGATCAGGTGATGTGAGAAGACGAGTCAAATGAACTAGATGTATGTGTGAACAACAAAGTCTTAACTCATTATGAGTAAAAGGAAAGCTTACAGAGCACTGTTGCATGATCCGAGTCCAACCATGAGCCCTGTCCTCAGGTGACAGGCACTGATGAATATGAAAAATATCAAAGCACTGATTAATATGAAAAAAAAAAAAAAAAAAAAGCAAACATGGTGAGCAAAAGACAGATAAACCTGAGACCTTGTTTTTATGGTTCCATTTTTCTGCAGTCCAATCATAGGTAAAGCTAATCTGTGGTGGCAGAAGTCATAGAAATGGACAGAATCAGGGAGAGGGTCATGACTTCTCGGGAGCAGGCTAGAAAACTCTGGGGTGCTGGGGACAGTGTGTACTGCATCTGGGTGCTGGGTGTACATGTGCAAACACTTAAGGCTTCACTGTATATCATATCTTTATCATAAGGGAAAAATTTCCTAAAGTACCAAAGAAGCTATGCTGTAGGCTTCTCAAAAAACTAGTTCACCCTGTACAGCTGTCAAAATTCTATATAATTTAAGCTCCGAGCCTATGATAGTGTTTTCTAATCATGTTTGTTTGATTACTTTGGATGTGTCCAGACACACGGCCAGAAATGAGCCTCCTGGTATGTAAGGGATCGAACCATGAAAGTCGTGGGAAAGCTGGCGGATGGCGCCTGACTGGTTATGTTGGGTTGTGGATGTTCTGTTGTATTTCCAGCAGAGCCGATGCCCCAGTGGGAGAAAAGGCTTGAACTGGAATCACCTTGTGAAATATGCCATTCTGACTTCAGATGTCCTGATCCCCAGTTATATTCACCAACTAGACACACAGCAGGCATGCCAACCACTCTGCGACGCCAGCCAAGTGATATAATTAGATCAGGGTCAAGTCTGAAGCACAGCCCTGCCACCACCACCCCACAGGGGAGCGAGGCGCTCTAAAGGGAGGGCTCCCGCTGCAGCGGAACAAGAGGATTCAGTGCTGTTCCTTAGTTTAGAATTATGTTGCTTTCCAGTTAATGCGAGTTATACCCTGATGCTGTGGACAACTGGGTGAGAGGAATGGCTGCTTCTTATAGTACATCACAAAGCTCTGTACCATAACGGCTAATTTGTGGCTCACAGCAGCCTGTGATGTAGATTGGCCCTACATCCTTCTCACCACCCCTCTATTTTACTAAAAGAAAACCTCCACTCAGACTCTCACTTCCTGGCTGTGGACCGAACCCTCACCCAGACGTGACATTCTCTCCTGGACCCTCAACTCTCTGGGATGTGATTTTAGCTAAAGTCTGCCCCAGAAGCACCGCTCTCATTCGAAGTCCCTGTATCCAATAGCCCCAAGGAAACCAGTCTGGCCCAGCTTCACAGAGTATAGGTTTAACTTTCTCCACGGTGTTGCCAGACCTGTCAGCAGACCAGCCTTTTCACATGAGGACAGTGCTGTCCCTTAGATGAGCAGTCCTTTACTTTGTTTGGGGTTTTTTTTTTTTTTAAATCCAAATTTTGCCAAACAAAATAATTCATTGGTAGCAATAGACTAATGACTATTGGTTTCATGGGGCAGCTATTTTTCCCTCTTTCCTTTTATTTTTCAGATGACATTTATGTCACCTAAATTGGGGGAAGCTGGGAAACAAGGTTTCTCATAATGAGTCCATTCATTGCAGACCAAGCCTCAGCAGAATCCTCCTCCCCACCCACAGGGAGGCCCTCAGGATAGAGTTAATGCAAGAGAGAGGTGCCGTCTCATCCGGGCCTGATTTACTCAGGCCCCAAACACCACCTCTTACCATTGCCAGAACTTTCTGTGCAGGAGACAGAGAAAGGTACTGAGAAGTCCAGCATCACAGAGAGTGATGGAGGAGTCTGAGTAGGTGAGTGAATATTTTCCTCGCTGGTCATTCCTTCTTTATACTAAATGCAGCTAGGTCATGTCAGAGTGCAGACGTGGTCCCGTCCTCCCAGTTTTATTTCCTGGGCTTGCTTCTAAAACGGTTTAGCGTTCAACCCAGCTGAGGTGCCCGTACCCCTCACCATGCTGCCTCTATGCCTTCAAGCATGTGAATTCCTTCTCTTTGGATTTCTTTCCTCGACTAATCACCATACCTCAAAGTTCTTCCCTTCCCAGTTTCCCCACAAAAGCATTGCTCCCTGTCCTGAGTTCTCTGGCAGTCTTATTTTCACTTGCATCTACATATGACCTGTTCCTTTCCATATGGCATTCACATCATTTAAAAGAGCTCATGTCACTATCATCCCCTGAATTACTGAGCACTTTACCGTCACGTGCTTCGTCCTTACAACCACCCGAAAGGCATTTCACTAGTCAGGATAGGATAGACTTTGCCTCAATAACAAATACTTCTCACACTGGATTTCTTACTCATGTCCATGTCCACAGTGTCAGCAGGCATGTGTGTTCACATTAGTCCCCGTCTCATACATCTTTCATTGACAGGTCCGTAAAGAACTGCTCAGCCCACACTGAAATCTCCGAAGTGAGATCCCGACTCTTCATAAATAAATGACTAACTAGAATCTGTCCCTTGGCCACTGATATCACCAAGAGAGCCTATAGTATTCCCGTGTGCCTGGAAGATGGGGAGCCAGCATACTGGATAAACAGAATTAATGAGGGACTCTTTCATCCTCTTCTCTCCTCTCTTCATAAATGAGGAAGCAGGGACTCAGAGTTAGGAGGTTATCCCAGGTCAGGAAGCCAAGATTACAAATCAAACCTCTTAACCTCTGAGCCTGAGCTTTTAGCCTCTGCTCAGCACTGTCTTCTCATCAGCCCATCGAGTCCATTTTAGAAAGGCATCACCAACAGATGGCGTGAACGATTCCTCTTTGTACCTCAGCTCCTACACAGTGCCTCTCCGTGAAGCAACACTACATGACTCCTCTACATAACAAATGCTATTTTGTGCTGATTTTCCTCCTTCCTCGCAGAACTGAGAATTCTGAGAAGTCTGAGTATCAATTTTGTAATCTCTTTAACAATACGCAGAAATAGTCCTTTTCAGACCTCAACTATAACTAAACAATCTACCTTCCACGCCATTCTGAAATACCACCGTGCCAACGAAGCTCTTCTGTCTTCTCTGCTGTTGCGTGTGGCTCAGCGCAGTGGAAGGGAGGGGGCATTTCCAGGATGCCCTGAGAGCCTGGACTGCTGGTGGGATTTCAGGCCCGACCCCCAGACAAAGATAACGCACAGAAGAGCCGTGTTTGTCAGAGCTGCGGCAGTTGACATCCTGGTGACATTCTCATTGAATCCACCTTATTTAAAAGCTGCACAATCCATGAAATACTACTTAATAAAATCAATAAGAGCAATTTAGACTCCTTTTGTCTTCCACGTAGGAATGGGATATGATTCACCTAGACAGTATTCATCACTTTCTGGGCTCGGTTGACTAACATCATTCCACTGCCATTTTGGTTCTTCTGAGTAATGCCTGAGCCCAGAGCCATACTCCATGAGCCCCAAGATGAGAGTTGCTCTGGGTGGCTATGTGAGGCCTGCTGGGCTGTCTGGGCAGAGCATGGACTCATGAAGCCTCACCCAGCCCGCGATAGAGGGCCCACCGGCCCTCAGAAGCAGAGTTTTTTCATATCTTAGAGTCCATACAAATCTAAGGAAAATGTTCCCTAGTCAGGTCTCCCACAGCAAAGCCACTGGCAAGGAACCGGGGCAAAAATGGCTGTTAATTAAGTCATGATTAGGGAAGATGGACTTTCAGAGTTCAGTTTTTCAGTGAACAATTCGAGAGTCTATCCTCTTCCATGTCTCTCCTAGGTTTTAGAGATAGTTTGTCTCTGTGCCGCTTGATGCCGCACCTCCAAGGGGCAGAGTAGCCAGCCAGGGTGACTGCCGAGTGCCAAGCTGTGATGGCCGCTTGGAGCATCCATGCCAAGTGGTCGGTGCCTCTGCCTGAACAGTTGTTAGGACACGTCATTTCACCGTCTATAGATAATCGATGCAAAACAAAGCACCGTGAGACTCTAGCTGCCTGCGTTCCAAGTGGTATTCAAAGTGTGTTGTGTCCTTTGTGCTTCCATTGTAATGAAGCTCTCAGAAGGCTTATCACACAACCAGTCATGTTGGGTCAGAGGGTTGCTACGATGTTTACAGAACATTGCTGTAACACACAGAAAACCAAAGCACATGCAGGCGGAATGACTTGCCCAAGGTCATAAAGCCAAGCGTGGCCTTCGGACCTGGCTCCCAGGCCCACACTCAGTGGCTGCCGCCGGTGAGACATCACAGGGAGAAGAGGAAGTCAGTCTCTCATAGTTTGGAGAAGAGGAGGCGGCTATTTGGGGACAAGAAAGGACACCTGAGCTGTGACTTGAAATATGAGCAAGACTTTTTATTTTTGCCACATGAGAAAAAAAGTGAGGAGGATGGTGCGCTGGGTTCAGGGAGCAGCTGAGGCCCCGCCGGTCCGGAGAGCGTGTCATGTCTGTGTTTTAGAAAAAGCTAAAGCAAGATGAAGAGCCCAGTCCAGGTCGAGAGGACCATTGTGAATAGTGGCTATAACTTTCCAGGACACCTTACAACACAAATTTGAAAATTTTGCGCAAGTCAACACCCCCAGATCCATTGGGCAGTGAAGAATGGTGGGGGTAGGGGGTCCAAAGCATCTAAAGCCACTGTTGGCCTCTTCACCAGTAAATCAGCTGGCATCGACGTGGAGGCCTGATGCGCCACAGCTTTTCCTTCCGTAGCCAAGTGAGCACACTGAATAAGGCAGCACATTTTCCCCTGTGGTTTTGCTTGAACTCGGCACCTGTAACTAGGATACCACTTCCTTGACCTGGAGCACACACAAAAAAATTACTGGGAAGAAAATAGAAACATGGATTCTTCCAGCTGCCTTTGTCATGACAGTCCATGGGATCCGAAGCGGTGAGGGAGTAGAGTTGGGTAGAAACACTGGCTTTGAGTCCCACAACTTTGTAGCTCACTCCCTCTTGACAGAATGACATATGGCTTCCTCCTCAATAAAATGGAAATCTTTTCTACCTCCTAAGGCCTTTGTGAATTAGTGATGGACTAATATGCCTGTTTGATAGCAGGTCTTTGATAACTGATGTTAAATTAGTATAAATGCATTTTGATCGACAGCTTTACAACTAAGATTCACAGGCTCTGAAGATAGAGTTTGGCGGCCCGTAAAAGCACTGAATGTGCTATTTAAATAAATGTTGCCTGGAAAAAACGGGATTCTTAGATCTCTGAGTGCTTCACATCCATTTGTGAGTGTGTAATTAACATTAATTTCAGATGTATTACATCCTTATGACTTACTTTATAGTTGAGAGTTTGTCCTTCTAACCCCCTGCACCAAAGTCGCTCACTCGCTCTTCTAATAACCACCAATTTGTTCTGTATCCATGAGCACCTTTGTATTTTATTGCTTTTTTTTAGATTCCACACGGAGGTCATTTGTCTTTCTCTGACATCTTATCACTTAGCATAATGCCATGTTGTCATAGATGACAAGATTTATATCTTTTATGGCTGAGTATGAGTCCATTTCATATTTATGTCACATTGTCTTCATCTGTTCATTGGTGGATACTTAGATTTCCTCCGTCTTAACTTTTGTGTATAATCCAGAATGAACGTGGAAGTGCTTTTTTTGGTTAGTGTTTACTTTCTATTCAGATAAATATCCAGAAATGTAATTGCTGGATCATATTCTAACTCTTTTTTGAAATTTTTGAGGAACCTCCTTACCATTTTGCATAGTGGCTGCACCAGTTTCTGTTCCAATATTACATTCCATGATTCTTTGCATTTCTTTGTGTCTTCTTTGATTTCTTTTATCAATGTCTTACAGTTTTCAGTGTTAGGTCTTTTCACTCCTTGGTTAAATGTAGTCCTAGAAATTTTCTTCCTTTTGATGTAATTGTTAATGGGATTGCTTTCTTAATTTTTCTTTGATTGCTATTGTATAGAAACACAAGTGATTTTTGTTTATTACTAGGTAGCCTGTAACCTTACTGAATTGACTTATTAGTCCAACATTTGGCGGGGGAGTACTTAGGGTTATCTGTATATAAAATCATAACTTCTGAAAATAGTATTGAGGAATTTTCAACTTTCTTTCCAATTCAGATACCTTTTATTTCTTTTTCCTGCCTAATTGCTTTGGCTAAGACTTCCAGTGCTATGTTGAAAAAATGTTGCAAGAGTGAGCTTCCTTCTGTTGTTCTGGACCTTAGTAGGAAAGCTTTCAACTCTTCACCATGGGTATGATGTTAGCTGTGGGCCTGTTACATATGACCTTTATGATGTTGAGGTACAGTCCCTCTATACCCAGTTTGTTGAGATCTCTTATGATAAATCGATGAATTTTGTCAGTGTTTTTTCTGCATCTATTGAGATGATCATCATATGGAGGATAACTTCTTATTAATGGGGCACATTACATTGATTTACAGATACTGAATCATCCTTTCATCCTTGGACTCAATCCCAGTGGACTGTAATATATGAACCTTTAGTGTGCTGTTGAATGTATTCAATTCTAAGCCACATTTTTTTTTTTTTTTGCCATTTTAATATCCCCCGCCCCCAATCAGGCGTGACTTACATTTGAAGGTGGTTTTGTAAATGAATATTTTTTCATGAAAACCTTTTGAGAAATTGGAGCGCAGCTTAGAATTGATGACAGCTTAGAATCAAATGATTTTATTGAGAACTTTGCATGATCATCAAGGATGTGATTCATTTATTCACTAACTTTTCATCAAATGAGAGTGGAACAATTTGTGATGGTTGTTAAAGGAAAGCCATCGCAGTGACAAGATAGCAAAGCCTACACAGGTGATTAAGATGGGGAGACTAGGACAGCCCCCTTCTCCAGGGGTGAGAAAAATGTCATTTAATTGGGAGGGCGTCGTAATTAGGAAAAAGGACAACAGAAAACAAGAACCAGTAACCAACAGATGTGGAAATGGGTTTAGCTAGATTTGTTCTTACTACTGAAAAAATGAGAGAACTTATTATGTGTTATTATATCAGCCTTGGTTTTTATGGGGTTTTTGAAGAGCTCTTTTCCAAAATGCTTACTTTGCTTTAGTGAATAAGGAATATTAGAGTTTGGATCAACCCCTGGTTGTATTTCCAGCTTGTTAGGATTGTTAGGAGATGGACTATCTTGTCCCCTTGCTCGCCAGGGCGTCCTTTCTCATGATGCAGCTTTTGTTAGAACATGAGAAGGGACAGCGCTGCACTGAATTGTACAAACAGGATGTGTTGAGATTGACTTTGCCTTAGAGATGTGCATTAAATTGTTGTTACATGTCACTGAACTCCAGATTGTTTCCCTAGTCTTTTGTTTATTTGTTTAGTGCCTTTTACTTTTCTTTCCATTTGGGAGGGAAAAACTGTCTTATAATCACATAGTCTCTTTGTTTGATGGCCAATACAGAACTATGGAGCCAGCAATAACCCACGTTAGTAAATGAGAAGTGTGCTCACCCAACATGTCATTTCAACACTTTTGGGGGTCCTATAGTTCTCCCTTTGATTTTTAAAATTTGCAATTACTTTCTTTCAACATTAAAAAAGGTTATTTTAAAGAGTAGTCATTATAATAATATGCTATCTAAAAGATGAGATGCAATACATAATATTAGCAAGATTAATTGCAACTTATAATTAAAGGAGCCAGGTCTTAATGTTTTAAGCTCTGTGGGAATTAGTCTCACATACACACACACATACCCTCATTCGCTCACACCTCCATACCATTAAGATGGAATTTTACAGATGAGGAAGTGTCTAAGGAAATTCAGACAAACTTGCCTGGGATCAGCCAGAAAATGGTTCATCCGGGAGTGTGACCCTTCTGTGGCATTCACACTGCAGGGACCCTCTGAAGGACTGTCTCTATGACACTCTCTGCAAGGGAGGAATCTTGTCTCATTCATCTTTGTCCCAGCTCCTCGCCCAGAACAGACTGGAACAAGAGGTGACACAATGAGGACTTTATTTTAGAAGATAAATCTGGCCAGCACGAGTGAGATGAGAAGCCCCTGAAGAGACTGGTGGCAGGGAGAACAGTCCTGATGTGACTGCTGTCAGGCGGCAAGTGAATGAGCTGTGACGGGCGCACGTGGAGGGAAGTGAGGGATGAGAGTCTGGGAATAGTGCACAAATGGCACACGGTGGCCATGTGCAGGCAGGGAAGGTGCCAGGCCTGTGACGGACGCTGCAGACGCTCCCTCAGCATCAGTGTGCCAGGAGCGCTTCGGATGCTGGGGACACAGCAGTGTGTTGGCAAGTCAGGCTTGTGCTCTCACGGAGTTTGTATTTAATTCAAGAATACATTAGTCAGTGTTTTCCAGAGAAAACGCAATTGTGTGTGTACGCATATACACATATACATATCACATATATATCCATTATATTTTATATTTACATTGTGTGTGCATGTGAGATTTTTCAAGGCACCCATGTTGAGGGTTTGCCTCATCATGACTACACGTGCCGGCGAGTCTGACTCTGCAGGGCAGGCCTGCAGACTGGAGGCTCTTGAGCAGGAGCTGATGCTGCTGCAGACAAGACAGAATTTCTTCTTTATGAAGAAACCTCAGTTTTCCTTTTAAGTCTTTCCCACTGACTGGATAAGGCCTGCTCAGCTCACTTTAAGTCACCTGATGGCAGAGAGTAGCCACATCTACAGAACACGCGCAGAGTGACCGTCCCAGGGAGACTGACCAGTGCATGGCAGTAGTTGAGATGGCCGGGAATCATGCCCAGCTCTGGAACAGGGTGGCCTGCATCATGCAGAAGAGTGCACGAGTGTGGGCAGCCTAAGTGACTTATTTGAACCAAAGCTGCCCCCTCTTGGCCTTGCTGTCATTCTGACTCCAGTGTGTGAGCAGGAAAGCCTACTGCCTCCCCAGAATCCTGAGTCAAAGGGACCAAAATCTGCCCAGTTGGTGAGCACGTTCAGATTGGGGACCTTTCTGATCACCGGATAGGGCCGTCTGGCGGCTTCATCCATTGTCACCCCTCACACACACACGTTGCTGCCAGGACTGGCTTCCTCCAGGGCCAAGTTCATGGCTTGAAGAAGCCCATCATTCTGCCTGGACTGGCCTCCTCCTCCCCTCACCTTCCAATGCAGTGTCATGTAGCCCTCAGGCCTTCCTTGAGACCTAAGCAGGATATGACTCCCAGTCATACCCCCAAATTCCCATTTCTAATGTGGGACGGAGCCTGGCTGTCGTTAGTTCATTTCTGTCCTGTTGTACGGATGTCTGCCTCTCCTGCCAACCCTTAAAGGGGAGGAGCCACTTCCTGCCCTGAGAATCCATTGAGCACCACCACTGGCTTCTATCACCTGTTGGCCGGACGCAGGACGCAGGATGCAGGGCGCGTGCATAAAGGAACGAATGAATGCGATGCACCTTCCATACAGTCAGCTGGCAGACCTTTCTGAACCAGAATGACAATTCTGGGTGTGACGCTTTCCTTCTTCTAGTCCCCAATCTGTCTGCCTCCTGTGGACGGTCAATCCGGTTCTCAACAAATGGCTTCTTACCAATTTCACTCTCAAAGGTGGTCCTTCCAGAAGTTTTCTCTAGTGGGGGTGGGGGCTTTCAGAGCATTTCCACCTAAAGGCCTCTAACGCAAAGAAACTGGGCAAGAAGGTGAAATGAGATCGGAAGGCTGGAAGGAAAGCCTCCTACTTACACACAGTCTTCTCCTTGATCTGGGCAGGGAGTTCCCACTGCTTCTGCCTGCCATCTGGGGTTCTGTGGGCGGGACGAGGTGCTTCTGACTTGGGTGGTCCCTGCTCCCTCTGAGTGGGCTCCAGAGCCAAGTGGCGAGAGAGTTCAGCTGGGAGGCCCTCCTGCCCCTGCCCGCTCACTGCCACTCAGATGACGGCCCTGAGGGACCGGCACCCCAGAAGGCCATGGCAACATCAGCTGCCCAGACCGTCATGGATCTAGCACCTCCATTGCCTTCGGACCCAACAGCCAGCAGCCTGCCAACCTAGCATGTCGTTGGGGGTGTGAAAGGTTCCAGCCCTCAGCCCGCGGTGTCAGGCCCCACACGTCCGTGGAAGTGGGTCTCCCTTGCAGTTGTCCTCAGCAGGGAAAAGCATTCGGCCACGTTTGCCAGGAGCATCTCTCAACTTACCCTAACAGGTCTGTGCACTTGCTTTCTTCCTCCTGAGAAACAAGCACCTGTCTCTCTGCAGTCCCTGCATTTGCTGGGACTCGGAAGACTCCGCTGGGAGTCACCCAGGACACTCCTGGGAGCCACGTCCGACTCTCACCACAGGGGTGACAGGGAGCGCACTGGCGCAGGTGTCAGGAGATGCGGGTTCGGTTCCCGGCCCTGCTGCTGAGCACGCACCTGTGGGCCGCCGTGGACAGGGCACAAGTGCGTTGCCGCCGCTCTAAGATGTGTGGTTCTCATTGCAGGCATCTTTTCCACAAGTCCTGTGTTGACCCCTGGCTTCTAGACCATCGTACCTGCCCCATGTGCAAGATGAACATTCTTAAAGCCCTAGGGATCCCGGTAAGCACAGCCCATGTACTGCATCGATATGTCTGTCTTTCTGCATCTCCTCCTCCGATTGCAGCGGTGTCGTGGATGAGGCCCCAGGAGAACGCCCATGTCTGAAAGTACCTCTGACTTTCTCTCCATGTGAACGGCCCAACCCCTCACCCTGTCCATCCTATTTGTCTGGGGAGCATGCAGCCTTGGGCTTCACTTTGGGCTGCAGGTGGCCACCAGCAGAGGTCATAGGGGCACACTGAGCATAGCTTGTGTCATGCTGTGTCACCAGCGGGATATGCATGCCATGCGTTCTGATGTCACCCCACAATGGCCTGCTTTCAGAGGACACGAGCCTTTCCAATGGTGGGAGCAGGGACCGAGCCCAGAAACCCTGGCCCAGTGCCTCTGCTGGACCAGATGAGCCCCCAAGGGAGCAGGATCCCAAGCCCCTTCGTTCCAGCACTGCCATGCAGCTGGCGCCCTCAGTCATGCCACTGAGAAACCTGCATTGAGTCCCAGGGCCAGGAGAGGCCCCAGTGTCTGGCTGGACGCTCCCAGGACCCTACTGAGAGAAGCCACAGCTGGTAGCTGGAGACACCAGCCGCTCAGCTCTGGAGGGGGCAGGAGGCCAGTGGGGCACCACAGGGGCGCCCAGGGATGTGGGAGGAGCAGGCGCCACCTAGAAGCAGCCAGCCAGATGGGGTGCAGGACCCGCCTGTCTCCCTGCCCCCACACAGGCCTGTTGTCACTCCTCATGCAGAAAAGAATGTTAATAGTCCCAAGATGTCATTGCAGAAGGATCAGATCAGACATCAAAGATTTTGTTTCATGCCAAAGAGCTACTTATCCTGGAGCTATCGCAGTGTCTCTGTCTGAAGACACACCTTCGTGAGGCTGTGTCCTGGGGGAATTCTGCCCCCTATACCAGCACCTCCCTGCCAGCTGTGCGCAGACTTTCAATTTTGTGGGACGAACTTCGAGCTGAGATTTTGAAAGACAGCGAGTTAACTGTGCAGAGCTGTGCAGCCTGCCCTCCAGAAAAGAGTCTGTTGCAGTGAACGTAAGACATTAGTGAAATCCCAGCATCTCCCGGGTACTGGTGACATAGAACACTGAGCTCCGTGTTTGCACTTTTCCCGTTTCAACGGTCACTGGTCAGGACAAGGGAGGGAGGTGATGTCCGTATGTGGTGCGTGCATGTGTGTCAAGAGTGTGTAGTTGGACATTTGGAGAGTATGTGACATGAAAGGCGAACGCCGCATCATTCCACCTATTGCTCAGGGCATTTCACAGCTGCTGAGTGTCGCCCCAGCTCCGCCCTGGGTCAGGGCGAGAGACCCAAACAACCTCGGGTCGTTCATTTTCGTACACAACAGTATTTGCCCTCAGATTTTTCCTAGGGAGGTCTAAGTTCTCTAGAAGCTACTTGTAAATGAGTTGCAAATACAGACACTAATTGTTTTTAAAATAGAATTGGGCAACTTTGGGGCTTCTTTCCAAAACTAACAGCATGTTAACTTTCAACAACTGGGTCTTCTGGTCACAGTTCAGTGTCTACCAGGTGCAGATGGGACTTTTTATGACTTAGTACTTTTGACTTCCAGAAGAGCATCGGTAGCATCTTTCTGATCGTGCCGAGGATAAGGCCAGCTGAGTAAGACGCACGTCCAAGCTCGCGCAGAGAACACACACCTGCGGTGTGTAAGGCCCGTGTGCATGCTACTCTGCGCGGAGGGGCACATGCCAACCCCCTGCCTTTCAGAGACTCCTGGTTTGTCCTAGAGGACAATTCTGATCCGGAATCTGGGAGGACATGTGGACAGCGCCCAGTCCATCCTTCACCATCTACCACCCCTGTCATACCACAGAGATAAGTTTTACTCCTGATCACCTGCCAGGCTGTGGTCAAGCTCATGGCCTTCAGTGAAGAGCACGGCTTATAGCCAACTGACCACCTTTGAAGCAACTTGAAGAAATCAGTTTATAAGCCGTGTCCTCTTAGTCAAGGAAAGTTGCTCTCTGAGACTGGCGCATGTGTCCCTTCATCTCGGTGCCCTTTCTGTGCCTCCTTTTCACAAACACATCTGTGGTGTGGTCACCTTTCAGCAGCCAGTCCCAGAAGTGTCCTCATGAAATCACCCTGATCCTGCCTGAAATGCTTGCTTGTAACGCTCCTCTGCTAGGTGGTCCGAACACAGGTGGGAAGGGTGTGTCGCTTTGAACTGATGGCCCTTGTGTCTGCCTGTGCCATGAGGCAAATGTCAGTGCAAAGCCAAGAGCTGAGGACATTTTCATTTGTAAGTGGATTTCTCTCCAGTGAGCCACAGAATGAGCACAGCTCACAGATCGTGACAGTCCCTTCACCATGGGCCCCTTCCAGTATGTCTTTACCCAGAGGAGAGAGTAGGGATCCCACAGGAAGAAGGGGCAGAAAGTCCTTTATGGCCAGCAGTTTCCATCTCTCTAGCTGCAGTCCATGCTCCATTCACCCTCCTTCCTGTCCTCTCAGGTCTCAGGCCCACACCTAAGTGGGGCACAGAACCTGGGTCCCTCTGATCCTGGAGAGCACCTCCTATCCCCATTATCCAGGCATCCCTGGCATGATTTTACTAACTAGAAACCCCACGTGGCTGCTTAGAACAAGTCCCTGCTGTTTAGAATTGGATGACTTGAGGGGTTCCCTGGGTTTGAATACCGACCACATTATTCACTTAGAGGGTATGCAACATCTTTTTCTACACTTGGGACTCTCATTTCTTAGCAGTATCTTGGGTTTTCCAAAATATGCTGCTGCTTTAATCATTGAGAGCGGATGTAAACTGAAGTTCTGTAAGGCTGGTCTTGTCAATCTGATATTTATTCATGCCCGGTGCCACCGCATTAGCTCCTTCTCTTTCCCGTCCCCTCCTTAGCCCCGCTATAAAGAGAGTTTGTTCCTTCTAGTCTATGAAGGCAAAGCAGACACCCTGCATCCCAATTAAGAATTAAAACATAAAAAGAGCAAGATCAACAGGCAGAGTCAACCTTTTGAAAACTAGTCAGTTGTCACAGCCTGTGTGACTGCATTTAGATGCAGTGGCTGCAGGACCAGCAGTCTCCTCAGGGGGAAGCCCCTTCTTTCCTGGTTCCCCACACAGGTGGCTTTGCTTATAAGCATCTTCACATGGTGTAGAGAAAGGGAACAACATTTTCCCTTCTCCTGTCCTTGGGTCCCATTGGGGGCCATGTAATTGGACTGGCAAAAGACAGAAGAAAAACAAGCGGCGTTATTAACATGTGTGTTGTACATACACAGGGGACGCTTAGTACTGAGCCTCTTGGGGCAGGTAGGGCCTGGCCATATACAGCAGCTTCCATAAAGAGCGCTTGACTTTGGGAGAAGTGGCAAGAGTAACGCAGCGCACTTTGAGTTACCAGGACAGTGAGTGGGAAGGTGAGTGGATGGGATGAAGGGCTAGTGGACCAGGGCAGTTTCTACAAATCCACTTGGACATTGGCTCCCAGTTGCTGGTGATCAGTCACCTCTTCTGGTCCAGGGAGGGGACACCTTTACACACTTCTGTCAGGAAGGGGCGAAGCCCAAGTCTTTATCTGCTCCTTCAGTGGACTTCAGCTCAAAACCATCCAAAGAGACATATTTGGAAGGCACATTCTGCTCCCCACTAATAGCGCACCTTCCTTTTGCACAGAACTCAGCAGTTAAGTATTTTCTCCAGTCCCGCCAGAGTTATTCTCCGGCAGATACTAACATTGCCAAAACAGGATGCTGAGACTCAGAAAACTTTCCAAATGACCTTTTACTGCGTGCCTACTATCTGTCACCCTGTGAGGACTTGGGATTTACCATTGGTATAATGTAGTGGTTTCACTTTCAAAAAAAAAAAAAAAAAAAAAATACTTGCACCTCACTTAACATGTGGAATCGACAAAGAAAAAAGGCACCTGAATTCATTAAATAGATGGGGGCTTGGGTCCAAATGGGTGAAGCTGTTCAAAAGATTCAGTGAGCTTAGAGATGTGGTGTATGGCACAGTGACGATAGTAGCGATGTGTGTGTTTAAAAGTTGCTGAGAAGATCTTAAAATATATCCCTGGAGTGACGGCTTACTGTGATGATCATTTCACAATATAAACAGATAACAAATCATTACGTGCTTCACCTTGATATAGTGAGTCGATTACAGTTGCATTCAACTGGGGGAAGAACACAGTTGTCAAGTGACCTACTTACAAACAGCTGTAGAACAGTGAGAGAGAAATTCCCTACAGTGCTGCAGTATCGGACACGAGGTCTGGGAAGGGGGTGTCAGGTAGGACTGGGTAGTAGTCAGAGACCTTGGGGCAGGAAAGGGGAGAGTGATGAGGAGGCAGTTGACCTCCTACACAGAGGGGACAGCCTGAGTGAAAGCTCTGGAAAGCGAATATGTGATGCATTGTTTCCCAAGACCGGAGGTGGGTCAGGAAGGCTAGCTGCTAGATTATAGGTCTTGCTCTGCCCTGTTCATTTAGTTGGCATTGTCATTCATTCTTTAGAAGACAAGAATCACACCCGTGTTGTTTAGGAGTGGTTTGGTGGAAAAGTAGAGAATGGAATATACATGAGAGGAAACTAGCGAAAAAGGGAGAGAGTTAGTTGGAAGAGAAAATTTACAGCTCATGTCCACTATCAGTCTATGTGGTGGATGGGTCATTCAGTGAATTGATTTTTGACAACTTGACTTGCAATGAATTGGCTCCCTTCCAAAAGAGACAGAAAAAGTAAAAGGGAGACTACAAAGGACAAGAAAATGAGCTGAATCTGAGGGCTTTAGGATATACTATGGCGCTTTCCAGCTGACTGCTGGAAACAGCTGTGGGGCTCTGGAGCCTGGTTTAAGAGAGGAAAACTAGGACAAGAATCCAGTGCTTGGATTTCTTGCTCTGTGGTCCAAATAACTCCAGAGCTGGTTTTCTCTTTTAATAACCTTTGAACACAGCATTGCCATTGTGATGTTAGTCCTGTCGAGGTCAGCCTGGAATTCTGTCTCATCTCGCCCTGACCTACGTCCACTGGAGTACCAACCCATGTCATTGTCATCACCCAAGGCCTTGATGTTCGTATCATCCTGAATGTTGATGTTCAAAGTGGGACGGAGGGTGGGGGAGTCTTAAGTATTATTGATATTTCTCAAATCTTTTATCTTTCCACCATATCACCTTTCAAAAATAAGCACAAGTTTGGGTAAAGGCATAACAATGGAAACTTGTTTAAAAAACTGTTTGTGGAAGAGACATAAGATATGTTCAATATCACTTCAAACAACAGAAGACCAAAGAGTACAGCTTGCAAAGAGTAAGAGTTTGCCCAGGAATAGTCTGTGAAGCTTGGCTAACATGCCCACCTCAGGACGCAGAGAGCTCCCGATTCTGAGTCATTCAAGTGGCTCTGTCAGGACTGCTGGGGGCTCGGGGAAGAGAGCCTGCAGCGTCTAAGTAATTAAGCTTCATGGTCTTGCCCTGCTTTTATGATTCTAGGTTTGAATACAGAGGATTTGACTAATGTATGAAAAATTGCATGTCAGGGCTTTTTCAAGCTACGTGGTATGTGTGTGTGTGTGTGTGTGTGTGTGTGTGTGTGTGTCTAGTAAATAAGTCAGAACGAGTCAGATTCCAGCCCCTCTCCCCACTTACATTTGCAGACAGCACATAGGTCTTTCAGGATAATTATGAGGCTGCCGGCTCTCTCCTATATAGAGGGTAATGCAGTGTGTAAGGACTGTCATTATAAATACACATATTATTCCCCTGAAGTAATTATATTAATGTATAGATATCGCTGCTCCTGGAATGAAAACCTCAGTCTGAGTATCTTGATATAAATAGAATCCTAGGAAAGGAAATTGAGAGATGATTTTATGTCCATTACAGAAACATGTGAACTATTTTTAAATAAAGTGGCCGAGGAAAAGAACAGTAAAGAATTTAGTTTTCCATCGAGACAAAATGTTGACACTGCAGACAGCGTGACAGCGTGCACTGAGAATAAACCCTTCTTCTGCCCATCAGCCCAATGCCGACTGCCTGGACGACCTGCCCACTGACTTCGAGGGGTCTCTGGGAGGGCCGCCAACCAACCAGATCACCGGCGCCAGCGACACCACGGTGAACGAGAGCTCGGTCTCTTTGGACCCTGCTGTCCGGACTGTGGGCGCCCTGCAGGTGGTCCAGGACCCGGATCCCGCCCCGCAGGAGGGAGAAGTCATCTTTACCACTAACAGTAAGTCCCGCGGTGCTGACAAGGGCCGCCATCCTAAGGGCTGTTGCCGGTGGGAATGGAGCAAAGCTACTCTTTCTCAAGAAGAAAACAAAGTTAAAGGGTTGTAGCCTGACCAGACTTACCGATTAGCCCTGACAGGCCTTTGAAGGCCAGCTCTTTCCATCTGGTGCTGTGTCTTGCCTGCCCCACCACTGACAGAGTTGCACGCACCTCGTGCTACCTGGGCAGGTGAGGTGCTGGCTCTGGCCTCTGAGAATGGAGGGCAGGTGGGCAGAGCACCTGTTGGGGATGCCGAGCGGAACTGGGGTAAGGCGCAACCTCACTCTGTGAGCGTGTGAGAGACAGAGAGAGAGAGAGAGAGAGAGAGAGAGTGTGTGAGAGAGAGAGAGAGAGCACACACGTGTACACTGAATTCACCTTTGAGCCCTCCTGGATGTGCACGAGGCTGGCTGAGCTGGTCTGGAGATCCTGCTGCGTGTTCCCATCTCATTGCTGCAAGACTAACGTGTAAATGCCATTTTCACCGTACAACCCAACCCCGACACACTGGCATAGAAAGTTTCTGTCGCACAGTCTTGCATCCGCCCACAGACTGTAAATACTGTTCTGTTTGATGGCGGTTATAGAAATATCAAAATAGCTGCGTTAGCATCAAGACTGAAGCTCAAATACAAAATGCCCATTCTTTAGTCTAACACAGTAGAGACAAAAAACTTCGGGAGCACTAAGAAAATCATTATGCAAATGAGCTGAGAGGTAAGGTTAAAGGGTGGGTGGATATTGTCATTTTTCCATAAAGTGTATACTGTTTCTCTGGAGAGAGGTGTTAACCACAGAAAACTGGAGACTATAGAAAAAGGTCAGTTAAAACATCATGAGATATTTAAGGCTTTTTTTTTTTTTTACATGTTTGTGATTTTTAGACTATTTATAAAGTCATTCATGCTGAAATTTTAAGATATGCCTCTTTCCAATGAAGAAACTAATGGTCCTCATTGTTGAACAAAGAGAGAGAAAAAAAAAAAAAAGAATGCAAAACTCACTCAGTCCTCCCCCATCCCCCAGCCAGAAGTAATCACCTTTAATGTTTTGGTGTATTTCCTGCTAGTGTTTTTTTTATGTTAAAATGTTAAGACAATACCACAGGGGTTGAAAATTGAGCTTTTAATAAACCGTAGAACTTTCCACTGGACCCAGACAGAAGTAACTTGAGGAATTTGGAAACACCTGCTCGGTTTAACATTTTTATCCCAGGTGTAAAATTTTGGGTGGATAAGCGTTTTAATGTTGAAAGCTGGGCTTTTAAGGACAGAAGGACCTCGATATTGAAATGCAGCCGTTAGACCTCAAAAAGTTCTTAAAGCCAGATTCTGTCACCTTTGTTTTGAAGTCCTAGAGTGATGGTGTGCAATATTGATAGAGTGCAAGCCACAACTATAACTAAAACTTTTTATAGCCACTGTAAAAAAAAATAAATGGGTGAAGTTATATTATTTTAACCCAATATATCCCAAATATTTTATATTCTTTTTTCCGGACTAATACTACAAAATATGTTGTGTATTTTATACTTAGAGCACATCTCGGTTTGACCAGCCATGACTGGTGGCCACCATATTGGAAAACTCAGATTTAGAGTTCTGGTAACTTAGAGACAAGTTTACTGAATCTTTCCTAGGACAAAATTGTGGCCCTGAGTTGTAAATAATTGTCCCAAGTCAAATAATAAGGGTTCAGAGGGCAAGATACTCCCTTATTCATCTTCACTTGTCAGATATCTCACCTTTAATGACCTAAGTATATTGGAAAGCCTGACAAAATTTTCTTAGCAGTTCAAAAACATTGAAGATTTAAGCTTTCTTTTTTGAGTCCATTAAAAAAGACATGAAAAATATGCATCATTTTCTTTTCAATACAATAATTACTTGATAAGTAAGAGAAAATGTGTCATCTGTTAGGTTCCTTACTTTGAAAAGTGACAACATACTTCATGTATCTCGATACTGTGAAAAGGCATAAGTTATGGGTTAAAATAAATCTGAAAATGAAATTTAAAAATTACAGTCTACATGCATACAATTCATCATTCCAAACTGTTTTTGACTAAACTGGCCTCAGAAAGCTTAGGTTGTAGATTTTTGTAAGACTGATGCTGCATGAACATTACTAGAAAGATCAGTCTCTTAGTACAGAAACAATTTGTCTCACCAAATATTTTGCCTAGACAATTTGTTTCTGATGTATTTATTGATATTCACAGAAAATTCCAAATGTAATCATTCTGAGTAGGTGTTAATTATTGGTCTATACCATTAACGAAATGGATGTAGATTCCTTGCAGGGAAAACTCCCTCTCTGTACAAGTTGGTAAACTGCCTTGTCCCTTACTCAAATACATAGTGAACATAAATGCGTGATTTAAAGGAGTGAAAATATTCAAGTTTTCATCAGCATTATGCAACTCACTCTGGAATGCTCTCTAAAAACGGTATCCATGGAGAAACAAGGGTAGTTGGGATAGAACATAACTACGGACCACAAATAACCCAGTGCAGGTTGAAGCTGATCCTTCCTCCACATGCTCCTCTTCTGCCTCCCATCTCTACAGAACCAGGAAATTGCTAGAAAACGAGGAAAGAACTATCGCTGACAAATGCGTAGCACCGCAACCCACCAGTCACTTGTACCTGCCTTAGTTCACACCTCAGCCCCAGGAGCTCAGTGCTCTCCTCTGGTTCTGTGATGCAGGGGCCAGAGGCACAGAGTGAAGCAGCTTGCAAGTCACAACTAGCGACGGGGCCCAGGAAAGCAGAGGAGTCTGGCTCCAGAGCCCCAGGCTCAGAGGATGGACAAGGAGAGAACAGGAACATGCTTGTTCACTCTCCTGGTTTCATTTATTTTTCCCTCTGCTTGCCCAGACCTCTGAAAGAGGAAACCTCGCTTCCATCCCTGCTGGCATTCTCACCCTACCCTGGTCCTGGCAGGAGTGTTGGTGTGGCATCGAGAGATGCCTGTCGAAGTCATCTCAGCACTCCTGGGAACCAAATGTAGAATCCATTGCCTTTAGAGCGACAGGACAGGAAAATCTGACATGAAAAGCTTTTTTCCAGCTCCCCAGAAAAGGGGAAAAAGAGAGAAGCTTTTCCAAAGCCAAGGCAATCCTAGTGTGCTGCAGGCTGACATTTAGAAGATGCTCTTGTACCAGACAGTAATGCTGTGACAGTGCAGCTCCTGTGACCTCACGCGGCAGTCCCAAGCACACGTTCCCCTTCCCCAGTGCCAGGGGCATCTGTCCGGGTGCCCCGATGACTTCCCGGTCCTCATCAGCGTGTCTGGTCACACTGAAAGCAGACTTTGCCTCCTGACTCCCCAAGCTGCAGACCATGGATGTGCTTCACTGGGGAAGAGGGCTCCTTAGGGCAGAGGGAAACAGACCCAGTGTGTGCGGGGACTCCACCCAGGAGCCCGAGAAAGATAAGCAACTCTGCACCCTCACTGGACCTTCCACATCTCCCTGGGAGGGTCGGCATCACCTTTATTTTGCAAGGGAGCTGTTGATACCACATCCCTGTCCTTACTGAGTCACTGAGGCCACCTGCCCATGGATCATCAGCCACTGGCCACGCCTGCCACCTCGCACAGAAGGATGGCACACGGCCAGGGCAGAGGCCGGGGCTGGGACCTGGAGGGCCATGGAGAGAGCCAGAATCAGGAGATCTCCCGTCCTCCCCATACGTCCGAGCAGCATGTGGCCAGCGTGTGTCCAGGAGACCTGGCCTGTCTGCAGTGGGGAGCAGTCCTCAGGCCTGGTTAGGCAGGCTGAGGCCATTGAGCTGAACTGTGTGGGTGTCCTCTGGGAAGCATCTCTTCGCTAATGTCTATCAACGCATCCTTGGCAGAAGCATAGTGAATCCAACAGCTGAGCGAACATGATTTGTGATGGATTCAGGACGCAGCTTCATTTTCCCCGTATGGCCGCGTTCAGTGGATTGAGCGGGTAAAATTTCCCCTGCCCCCAGATGAAAATTCCAGCAGGCCCAGAAGTTTCTGCTCACTCCTAGGCAGTTTTGAGTCCCTCTAGGTCCCAAACACAAACAAAGCATTTTTTTTCTTTCCTGCAGAGCCTTTCCCTGTAAGTCCTGAGTCAGGACAGAGGGGTTCTGCTGTTTACTCAGGAGTCTTCCTGCTCCCCAGCCCAGTGGCAGCTTCTGTCTGTCTCCTGTCCTCTCACCCTCCAGGAGAGGGCCCAGGTTGAGCCCAGTTCTGCCCCGTCCCAGCTCAGACCCTCACACACCACCTGCCCGGCCGGTCTCTCCAGAACACACCTTCCCCACCTCTGGCCCACGCCAGCCCTCGGGCTCCTGTCCAGCTCCAGGGACATGAGTCAGAATGTGCGGGGGCTTCTCAGTCACGTCACTGGGGTGGGCAGCGGGAAGCCAGCCTCCACCACCCCTTTGCGGCCGAGCAGCCTTCGGCATGACGGCACCTCCTCCACCCAAGGGAACCTGGGTCCAGATGTGGTGGGCCTGCGCTGAGCTCACGGAGGAGGCTTGGCGCATCCTCACCTGGTTGCTCTGTAGCCTTTAGTGCTACCTTTCACAGTAGTGGCCATGGTGGCATGTCAGGGAAAACAAAGTAACAAAGTAACAAAGTAACCAGAGCAACTCTTCTCTTATCTTCCTCCGAGGCCGGACAGCAGCCACCACTGCAGCCACGTGGCGACATTTCAGTCCACGATGGAACGCATTTATGCTGGAGGTCCCTGTCCACGGCCCAGGAGTGTAGACTGTCTCCTTCCCAGTGTCACTGCCTTCCTCACACTCTCTCTCCGTCTTACTGTCTCCAAATGCTGATCTAGTCAAGAATTACATAACTGTTTCCTTTAGCATCCTCTGCGGGGTGGGAAGCCCATCAGTAGTTATGGGGAAAGGCTCCCTCATCATTCGCTGCACATGTCTTCAGGGGAAACTGAGGCAGGAAGAGACCCAGGAGAGCACCCAGGAAAGAGTTCCCGAACGTCTCCGTCTTCACAGAAGATTCCATTCCAGCTGCCATCACTGCTAAACTGCCCCACTTGTAAAAGACCCGAGAGCCAGGTTAGCCTTTTCGGGGGGCAGAGGGGAGCTGTGACCTACTCTTCAGAATGCGCTGGTGAGTCAAGAATAGCTACTAAAGCACAGCTGAGATTGCAGCCCAGAAATAAGTCATTTTCGGGGGAAAAAAGCCATCACACACAGCTAGCAGGGCAATCACCGAGAACCCTCTGAGGACACTGACTCCACACTAATTAAGGGACAATTTCCCACCAGCTCATTCTGCGACTGTGTGTAGTTTCTGGGTTGATGTGCAGTCTCCGATCTGAGGGACTTGGCATAGACTTCTCTAGGGATTCTTCTTTCCTTAAAGACATATTTTCTTAAAATCAAGCCAGAAATGGCATTCACTCTTCTGTGCTTGTTTGTGGTTTAGGGGGCACTTGATGAAGCATTTAGAACATCTCTATTCAGGGGCTTTCAGTGACCCCAGGCTTGTTCTAGCCACAGCCTGAACTTGGAAACAGAAATGTGGGTGCATAAATGACTTTACCGGGGACCTGAATTCCAAACCCTGTAGAGTCTGTTTTGAACCATTGAGGGAAAAGGAAGGGAGACCTTCCTTCCTGAAAGCTCAGCATGTTCACCCTCTCTTGTTCTGTCTTCATGGTATAAACAATCAACAATTGTGAATGTGAATCTCCCCCCCGAAAGGAATGACCACAGCCTGGGGGTGCCAGACCCGTGGTTCATACTGGGTCACAGGTTAGCCTGGCTCCTGCAGGGAAATGCAGGGATGCTCACGTGTTCCATGCTCTTTAGTACAGAGTTAAGACATGCCCATAGGAGGCGATTCAGGCTCAAGGGCACCCAAACTGGTCTTGGTAAATGAACTAACTAGAATCAATTCAAGGTTTCTGGTTGCACATGGCAGTTTGAACTCACAGGGATTCTCTCTGCTCCTGAATAAAGTCCCGCCCAAGGGTTATAAAAGGCACATATCTGCATGGACCTAAGGATAGAGGAATGGTGACTGCAGATGATATGTCAACATCTTTTAGATGACAATTGAATGGAAAGTCAGTTATGCAAGTGGAGAAAGCTGAAGCCCGCGTGCTCCTAAGAAAAGCATTTCTGCCCTCAGAACCAGAGAGTCTCCTGACTCGGGACTCGGCACAGATCCTCCAAGGGGCTGGGGGGCGTGGTTCGGACCTGAGGAGCACGTGCGCCCCGCAGAGCCGCTCCCCAACCTGAGCGCACAGACACCTGGTGCTGGGGTCCCCGTCCCAGTGGGAAGTCCCACCCACTGAACCCTGTTGCCTCATTTTTCACAGCCCAGATGAGGGAGGCAAGCGATGCTGAGAAGCCAGTCCATCCAGAGGGGGAAATTTAAAAATTGTTTTCAATGCCAGGGGAGCCAAAGTACATCAAAGACTGCTGGGAACTGCTTGTACCCTTACAGAAATGTGAGACACGGTGGCATTCATGAACAAGAAACAGATGACAGGATTTTTAGGCAACAAGGAAGAAGCTTTGGAAGTTCAAAAATATAGCAGAGTAAAGATTCCCAGAGTGATAAAAAAGATAAAATACTATGAAACTATGTTTGATGTGAAGTAAAAACTGGAAACACATGAGTTCAATTTACAAAAGAAGCTTAAGACAAGGGAACTCCAGAGTCCCTGGGCGAGCTGCTGAGGGCCAGCCGGCTGGCCAGCTCACATCGGTGCTCACATCTGCCCGACTCCCACCCCGCGCACCTGTGACTTGGGCCGCGCATGGCCTTGCTCCGCCTCCTCGTCTCCACAAATAAATACGGCTCCACGCTTGTAAGAGTGTTTCCCCTTTCTGCCTGCTGCACTTGCATTACACGTTCCATGAACGAGCATACAGGTTTCTTTTACAAGTGAACGACTTCGCTTTCACAGCGAGATTGCTTCCCAGCCCTCCAGCAACGCCCTGGGGTGACCCTCTGTTCTTCCCACTCTTGCCTCCAGAGTAAAGCATCAGCAGGCCACGTTCCACCACCTCTGAGACTCTCCACGGCCATGGCCTCCGGCACTGCGGGCATCGGGCCTCCTCTCTCGCCTGGGCGGCTGCCGTGACTGCCCTCACGTTCCGTGTCTCCCCTTCCATCCCCTAGTCCGTCCTCGCCCCACCTCCTGGATAGCCACCTCCTGAAGTCGGACCATGTCCCTGTTCTGCTGAAGACATCTTTCTCACCCACCGGTTGAAATCACAAGGCGGCGAACCCCAGCAGACCAGTGAGCATTTGGCGTCTCCCTTCTTCCAAGCACTTTGCACAAAAGTGCTGTCTCTAAGACACTCGACTTTGCAGCACACTGCCCTGCTGTCCCTCGCCAGCCAAGTCTCCTTCTCCCAGAGCAAAGTGCGCCTCCCAGTTATCTGTCTCCTTCCCAGCATTTCTGTCACTCACCATTTCTTTCTGTCACCCCCTGAACAGAGAGGTCCTTAGAGAATCTGCACCGTGGCTTTCCACCTTCCTGTTCCAGGACCCGACCTAGCATCTGCCTTACAGAGACTCAGTAAATATTAGCTGAATGAATGAGCTGAATTTCTAAAGAGAACTGACAATAAATAGTATTAGAATACTCAGACAGTAGAAGACACTGTGTTGCAATATATTTTGTTTTATAATGGAGACAATATCAATTCTTTATATGTGACATAAGTGTAGATTATACATATGGAGACAGAAATTCTGTATCTGCACACGTCCAGGACATTGAAGCTGAACTGAGGCACCAGCAGACCAGCCCCTCTGAAGCCAGTTCCTCGAGGACAGCACCATGGCCCTTCCGGTGACAGAGGCGCACTAAACTAAACCAGTCCCCATCACAAGGCAGAAGACAGTGACGCTTTGTAGAAGTGGGTGGTTCATCATTTATGATCGATGCTGCACTCCACAGCAGGCACGAGGGGTTAAAAGCAGTGGTGGGAGGCGGTACTGGAGAAAGGCCTGAGCCATGGGTCTGCATGTCCTTCCACAGGCGCCCTGGCAACACCATCAGGCCAAGTGCCCAGAACCAGTCAGTGTAGCGCTTCGTCTCTGCTTTATACCATCAGCGCTACTGTTGTTTTATACTGACCCCTGATGGATGGCCCCGCCGAGTAGAATATGGGCTTCAGGAAACCACCTGACTTTGGCACCAGACCAACCTGGGTTCAAGTCCTAGCCTGGTCACTGACTATCTTTGGCCAAACTCACTTAACCTCCATGCCCTTGATTTCCTCCTCTTTAAAACTATTCAAGTGAAATCCACCCCAGCGGACTGGTGTGAGGGTAAAGTGAATCGAGGTATGGACAGCTGCTGGCTCGGTGCCGGCAGTCAATAAGCCATAGATGTCACCTCTCCCCACCAGACACACCACAACTCCACAAGATGCACACTGGACATACATCCCAAGTACCTACTGAAATTGAATTGCAATTGAAATGTCTTGACATTACAAAAATGCCTACAGAGTAGAGATTCTCAGAGATTCAAAGGTCCGTTAGCTCTTAGTTGAATCCTAAGCCATTTGCCATAAAAACTGACATTACCTGCCTGTTGTCACTTTCCAGAAATACTTTACTTCCTGAGCCAGACTGTATACTTACCTGTGGTCACTTACCTTTCCCCACTAAATGATCATTTGTGTTCTACTGTGTTATAAACTGCAACCTTTATTACCATGATCTCATATAAAGTAACCACTGTCCTCCTAACACCACCACATATGGAGAAACCTGTCAGGTCATCACTAGACATTTCATCATCAATCAACAACCCGTTAGTGTGAGTTCCTAAAAAGTCATAATTATGGTTTTCTACACACGATTCTGTACTGCTGATATCTAGCAGACAGCCGTTAGAGTATTTGAAACACACAGACCTATAGACACAAGACCTGTGGATAAACTGGTAAATTCTGAGTCCTGACATTCTTTTTCTCTTTGAATTAAACCTTGGGAAAGCTTAGAGCAAAAATGTGGGGGTACCCATTGATATAAACCTCCAAGTTTGCAGCATATGGTTCCCACACATCCACACAGAAAATTCACTAGGAGACTTTTTAAAAAGCAGAATATCAAACTCACCAGCTTCTTCTGGAGCGGTCCTCACTGTACCTCCTTCTTCTACTTAAGGGAAAAATTTGCAGGGATACTTCTGGAAAAAAAAAAAAAGATTGCGGTTAAGTAATTTAGTCAGCTAAATTACTTCTACGCTGCTCCCTCCAGGGGAGAGCTGTGGTCCGTATCAGTTCACACTCTGCTTGATCTGGGTAAGGCTGAGGATGCCAGGGTGGCAGGGAAATGGGCCTTCCTCCTCGCTCTGGAGTCTTCCAAAGGAGAACCCAGCAGCAGAGTCAGCCCAGGTTCCCTGCACGTGACCACTAATCCCCAGAACCTTGGTTCATCATCCAAAACCACTAGAATTAGATCTCTAGGGAGTCTTAGAAATTATTCTAGGCAGAGGTAGCAAACCCATTGATGTGCTTCGTGCCTGTCGTGATGACTTAAGTTTGGCCCAGAGAATGCTCCTGATAACATTCAACTGGTAGCCAACATCTCAATGTGGCAGGATTTTACGTGCAAAATTTGAATTTCCAACTTGAAAAAAAGTTAGAGGCAGCTGCCATCCCCAGCCTCGTTCCCTCATGGTGACAAATGGCTGGACCTAAATCACAGCAGCACCCTGGGACATGGTGCTGCAGTTCACTGCACTTTATCTCCAAATTTGGGGATGTCTTAGGGCAACTTCACATGTACTGGTGTCCAAGGGCAGATCGTCATTTTCCATTGTCCTGTTAGAGCACATTAAAGTAACACCTACTGGTAAATCATGCGGTGCAACTGCGTGTCCCGCAGCTGTGTGTGTGTGTGTGTGTGTGTGTGTGTGTGTGTGTGTGTGTCCCCTGCAGCAACAAAACATACATTTAACACTCTCACTGGTAACTAATGTTCACTCACCACAGGGAGGGACAGTTAGTAGATTTATAGACCTAAAGTTTCATCACAATTTTCTATCAAATCATTACTTTATACAAATAAATACTTTCGCCTTAATCAAAGCTGTCAGCACAAAAATTATTGGCTGCCTTTAAACCCCTGCTGTGCAACAAAGCAGTGGAATGAATTTTTAAAGGCAAAATAAAACCACAACTGTTAAATAGAGAATTAATTCAGAAATGGGATTTGGAAATCAAAGTTCAAGTGGCAACATAATGGATTAAAAAGCATGTCTGGCCTCTTAGGAAGCTGAGGAAAGTATGTTCACTTGAACAAACATTTGCATGTGTGGACACACTCGTGTAGAAGTGTGAGTGTCTGTGCCCAGAACACATGTGCACCCACCTATATGCAGGAAAACACGTGTGTGCATGTAATGAATGCGCATCTCAAGCGGTACTTAAAAATACACTCTGTGCTTTGTGACATACATGTGCACACATATCATACATGTGACCCAACCATCAACTCTGTGTCACGGTTGTCAGCCCCATCTAAGCAGGTTTCTGGTCATGTCTTATGACTCCTGGAAACGAAACCTCCTTCTGACTTAGCTCATCAGAAAGGGAACATCTCTGAAAACAAATGCATCACACTCTTTAATGAACCTAAAGGCTCTGTAATATCTCCAGGAAGGACACGTGTCCTCCAGGTGGGGCAGCTCTTCATCTTGCACACAGTGCCACCTCCTAGCCCGAGTCCTGCGATGGACCCACACGCTTCATTGCCATGTCACGGTCACACACGTGTGTCCACGCTGGCCCGGCACGTCTTCCTGGGGAGGCATCCGTGCAGGATCACGTGGGAAAGGCACTGGGATGTGAATGGGAGTCTTCATGAGGCAGCGGAGAGTGATTTTGAAATAGGGCGTCTATGTCTAATTTATTCCCGAGAAAACAATGAGTTCTCAGCAGCCGAGCTAAGTCATGACCCTGTCACCTGGGGTCTGTGGAAGATGCACATGACAGCTTCTCTGTGCCTCCATTTCCTCACCTGTAAGTGGGGCATTCTAGCCTCCTTAGAGTATCTAAGTAAACTTTCATTATATTTGATCATTATCTCATGGGAGTAAGTATAGTAAAAACTCCTCATTCTGGTATCTAATAAGCATTTGAAAAATGTTATCTACAGAGAAAAGGGTAGAGGGAATTTAGACGTAATTAAGCTTTACGATCACACAGAGCTATCTTTAGATACCTTATTTTTCACATTTATTCTCTTTCAATATAGAAGTCTGAAATGGAGCTTTATGAAGAGCCATACTTGAGTAAGGGGCAGACCGGGATGAGGGCTTGCCAAAGCTCGGGTTTTCTCATAAAATGCGTAGAAGAAAACGTAGGAGAGCCTTAGAGATGCCTTTTGTGGACCCAAAGACAAGGGAAACAAAAGAAAAATAAGTGAGACTACACAAAAAAACTACACAGCTAAAGAAACTCGTCTGAACAAAAGACAGCTAAGTCAATGGGATGATGATTTCACATATATGTCCAACCAGGGTTAATAGCCAAGATACATAGCACATCCATGCGACTCAGCAACAACAGTTTAAAAATGGGCCGAGGAGCTGAATAGACAACTTCCCCAAAGACAGCACACCGATGGCCAACAGGCACGGGAAGAGATGTTCCTGATCTCATCTTAGGGAAGGGAAAATTAAAATCACAGTGAAATATCACCTCACACTTATCATAATGGCTATTATCCAAAAGACAACAGGTGTTGGAGAAGATGTGGAAAGAAAGGAACCCCTATACACTGTAGGTAGAAATGTAAATTCGTGCAGCCATTATGGAAAGCATTACAGAGATTCGTCAAAAATTGAAGAATGGAAATTCCATATGATCCAGTTATCCCATATCTGGGTATTTACCAAAAATACAAAAAAAGAACAAATTTGAAGAGATATCTGCACCATGTTCATTGTAATATTAATTACAGTGACCAAGAGTTGGAAACAACCTAAGAGCCCATCAGTAACCGAGCAGTAAAGATGTAGAGTGTGTGTGTGCATATATACATACATGCACACACACACACACACACACACACACACACAAATGGAACGTTACTCAGCTACA
This sequence comes from Solenodon paradoxus, assembly GCA_004363575.1. Classification (NCBI taxonomy): domain Eukaryota; kingdom Metazoa; phylum Chordata; class Mammalia; order Eulipotyphla; family Solenodontidae; genus Solenodon; species Solenodon paradoxus. The sequence continues at coordinate 120,166 of RJWH01002763.1, read as the reverse complement.
AAAAACATGAAATCCTGCCATTTAGAACAGCACGAACGGGCCCAGAGGGAATAATGCTTAGTGAAGTAAGACCGAAGGAAAAAGACAAACACCTTATGATTTCACTCATGTAAAATATAGATACAGCAAAGTAAACTTTAATGCAATTTTGAAAAATAAAGTCCAGGTTCTTTCTAATACGCTGGAGTTTCCACATGTGGTGTAATTACAATGTAGACTGGAACCACCCCAGAGAAACCAAATCAGTTTTCAGGAGTCGGCCAAGAATTTTATCATTTTTGTCAGACTTCCTACGTGAGCCTTTCTAAAACCAGAGTTTGAAAACGTGCTACTTACTGCAGATTGTCTGCTGGCACAGAACCCCAGATGACGCCCGCATCCTGTGCCCTCATGTCCCTAAACATCATGCTACCCTGGGTTCATCTTATTCCAAGGCCCTCAAGTTGGAATATTCTCTTAAACCCACGTCACTTCTATATTTTATTGACTGCATTGAGCATTTCCCAACTTCAGTGCAATTTGGTGTCATTAGTCCTTAGGTGAACCTTCCCCAGAGTCCGCCACACTGTCTGGCCATGAAAAGTGATGACCACTGGTCCCAATCCCCAGAGAAAGTTGGGAGAGAATACAAGTGTATTTTTTTCAGCCCCACCTGGGCTGTGGTCTTGCTGGGGTTTGATACTGGAGCCGACCGAGCTCTACGGGGCAGAGTCCTACCACCTCTTGATTGTCATCATTGTTCCTTTGCTCGTGAACCATCCTAGCCCAGCCGTGTGGTGGGTTAGGCATTCACTTACATTTGGAGCAGAAACAGCAATCCAGAATCCTCTACTACTCAGAGGAAGTGCTGTCTGCAGAGAAAATACTGTAACAACCCAAGATGGTGAAAGAAGTTCTCCATCCAGTTAGAGCCAGAGATGAATTTGGAAAGAATCACAGTTGGTTTCCAGAGATAATGTAATTGCACTGAGCCACGAGGTCTTTAGTGTCAGAAAATTAACTGCTAAACAAAAAGGATAAGGCAACACGGTTATGGGTTTTTTTCGTTCTTCTGGATCCTTGGAACCAAATCTACAACGTGGCGTGAATTAGACGGTGACTGCTAGTCGGCACTGCTGGCCACCAAAGACAGAGTGAAGGAAATGTGTTTGGAGGGCTTGATGCCTGGAAAGACATAATAGTGGGCAGAATTCTCTGACCCTTCTGTCTTGAACAGTTCGTTACAGGGCATTTGGATCCATGAATTTGAGGTCATAACATACGTAGCTTATTTCTTGGAGTCAAGCATGTTTCTTTCTGAGGTGTAGTGTTGGGACTTTGTCTCTCTCTCCAGGCAGGTGGCATGTTTGTGGTGTACGCACCTTCTCTCAGCACCTGCATATGCCTCCCTCTTAGAGAAACCCTGCCTCTGAAAAATGCAAACATAAAATGGAAAGATATACTCACCTCTGAAGCTGGAATTATAAACTTTTTTTTTTTTAAGGAAAGGTGCAGGCAGGAATGTAGGCAAGCAGGTAGGCAGGGAGAGAGAGGAGGAAGAAGCATTTTATTTCCTTTTTAGTTAGTTGTTTACGTTGCTGCTCCCTCTGGCCTGGGATGCAAACTCAGGTCCTTGAGATGTACGTGAACTGTGCTCCTTTGGAGGTGGCTGATCCAACCGCTACTCTGCCAGGGCGAGCCAGAATTATAAGCTTTTTAAGGGTAAATTGTCTTAGAAGTCCCAGCCAGCTCTCAAGCTGCCTGCACCCCCTGACCCTCTGTAGACTTGCTTCTGGGGGTGGGGAAGACGACCGAGCAGCCTGAGCTTGGCCTCCAGTGGGTTCTCGCACTGGGTCTGCAAAGGTCAGGTTCCCAGGCCTCTTGTGTTCGGCCAGGCTCGCAGGTCCTGCGGTGCCGGAGTCTGCTCCCTGAGAGCTCCCGGGGGTGAAGACTGTCCCCTGGTATCCATGGAGGCTCAGCTCTGCCCCAGATTGTATGTGATCTGAGCATTTATGGCTTGTTAGCCTCTCTGCACCATGTTTGTCGTTATTGACAAAGCATCCCATGTTGCAGGAAATTTTAGAGTCTCACACAGCTAGTCCTCTGTCGCTATTTGCAAGTAGGAAAAGATAAGCTTTGGAGATTACATGATAAGCTCTAACCAGTGGCGGATCCCTCTGCTTCAGGACATGGTCTGTGCTCACTGGTTGTGTGCAAATAAGAAGACACACTGACAAATGACAGGCACCACCAGCAGCAATCAAAGTGGCGGAGGAGGAGCTGATGCTGGACAAGCATTTAGATCAACTGTGGGGTCAAAGTGCAGGGACGCGTCCTCATTATAAACATCAATAGTCATTCTAATAGCAGCAGCATAACGGGGTGCTGCGCCCTGGTGACCTAGGGGATAAGGCTACCGGACACAGGGCCATGAGGTCGGGGCAACCATCACGATGAACTAAGCCAAGTGCATCGTCCTCTCTTCCTGTCTGCCTCTGCTCACCTTCATTCCTGCCTGTACCTTCCCTTTAAAATATATATATATATATATATATATATATATAAATGTTTAGAAAGTGAAAATGGGCCACATGTCAAACACTTTCTGTTGTGGAAAAAATCACAGGACATATTAAGAACGAGGGGTGCGGGTGTATCCATTTCCAAATTATAAAGCTAGGAATGTGCATTTAAATGTATTTTCCTTTAAACATGATAATTGAGTACAAAAGAATAAAGGACACATAGGGGACTAAAGCATTTTTAAATATGCTGAACATATTGTCAAGACCTTACCAGAAGTTAATCCGGAAAATCTACTTCATTAAACAAAGCCCCTTTGCCAAAGATGTCAGTGATTCCGCAAAATACTTATTAATGCCTCTTGTGAGCTAGGCTGAAATTGCCTCTCCTCTAAAGAAATGACGATTCTGACAGATGTGAACCAGATGTGGACAAAGTAGAAGTTCCTTTGCCAAGCCAAGCGCTAGTTTTTAAAAACAGGTCTCACTTGCCGGATCCGCTAGACGCTTTGTCTGCACAAGGAATCGGCATTGCTCTCCTTCGTTTACAAAAGAGAAAGAAAGGAACCATCCTCTCTGGCGCAGGAAATACTAAGACCTTAACCCCCACTTTAAGTTCCAGAAACTCTTAGAAGGCTTGTTCTGGGGATTTGGCCTTTTGAACAGTCAAGGGTATTAGGATGAAATGCCTCTGTCTGAGATGTTCCATCCTAATGCTAGAAAGTTGCTGGGACTTAAAGTCATCTTACTAATTCCTCGCTCATAGATGTCCCACCAGCCTCCAGGACCCCACTCTAAGGGCACCGCTTCAGTTCTTCTCTTTGTTAAACTGCTAACGGCCACACCCCCAGCCACACCAGGGACGGAAGTCCACACAGGTGGTCCGTCAGGTTGGTGCCAGGCATGATTCTGAAGCCGGTAAAGAGAAATCTGAAACCAGGAGGTAGTCTTAGAAGGTACCTAAGGTGGAGGAATGCAAGGACTAGGAGCAAGGTCCCAGACCCGTGGAGACACACATGGCTGGCTGACGGTGTGGCCAGGGTCTTGTTTTCCTGAGCCTGTTGGGTGGACGGGCCTAGTGCCTTAGTGTGAAAGACCCCAGGTGCTCTGGAATCAGATAAGCAGGTGTCTTCCTGGCCAAGGGTTTTAGCCTTTAAAAAACTAACATTCCTCCTCCAGATCTGTCCATTTGTATTCAAAACAGTCAGACATCAACCATTACAGGTGTTTGTTGGGGATGGAGGTTTGAAACTTCTGTCTCAGACCCCTGATTGTGAAGAGTCTGCTCTAATTCAGAGAAAAGACATCCCTGGTGAAATAGTTCAATAATGGGAAGAGACCTGCTATTACTCAGCTCTCAGGAATATCCTGGACGATGGTTCTCTTCTGAGGAGAAAGAAGAGAGGGTCATGGTGGGCAGTGCACCCCAGACCTCAGGCCACAGCCCTCCCTCAAAGGACAGGTCTCCAGGGCCCCACCCCTCCCCCGCCTAGGAGAGCCCGAGTTAGCAGAATGCTGGCTGTCACTGTGTGGACGGCCAGAATTGGACACACCCTTGCATGCTTTTGGCTGCAAAACCCTTTTTCAAACCGCGCGCTCGCGCGTGTGTGTGTGTGTGTGTGTGTGTAAAACTCAAGTGGAATAAAAAGGAAGTTGACACTTTCTGGGTGTGAGCCCCTCCGTGACCAGCGCCCAGTGCAGAGTTGTGTGCAGTGCAGACCCTCCCCTCCCCGCTCCCCCAGAAGAGGCGTTTGAGGAAGTGGCTTTTCACCAGATGCTTGCTTGGCGCGTCAGGAAACAGAGCAGATGTGGCAAGAAGATGAAGGACGTCGTGAACTAAACAAGGTCTGACAAACGCTCACAGGGAAGTCTCATTACACAGTTGACCAGTCAGCGCCTCAGTGGCAACGCTCATGCTGGGGCGGGGTGTCAGCTGTCCCTCCAGATGCGCCTCGCCTTCACCACCCACCACTGCTCGACCTCCCTGGTTCCCCCCTCGCCAGGCCTTGGGGCACCTCTGCAGACCCTGAGGACTTTGTGGACACCCTGGAAAAACAGGCACAGGCGATGTGATCAGGTCCCAGCTCTGCCGCCTCCTGGCTCTCAGACACTCAAAGCAACCTCGTCTTTCTGAGATTTGGGCAACTTGCTGTAAAGTAAGGCTCAGCCAAGTGAAGGACCCTCAGACTAAAGCAAAATATTGGATGATAAAATACTGTTAAGAAGGCTAGAAGTCTGCTGTTTCCCACCCGCATGGTAACCCCCTGCCCCTCCCGCTGTGTTGCCCTGCCATGATCAAGTACAGGGGTGGATGCAGACAGGTGACCAGCTGTTAGATGGTCCTTATTGGGACCCACGATCTAAAATGGTACCACACTCAGTTCTTTTATTATCCTGATGCTTGTTCCCTGGGAAGTCAAATGACAGCATTGGAGCTGTATTAAACGCCTCAAAGTGCCTCTTCCCTGGAGAAGCATGTGATCACAAGTTCTTAGCTCTGAAAACAAGAAAATGAACATTTATGGAGAATCTGCTAAAATAATTGTCAGAAATGATAACCTATGTATCTTTCATTTGGGAAAAGGATAAATACAATATAGCATATTCAGCAGATTAGTTCACAGCAAAGGGCTAGAAGTCTAGAATATCACTAAACTGGAAAGCAAAATTAAGGGGAAAAAAGTGGAAGACGATCATACATTAAGCTTTTATCTGTGGAAGAAATGTAATAACACAACACACTAAGTATTGTTCTTGGATTTGTTTACCACCTACATGGACAAATGTGGTTTCATTAGTTGACTGAACTTTCTCTAAAAGGACAGATGAGTCTGACATGATTCGGTGAGTGAGACTGATCTAGACCCTCCTTAACTGTGCTGGCGAATCTGGTAGCGGGTTTGCCAGACCCCATCTAACTTCTGGGAACTACCTTCTGGTGAATATCCCAAAAGAAAGCAAAATACAGTATCAAAATAGGGCCATCGCAGTCAAGTTCAAAAGAGGCCTGGTACAGGATGAGGTGAGCGGGGGCTGTGAGGTCAGTCAAGGACAGCTTCTCCTCCAAGGGAGACCTGAACGGAGCTAGTGATGGAGACACAACAGCTCAGTTTACTCTCTTCTCCCTGCAGCACATTTTATTATCTTTCCCACCCCACCAAAAGAAAAAAACCTACTTCAAGGCAACATGAGATCTTCAAAGAATTACCAAACCCAGATACTGCATTTTAGGAGATTTTGTCCTTTTGAAACAGTGAATGGTCTGGGAAAACTCCCCATAGAGTAATGAGAAGTGTAATGAAAGTATTTTTAAAATCCTGACTCTAAATTCCGCACGATCTTCCTGCCGCATGGGGAGCCAGGAAGGGTGGTCGGGATTGTAAAGGGTCTCGAGGTCTTGGAGGGATGTGGGGCCGAACCCTCGGGGAGGGCTAAGAGGTGCACCTTGATCAAAGGGAGGACGGCTTTTATTTCAGGTTTGAGAATGTGCCGATGAGGGACAAATGGACAGTGGGAAAGAGCTGTTGGAGAAGGTGGAAGCTCAGTCCCAGCACTAAAGGCAGCAGCCATCAGCAGGTTCCTATCGGTCCCCGTTTACTTCCTGGCTCACTTGTAAAGCGGGAGGAGGGACAGATTCTCCGGCTGCAGACGCCCAGCAGTAGCTTTATCATCGCCATGATAGCTGTTTTATTAAGGATTTCTCTGAACCCAAAACCAAGCTAAGCACTATCCATTATCTTCTTTGATTGACTGAGTGAGTGAGTAAACGCTAAGGCTCTCCCACTCATCCATATGATTATAAAACAAAGACAAGACGAGACTGGAAGGCAGTGGCTTCTAGGCTTCCATTCTGCCTGGGGAGATAATGTCTGGCCCGACCTTAGTCTCACAGTTCCTTCTGCAATTTCTGGTGCCCCTAGCTTGTTGAGTAGCTTCCAACATGTGACCTCCTTCACCCTTACCCCAGACCACAACAAAGAATTCCCATTGCATTGCCAAAATCAGATTATAGGTCTGTTGGGGTTTTCGCTGTTGTTGATCTAAACACAAAGAAGTGAAAACGGTATTCTGTGAGCTAGCGGAATGAGTTAGGTCATTATTTTATAACATGCGTGGCTGGGTCACTTCTCTTGCTATTATGTATTTTAGGTAGAATCCAGTAGGCTTTCCAGGGAGGCACACCCATTGAGGTGGATTTCAGAAATTTTTTTCTAGGGAACATCAGTCTATCTCTGGGTCAAAGCATGCAGCCATTTTCTTTAACTAAAAATGAGTCTGTCCACTTTAAGGACTTGTTTGTGCCACCATTTTTGGCTTCCCTCCTGATTTGTCCCCCAAAACATCAGGTTGTGATCTATTCTCAAACCAGCCAACAGTGAGTTATGCTGAATTTATTGGCAGAAGAGACAACAACAGAGGTTCTTCTAAACAAATGACTTGCCACCTCAAAGTTTTATCAATGGGCATCTCTATATGCTCTCTAGGGTCAAAAATGGTCAGAGTCCTCAATTTAGAAACTTTAAGTCAATTGTGGAAGTAGAACAGGTTGATGTAAATGATGCCTATAGAGTAAAAATGGAAGCAAAGAAAGTTCTAGACTCACCTCAACCCACAAGCACCTCAGATACACAGCCACATATGGAACAATTCTCTCTGAAAAAGAGCTGAGACTGAGAGGAACAGTTCCTCCACAGCAGGGACATGAGGACCACTTCAAACGGGTGAGAGTGGAAATGGATTCTCATCAAGAAACTACTCCTGAAGTGGCTTCCCATAGGCGGAGGGGAGCTCAGAAAGGGAGGCCTTCTTGGGGAGTGAGGGGCTGGTGTCCCACATTAGGCACCTCAGCCCTTGGGACCTCTGCAGGAGAGATAGCCCTCAAAACACCTAGCTTTGAAAAACAGAGCTTGCCCACCAGGAGACCCAAGAGCCAGTGGGGAAGGGAGTGTCCATTCTTAAAGGGTTCCCATCCCAGGACCCAGTGCAAAATAACAATTTGAAAAGCAGCAAAGTCATATATGAAGGAGATTCATTAGCTCATCTTAAAGTGTCTTCCCAGGGGACAGGGTCTGTTGTAACTGTCTCCACGGATAGAGGCATTGGAGGTGCCATTTTTTAACTCACCTCCTACCCCATTAGAGCTGGAGCACAGCTACTTCTATCTTGCTAGAGTCATTGAACTCAGTGTGCCCCACCTGTGCCAGTCCACCATGGCATCACTGAGTGGCACCATGCTAGTCACACACCACCAACCTTTCAAGGTGCCTCTAAATTGCCTCCTCCAGGGGACACCTCCATATCACCAGCCCTGGAGACCAGCAAGGCTGATGACTGCAGCCCCATAGGACCATACATAAACGGCACACCGTAAAAGCTGGTAGACCTGAGGGTAAGGCCTTCAACCAGCCTGAAACTTGGTGCTAAGAGATCCCTCCCCTTGGAACACTCACAGATGTTGACACACACTCAACAACAGAGATCTGCCGAGAATACAGCTGGCTGCCTATGCAATCACAATGGCAGGTTTCGTTTGAGAGATAATAAAATAGGACCAAGTTTTTGACCATAAGGTCAAAGAAAATTTAATATCTGTACTTCTCAAACTCTTCCCCAAAATTGAAGAGGTGGAAACGCTATCAAATTCACTTTGCAAAGCCAGCATCACTCGGATACTAAAACCAGACAAGGAAACCACAACCAAAGAAAATTACAGGCCAGTATCCCTCTTGAACATATATGTAGGATACGCAACCAAATATTAACTGAACTCAGCAAATCTTTAAAAAGATCATACATTATGATCCATTTATTGTTATGGTTATAATTCGGTATCCATTTAGGATAAAATCTCTCAATAAAGTGAGTATAGAGGGATTGTAATAAGCATAATAAAGGAAATATGTCTGCAGCTGTCATTGTACTCAACCATGAAAAGCCAAACACCATATCTCTAACATCAGGAGCAAGACAGTGGAACTCTGCTACTCACACTCAACACAGTTCTGAAAGTCCTAGCCAGAACATTTAGGCAAGAAAAATAAAAGGCATCCATATTGGAAAGAAAGAAATAAAACTGTCATTTGTGAAAGATACGTTTTTATATATAGAAAATCCTAGACTCTACCACAAAACTGTTATAACCAATATACAACTAATTAAAGTTAGACAACAAAATCAATATACAAAAATCAGTTGTTTCTATACACTAATAACAAATTATTAGAGAAATCGAGAAAACAATCCCATTTTTAATTACACCTCAGAGAATAAAGTACCTAGGAATAAATTTCCTCAAGGAGTTGAAGACCTGTACACTGAAAACTGGAAGACTTTGATGAAAGAAATTGAAGATACAAATATATCAAAAGATACTCTATACTCATGTATTGAAATAATTGATATTGTTAAAATTTTTCATACTATCCAAAGCAATCTATAAATTCAGTGCAATCCCTGTCAAAAGCCAATAGCATTTTTCATAGAAATAAAATCAAAAGTCCTTAAGTATTTATGGAATTATGAAAGACCCCAAATAGCCAAAGCAATCTTGAGAGAGGAGAATAAAGCTGGAGGCATCACGCTTCCTAATTTCAAACTATATTACAAAGGTATAGTAATCAAAACAATGATAATATCATGAAAGCAAACATACAGGTCAGTGGAATAAAATAGAGAGCCCAGAAATAAACCTACATATATACGGACAATTAATTTTTATAATTAATTTTATTGAAGGAACATCGCATCATGTAACTTGAAGGTGTGTATCATCATAAATCAGCATCTGTATATAATATACTCCTAATTTATGACAAAGGAGCCAAGAATATACTTTGGCAAAGAACAGTTCATTCAATAAATGTTCAGAAAACTAGGAGTCACACAACTAAACCACTATTTCATACCATCCACAAAAATTTAAAGGGATCAAAGATTTAAATGTAAGACCTGAAACTATAAAACTCCTAGAAAGCAGCATAGGTGGCAAGTTCCTTGAATTGCTTCTTGGTGATGATATTTTTGGATTTGACACCAAACTGAAAAACTATTAAAAGGAAAAGGCAATGTACTGTGTGGAAGAAGATACAAATCATATATCCAATAAAGGATTAATAGCCAACATATAAAGAGAACTCATACAACTCAATAAAAAACTGATTAAAGTGGACAGAAGATCTGAATACACTTCCTCAGAGAAGTCATCAGATGACCTACAGTCACATAAAAACAATGCTCAACCTCACTGGTCATCAGGAAGATGCAAATCAAAACCACAATGAGATATCAGATCCATCTTGTAGAACTCTCATCCAAAATAAGAGACAACTAGTGTTGGCAAAGTCATTGAGAAAGGGGAACCCTTGTGCACTATTGGTGGGAATGTAAATTAGCATAGCCACTGAGGAAGGTTCCTCAAACAGCTAGCATAGAACTACCATATGATTGAGCAATTCCACTTTTTACCTGAAGAAAATTAAAACACTGTTCATTGCTTCATTATTTGCTATAGTTAAGACATGGAAGAAATCATGTGTCCATTGATGGATGAATGGATACAGAAGATGTGGTCTGTACTCATGTGCCACATAATCAAGAGATAGTTCTAAAATTAAAATTCTATTAGGTGATTGTAATTGTGTGAACATCATAGAATATAATTACATAAACTTAGATAGTATTGCCTCCTACACATAGGCATAGCCTGTTGAGAGCACCATTATATCTGTGGTCTGTCACTGAAATGTTAGTAAGAGATACTTAGCTGTGTATGTGACAGGATACTACTCAGCCATGGAAAAGAGTAAAATCTTATTTGTACAGCATAGATGAACCTGAGATTCTTCTCAGTGAAATAAACAGAACAGAGGTCAAAGACAAATACAGTATGATTTCATTTATATGTGGGATCAAAAAAAAAACAACTAAAATTATGGAGTCAGAAAACAACCAAACCAACGGCTCTTGGAGGGTTGGGCAAAATGAGTAAAGCGATCAAGGGACACAAACTTCCAAATGCTCAACCTTCAAACTAAACTATTTCCTCAGAGCCTGTTCTCTAGTTTCCTCTGGCTCTTGTGATGGACTGCCTTGCAACAGGGTGACACTGGAACCATCAGTAGGGATAAGACTGTCACATGACAAATAGTTCTTTATGAACTGTTGATGCATCAGCCCACAGCCAATAACACTGAAGAAAAAGAACATTCCAGAAGCAGTGGGGTTGTCATGTTCAGGTAAAGAAAAAGCACCACCAGCACAGTAGTGTGCAAAGAAGGAAGTCAAAACACCTAATGCGAAAAGGAATAAAGAAGTGCTCAGTAAATTTATCAAATACATTACTAGCTATTGGTTATCTAGCATCTCATGTGCAGACACACTGAAATGAAGCACTCTGTTTACACACACATATTCCAAGTCTAATTGTAGGCCATGAAAAAAGCATTAGTACTTTACTGATAAACCTTTTTCAGCCATTTAAGCACATATATCTTATGCACAAACAACTCAATCCATGTGTGTTATGTGACATGTTAGTCTGGCATTCAAATCATGTTTCAGGTTAATAGTCTTTCTTTCCACCCCATCACCTGTGCTCAGTAAGATCACTCAGGAAAATGAAATTTCTCTCTAGGTATTTCAAAATGGAATTTAATACAAGAAATTGATTACAAAATCGTTGAGGTAAAATGAACACCAACCTTTCCTTTGCACCATATAAAAATTGATAAAGCGGATTCTGGATCTAATGCAAATGCTTAAGTTATTAACTACAGAAGCAAGCACGGGAATTCATGTTGCAACTTTTAGGCAGGCAGAGATGTTCTGGGCAGGACCCAAAAAACAAGAATATAGAAAAAATGGACATATTGAACTTTATCACAATTGAAAAGTTTGACTCTTTGAAGGACATTTTTAAGAAAATGAAAAGGCAACCCACGGACTGGGAAAAATATTTGCAATACATGTCTCTCTGATAAGGTACTTCTATTCAGAATATATTTAAAAAACAACCACTACCTTATATAACCCTATAAGACAAACCAACCAAATGAAAAATGGGCAATGCATGCTGATGGTCTGTCCTAGGTCATTTTGGGAAGCATCATCGGGTAGCAATTTGGCTTGATTTACTTATCCATAGTTGCTTTTTCTCTACTGCCCACCCCACTCAACATAGGTGCATACATGCGCGTGCGCACACACACATCACTGTATCCTGGAAAAATGTGGGGTTTAAACAAAAATAAAAGCTAGCTATTAGCAAAGGATGTAAACAGACTTTACAAACAATAATAAACCTATTGCTTGAAAGCACAGGAGAGGACTCTCTGCTCACCGTCATGGGGAAAGGCATGTTAACACTACAACCAGATATCCCTCTCCAGCTACTTGAAAGCCTAAGCTAGAAAGACTAAAGAAAGCAAGTGCTGGCAGGGAGGTACAAGAAGGAAACCCTTACACACTCTTGTAGAAATGAAAAATATTAGAGCCACGTAAAGAAAGTATGAAGGGACAGCAAGATGGCGGAATGAACATCCAGACACCCCCACCCCTGAAGATGTCAGCTTGACAGCACATAGACCCATTGCCTTTGAGAGAAATCCAGAAATTAGTTTAGGCGCTCCTGCACCCCACGCAGTGTGAAGCCATCTGCATCCCCGCCCAGGAGGAAATTTGTAGCTTTCGCTCAGAGCCCTCTCCCCAAACCCCTTCACACGCAGCACGTCATCGTAGGGAGAAAACTCCCAACTTCTTCCTGGAGAGGGAGAGAGAAGAACAGAATGCGTAACTAAAATTCTGACTTGTTAGGGACCTGCCTGGGGGGCAGGTTGCTGTCTGACCTGCATCTAAGTACAGACAAGAAAGGGGCACCTTGGCCCACCGAGGACCACGACATCCCCAGGCTCAGCGGTGCCACAGGCAGACACGAGGGGGAGCCACAGACACGGGAGGAAACTCTGAGGAGAGGAGTTGGGTTGATGGTGACTGTCTCCCTCTACAAAACAGAGTGAGGTGCTCAGTGTTCCACAGCCAGAACCCCAACTGCAGGAACAGGGCACACAAAAGAGCAGGAAAATGTGGTCCAGCCGAAGGACTACATTGCATCTCTAAAGATATTTCCTAAAGAAATGGAGACATGTGAATTGCAGTCATGAAAAGCTTTTCAACATCAAGCATAGGACCAGACAGCTTCGTAGAGAATTCTATCAAATGGCGGGAAGAATGGATGCCTGTCTTTCTAAAAATAAAACACTTCCCAAAAATTCAAGAGAAAGGAACATGTCTAAGCTCATTTTAGGAAGCCAGCATTACCCTGGTCCCCAAAAGCAGACAAAGATGCACCTCCAACTCTTCTGAAACCCGCCGGAATTCGGCAGTGTCCCTCTGCCTCCTGCCTCCCAGATTTCTTGACAAGACCCAGGAGAAAGCAAGCTGGCAAAGGGGTCTGGGAAATGCAGTCTCCCGCTGTCTAGCTCCCTAGGAAACTGTAGAGTCCAGGGAAGGGAGGGAGCAGAGTACCTGCAGGCTGCAGCTGGTACATCACTCATCTTTCTCTACATCGTAGGGACAGTTAGAGCAAACCATCCACGTGCCTTCCATTTGCTCTGAAGGCATCTAATCCATTTCCCCACACTACGCAGTACCGTACAAATCCCCCACTGGTTTGCATATAGCCTGTTTCGTCAATCTTCTTGACTACCTAGTTGGAGGTGAATTTTTCCCATCCTTTGCCTTCTTGTCACTTTAGTATACTTTTCCTCAGGATAATCACCTTGTATCGAAGAGGTGTTTGAAGATACCTGGAGAATAAATGAGTGATTCAGTGATGAAGTCTAAAGATAATTTTATACATATTCAAAAACTGGATAAATCTTCATGCTCTCTGCCTTCTCCAAATACATCCTTTTTTTCACTTTTTTAAATCCCAATCATGTTCACATTCTCAAGAGCCTGCTCTGCATGAGAGATTTAAGATTTTCTATAGGTGGTACCAACTGGGAATTGTAAAATAGCTATTGTCAACATAAATTTCACTAGATTTTGTCTCCTTTCCTGAAAAAACTAGTGGAAAATGAATGCAGAACTTTCACACTCCCTTCCCTTGGCATGTAATAAATTACTGAAAAAACATGAAGGAAATCTGTGAGGAGTTTGAGCAGCTGGAGAAAACGTTTCTCCTGTGGGTGAAGTATCATAGACATGAGCACCAATGATGAAGCAATAAAAGCCGAGTGAAATCCTATGTGACCTAATTTCTTGTGGTACCAACTGCCAGGGACTTCACCCAAGTCAACATGAAAACAGAGCTTCATCTTCCCCCTCTGAATGGTGAGGCAGAATTTACTGATTGGAACTCATCACATTTAGATGGATAGTCATGGCTCAAAACTTTTTATAAAGTCCAAAGTACCTGTTCTGTCTGAATGAATTTAGGAGTCACTTGGCCAAATGGATGAATTTGAGAGCCTGGAATGCTGGGTTCCCGAAGGTGGCCAAGTGAGGTCTATGAGGAAAGCTCAGACGCCAAATCGAAATCCAGCAGGTCTGCTGTTCCAGTCTGCTCCAGCAGCACAGTGGTCCAAGGCGCTGGCTAGGTTGGGATTGCATCTCTGCCCCTTTCTGTGGACCTGACTTTGGACAAGTTGATGTCCCCATAAGATGAAAAGAGTGTCCTGAGGAGGATAACATAAATCACCTATGTAATTGCTGAGCATGGTACCTGCTATGTAGAAAGGACTCAGTATATTCTAGCCATTACCACCATCGTCACCACTTAGTCTTGAAGGAACATGACGCAGGCACCTGCCATTTTTGCTGCAGAAACCACTCCAAAGAAGGAAAATTTAAAGCAAATAGGAGGTTTAACTCCTTAGAAATTCTTGTGAAGCAAAAGAATTCAAACATATTTCCTTATTGAAAACAGGCTGCATTTGAAGTCTCTTTCCCATTTCAGATCATAACAGTGATCGTACGGCCCAGCCCTAGGAAACCTTAATTCTGAGAAGAGCTGACAAGACAGCATCTCTGTAACTCAGCCAGTCTGGTTGAGCCTCTTCCCTCTGGCACTCAGGTCACAGGAGCGATTGGAAATGATGTCCTATTTTCTAGAAGACGAGTATTGGGAGTGGTGGTCAAAGGATGCTGTTTTTCTTTGAAATCTTATTTTTCAAGTACATGCAGACAACAAGCTTTCCTGTGGGCAGAGCTCAGCCCTCAGCATGTAGGCAGCAGACCTCCTGGAGAATCCAGGTCTGTTCTAGCCCCAGCAGGGTTAGATGAAGCACTTCCGCACAGAGGCGTTTGTTAATTCCTACCAAGAGCAGGACGCTTCCCTGCCTGCTGCTGCTCCCTGCTGGCTCCCTCTTCCATAAAGCTGGCCCTCACCAAGGAAGGATCATTTTCTGCTTTAGCTTTAAACCACCATCATAAAGAGGCAATTAAGCAGAAAAGCAAGGACTTCTGGTGAAAAGTGTCACGTCAAGTTAACACAGCACGTTGTCAGTGAAATGTAAACCAAAATACGCATTTTAAAAAAAGAAAAAGTCAGGCTGCACTGGCTGCAAACAGCAATGTGCTCTCCAACTTCCCCAGAATGCAAATCCCTGAAATGACTTTTTGTGATTGCTATGAGCAGCTGGTGAACGCCACTCGCCCCTCAGGAAGTCAGAAATGTACATAACCATCAACGTGTGTGGATACCTACACTCCCCTGCCGAGTCCTGTGATCCTCAGGCTGGAAGTCTCACCTCTGACATATGCATGCAGTCATGTTCATGAACCTTGGCATCTCAGGCTCGGCTCAGCTGGAATTCTGGTTCCTTTTTTTTTTATCTTTAAGGAAGGAAGCAGGCAGGAATGCAGGCCAGTAAGCAAAAAGAGAAAGGAGGAAGCATTTTTTTTAAATGTATTTAGTTGTTCATTTTAGCTGTTCCCTCGGCCACCAGGGCACAGCTCTGCTTCCAACGCTTACTGCCATGTGAGCTCAGGAACCTTTTTGAGCCTCAATCTGTCCTCTGGAAATAGAAAGAAAATGTCTAGGTTAACTGTGAGTATTAGACAGTCTCCTTAATGCACTTAGAGTAAGAGCTCAGTAAGCATTAATACTGTTATTTGTTAATAAAGCACAAGCCTTGAGCTCTAAGTGGCCGGAGAGTGCTGTCGCTACTGCAGTCACTGCCGTCATTACAGAGCTCCCTGCTCTGGAGGACTGTCGCTGGGTTTTGACCTGAGCCAGGGAAGTGGTCGCGCAGACCAGATGTGCCAGCCCCGGATCCTAGACACTCAGGTGGGAAGGATCCAGAACAGACCTCAGTTCGCCCTCATCTCTAAGTCAGAGAGAATGACAGCTTGATGCCCATTTTACAGAGAGAAACCTGTGGCTCTCTAGGTAATATTTTATGTATTAAAGAGGAATGAGCTAGACCAGTGATGTAACAAGTTAGGAACAAAATAGAATAAAACAAATCCCACTACTAAGGATTTTTTCATTAACTACAGTTAGCCTGCTAATGAATTTCACTGAGTTAAATATGGAGTTACATGAAATCAGTAGTTGTGGGTCAACAAAATATTTCACAAAGCACCACTTAAAATAGTGGTTTCCAAAAATAAACAAATGGGACTACATCAAACTAAAAAGCTTCTGCACAGAGAAATAAATTATCATCAAAACAGAAAGACATCCTACTGAGAGCATATATTTGTACATTATACATCTAATTAGAGCTGAATATCCAAAGTATATAAGGAAAATAAGCAACCTAATCCAAAAATGGTCAGAAGAACTGAACAGACATTTCTCCAAAGAAGATATACAGCTGGCCAGCAGGCACACGAAAAGATGTTCCTACTCATTGGCTAGCAGGGAAATGCACATCAAACAACAAAGAAATGCCATCTCACACCTGTGAGAATAGCTAATATCCAAAAGGCTGGACACAACAAATGTTAGTGAGAATGTGAAGAAAAGGGAAACCTTTTACACCACTGGTGGGAGTGCAAATTGGCGCAATCTTTACGGAAAACAGTGTGAAGTTTCCTCAAAAGATTGAAGATGGAAATCCCATATAATCCTGTCATTCCTCTTCTGGGTATTTACCCCCCAAAAAACCACAAAAACACTTATACACACACACACATATATATATATATATATATATATATATATATATATATATATATGAACCCGCATGTTTATTGCAGTGTCATTTACAAAAGTTAAGAATTAGAAATTACCTAAGTGTCCATCATTGAGTGAGTGGAACACTACACAGCCCTGAAAAAGAGGAAATCCCGTCATTTGCAACAACGTGGATGGACTAGAAAGGATTATGCTGAGTGAAATCAGAAGGAGAAAGACAAATACTGTATGATCTCACTCATATGTGGAATATTTTTTAAAAAAATAAGAGTAGGCAAACAAAACGAAAGCCAACCCTTGGACATCGACAGTAGAACTGAAATTACCAGCAGGGATGGGAGCAGGGAGATGGTTGCAAATGGCATTAGGGTCCAGTGAGCAGTGGTAAAGGATTTTCTGTAATGGCGGTGGATGTGGCCTCTTATATATCTGGCAAATGGTGACCCTGCACATATGGACTTATATTATTTTGTAAATCAAAGTTACCTCAATATTTTTTAATACTTTTTTCTGTTTAATGCTAACACTGAAGAGATTCAAGACTGAGCATTAAATGACTTGAGGGTCATCTTTAAACCCACCTCACCTGTTTTGATAATACAGCACCCCTTCTCCTTAGGGGGCACTTGTTAATGGTGAGGCAGAGCCTAGAATGAAGGTGGAACAGCAGAATAGATTTAAAATGAAATGAAAATACTCTGACCACTCTCAGGCTCTTGGGGATTTTCTCTCTGTGGTTCTTCTGCTGACCCTAGATAAGAGGTGTCAAAGTCAGATGTCTGCACAGGCCAGGGGAGGTGACCTGGTGCAGCCTGAGCTGGCGTCTTACTCAGCCCCCACCATAATTTCCACCCACGAGTCAGGCAAATATTGGCAGATATTTCTTTTCCCAAGATGAATTTCAAATCTAAATTTGCATATAAATATCCTGACTTAAATATTGATAACATACACACATATACACACATGTATACACACTTATATGTGTGCACACTGATATATCATGTGTGCGTGTATACATGTGTGCTCGTGTGTGTACATGTGCATGCACACATATGTCTATACATACGCACCTGCTTGTACGTGTGTGTGCACACATGTATTCATATACACATCCACATGTGTAACAGCTGTACATTTCCAGCATATTGTGTTAAAGGACACTGGTTCGAGTCTTTGACTGTAGGCCTAGGTGTTCCTGGGCCCCTGGTGTTACCTTCCTATTCCACAGTCTCTTCCTAGGAAACCTTATCTACACCCAGCGTTTAAAATCCCTTCTCTGTTGACTCCCCACATCATTGATCATAATGGCTTTTGCACACTTACATGTCAGCCACCACTCCTCCTCTCCTGGACCAGTGCGGGCATCGCAGACTTGGCATCTGCAGAGCCTGACCCTTCCATTTGCACCTGCATCTCTGGTTCACCCAGTTCCCACAGAGGTTCCTGTATCGCCCAGGAAAAATAGGAGCCAGTCCCTATTTTCTCCTCTCCTGCTGCTCCTGTCCTGCCCATCTGTTTTCTGAATATCCTTCTGAAATAGTTCTCCAGCTTTTCCCTCATTTCGAGTCCCATTGCCACAAACCATCAGGTTTCATCTGCTTGACTACAGTCAGTCCCCTGCATTTCCTCACCCTCTTGTCCTAACAGTCTGCTCTGAACAGCAGGAGGGGTCTTTTCCAGTATTAAGTGGATCACATCACCCCCCATCAAATTCTCTCCAGTGTGTGAAAACCAAGAGAAAAAAATCAAATAGGCGTTATACTATTGTCACGAGTAATTTTTTCATCTGTGAAACAAGAATACAGCCTCCATCAGGGGGTTGTTGTGAGAATTCAATAAAGGCCAATGTTATTTTCTCATTAGTATTCTATTAGCTTTTGCAGGGAAGGAGGAAAAAATTAGTGAACATTTATGTTGTTAATAGCTATTTGACACTCCCCAATTAGTGCCACCTAGAGAGAACCTTCTAAATGTTTTAGTGACAATGTTTTCATGAGTATTACTGTACCCTCAAAGTAAAACATGTGCCTTGAATAAAGAATAAAGCCCAGCTTTTACAATTATGAAATAAACCCAAGTTCAGTGAAAACTACAGGACAGTAAAAATGAACTTCAAATGTCTTCCGATCATCCTTTAAAGTTTCTCCATGGAAAATGATCAGATGACATGGCTGATGCGACATCACACCATAAAAGCGGAACCATTTTTGACAAATCCCTCTTTTAATTGGGATTCATCTTTATCTTGAGCTATGCAGGACAGTTTCCAAAAGAATGTCATGAATTCAGCTGCCTGGAGGTATAGCCAACCCCGTGGGATGTTTTCCATTTGCACGTTCCCATGTAGAAAACTGAGGTGAGAATGCACCCAGCCTGAAGTCCCCACTGCAGGTACAGTGAGCTCACTCTACGGAGCTCAAAGCCAGCGCTTTCTCTGGGCTTCCTGTCTGCACTAACTCTGTATGGAAGTCAACAGCCACGCCTTGATGAGCTCTTTGGTGGACCTTCTATTTCAGTGTGAACAGGAAACTTTGGTGTGTGTTGATTCGGTTCATGGACCACGGCCCAAGGAGGAGGAACCTCCCACTGTGCTGAGGGCCAAGCTCCTGGTCTGCCCACCAATCAGATTATAGAACCGTGTGACTCTCACCTAGACCCCCAACACCTAGCACGGTCCTGAGCACACTGACCCTCCTGTAGCATCTTTGGGAGCAAAACAGGAGAAAAAAAAAAAAGTTTTTTAAAAATGACTACAAATCCCCAAACTTAGACACTCATTAGCATTTTTTATTTCCTTGCTTCCAAATAACTTTTTCTGTTGACTTCACTGCACATAAAGCTTTGACTACTACTTCGCACTTAATATTCTGTGAGCACTTTCTTAAATTATTTAACTACAGCTTCTTTGGAAACAGCACTTCATTATTTGAAAGATTGTCCTTTAGAAGTAACATCATTTATTAGATACTCGCTATTATTGGATTTGTTGTTTGCAGTATTTTGTAGCTATAAGTGATGCTTAAATATTTTTGCATCTGATTATGTCTATAATAATTCTGGAAATGAAGTTACTGGGTGAAAATTTCAGTTCTGCATGTGATATATCAGAATGCCTACTTCCATGTCTCCTCAAATGTAATATCTTTCTTAAAGTGTAGATTTCATATTTCATGAAAAGTCACTTTTTTACCCATTATTGATAATTCTGCATTCCTCTGTGAATGTCTAAGGTTTGCCCATTTTTACTGTTGGAGCATTCATTTTTCTTATTTGTCTTACTCATGTAAACGTCCCCTGTATGTTAAGAACACAGCCCTTGGGCACGCGCGGTGGCTCAGGAGACTGGGGTATGGACCACGTAAAGCCCAAGGACCTGGGTTCAAGACCCAGGCTGGTGCAGGGGAGGGAACAACAAGAAACAAATTTAAAATGTTTCCTTTTCTTCCTTCCTTCCAGTGCTTCTTCCTCCTCTCCCTTCCTTCCTCTCTTTAAAAACTACAATCCTTTATGATATATTTGCAAATATTCTGTGTGATACACTCTTTAATCTTGTTTTTCATGTTTTTAATACCTTTTCATTTTATGCACCTGTATCAATCCATTCTGAGTTGCTCAGCAGCTTTTTCATACAGAATTTCTTGCCCTACTTATATATGTTCTTGCTTATATGCTGAGAAGTTATTTTCTTACAGCTTCATAAATGCCCTTTGTTTACGTTGAACTTGACCTTTTCGGAATTCATTTGGGCTATATCGTGTGAGGCGAGGCTTTCATTAGGTTTTTGGCAAAACAGCCAATTTTTCTCTTAGCCTCCAACGAGAGGTTATAAAAGCCCATTGCGTGAAGCCAGTCTGCACCAGAGACGCACGGAGCTCACGACGCCTGTTGCTTTCTCCTCAGGTGAGCAGGAGCCGGCAGTGAGCAGCGAGTCCGACATCTCCCTCATCATGGCCATGGAGGTCGGGCTGTCCGACGTAGAGCTGTCCACTGACCAGCGCTGCGAAGAGGTGAAATCCTGAAACGGCCGCGCTAGAAAAGGAATGCTAGGACCCGGGGAAGGAAGGGACGCGTGCCCGGGGCGTGGGCTGGGCGCACGGGCATCCGGAACCCCTTGCAGCTCCAGGGCCATCTGCCCAAGGCTGGTAAGGAAAAGCAATATCCAAAGTCCCGATCAGCAGGATGCTGGGCCTCCATTTCTCCAAGGGCCGTGGCCTCGCGGCTGGGAAGTTGGAGCCAATTTTCCCTTCCATGCCCTTGTAGACACACTTCAAAAGCTCCTAAAAACTGACTGAAAGGACACTTCGGGCTTTCTACTTTCATGTCCAGGTTCGAGTTTCTGGTGTGTTTGGGGAAGGTGGTTTCTTTTGCAGGACTGGGCGCCACATCCACTCCTGTGATCCTTTTGACTCGCTCCAGAGCGTGTACACATCTGTGTAGAATCGCCTGTCCCTGCTGTGATCGCTCTGTCCTCCAGCTCGGACAGTGATGGCCTTGACCTCCTGCCATAAAGCGTGCGTGGCTTCGGCTTTGGGAAGTGCTCTGGCACCCGAAACAGTCTAAGGCCGGCTGTCATTAAGAATCTCAATTCTTTTTGAGTGGATCTTGAAAATCTCAGCTGTCTCAGACCCACTCTCAGTTTTGAATCTGCTGAGATCTCTGCTCATTTTGTCCAGTGATGACACCCTGGCGGCTGCCACATGCCAGGCCCCGGGAGCGGAAAAGAAAGCTCTAGGGAGGCACCTCAACTGATCCGGGTCATACAGATGTCTGGCTGGAATGTGGAACTCAAGCCCCCTTCCAGGGCATGAAAGCCATTCTTCGTGGCTATAGAACCACAGGCCTTGTGTTAAAACCAGATGCTACGCCTTCTCCCAAAAGCAAAACATTGCCTGGGCTTCCCCAAGGCTGCCACGGTCTTTCGTCACCTCCACAAGTAGGTTCTGCAGGAGCCGGAGGATTTGGAGAAGATCTACTCATCTTTGAGCCCAGCATTCAACTCTGTGGGGACTGCAAGGCGCCTGGGTTCCACCTTAATCCCAACACGCTTCACACCTCAAGGAAGGATTTAGGTGAATCCTTGGCAGATGGCTTCCTAGGGCTCCTGGAGGGAGGAAGTGGGACTCGATCTAAAAGGTACAGCACAGGTGTGGGCCAAGTCAGGTTTCTCCTAAGTGAGAGAAAAGTCACACGGAAGCAAGAAGAGGTACCAGATGGAAAGCCAGTGGGATTTTTAAACATTTCTGTTTTTATTCTTATTTTGTAATGACGACAGATGTGCTCTTTTTTTCCATGGGCAATTTTGTAATACCCTTAGGTGATCCAGATGCAGCCGTGACTGAGGCGACGAACGTGTCACTGTTTAGGCTATCCTGAATGACTTTGTCCTCTGAGGAGGTCAGGCTGCTAGCTGGGTCAACTAGGAAAGAAAGCTTTTCTCCAAGTCATTTATATATCTGATGAAGGCTGTTCCACCTCGTAATGTGAGCACGCATTTGAAAACAGCTTGGTTCTGTAAAACCTGCCGCCTGCTGAAATACGGCACCTTTGTCAAGGGAAAGGCTGCTGCTTTTCCCCCATCATAAGCATCTCCTAGCTGATGGTTTTTCAGCAGGCAGCTAGGCAAGGAAAATGGTTACGGCCTTCAGAAATGTTCCCTCTCCCCAGAGCGTAACTCATCCAGGGTCTCAGTGTGGGAGGGAGGATGGAGGAACCCGAAGCCAGGAGGCCTAGAGTTTCCCATGATGCCCCAGGCTGCTCTGGCTGTCAGACCACTGAGCATCGGCCAAGGGAGCCATTGCTCATACGTTGCCTTGACAGGGAGCATCCCTGACAGGTAACAGAACAGCTTTTGAGATCTGGTTCTGCCTCTGTCGCTGAGAATGAATCTCTAAATAATCAGAGTGTGAAGCCCAAGGCGGAGTTGCTTTGTGTGGCCTTACTTCAAAATGTCCTTAGTCAGAATCTCTCTATAGCTACCTTCAAATCCTAGAGCTCCGCAAGGAATTCTTAATCTCAAAGATTTTCTTTCTCCATCTGCTAGGTGTGAACCAGCTACCCCTCCTCCTTCAGTCATCTTGCCCCTCCCCCCAATTAACTTAAATCAAAAGGAAGGAGAGGGATAATTCAACCACAACAGAAACATAAATTGCATGTCCAGAGAGGAAATGCCTTTTGATCATAGTCATCTGTTTGATAAGCGTCTTCTCTTCTTGCTGGTGCCAGGTCAGTCAGGAGCCGAATCCACTGAGTCTGTGGCTCCAGGTCTATAGATGCACACAGATGATGCCGGAGGCCTGTGGCTCTGACCCCAAAGAGGTTTGCTGCAACCCCTGAACCTAGTAGGTTCTTTATTACCAAAGGTTTGTTTCTGGACAAGTCTCCGGTGGCTGGAAATCTGAAAAAGTTTCATGGGCATGGAAGGGTTCAGAAGAAATGGAAATAGTCTTCGTATAGTCTTCTTCACCATCTCTCCCCAAAGAAGAAACGATTTGGAGGCCCAGTAGTTCAGAGAGTGATAGGGTGTGAGAACCTTCGAGAAGTGTATGCAAACTCTGCAGATGTGCATTTTTCTGTAGTGAGGGTCTAGACAGAGGTGTCGCATGGAAATGCAATGCCAGTCATCTCAGCCACTTTTAATGTCCAACGAAAGGCAGATAAAAACCATTTCAACTATTTATTCAGTCCAATATTATTGCTTCAACATGAAACTCTTGCAAAAAGCGGTCATGAAATATTTTTTAAGTCCTAAATCGTTGTCTCTTATACTCAGATCACATCTGCATTACGAATTTCCTCACCTGCACTCAATGGCCACGTGTCACTTGGACGGGACAGCTTGGGTCTAGAGCCTGTCCAGTGTTCCTCCAAGGTTCCCTGACCCTTCACAGAAACACGTTCCAACCTCATTACCTCCAGAGAGAAGCAGACGACCAAGTTGCCTGCTGAGAGGCCGAGATCTGTTCGCATTTGAATGGATAAATATTCGGGCTCCGAGGGGATTCGTGTGCTGCTTTTCTACCCACAAAATGGAGACTCCTTATCCTTCTTTCTTACTTCTGACCAGTTGTTTTTAAGTCATTCAAACCATGTTGATTTGGTGCTGAAACAAAACTCACTTCCACAGCACACCCTCAACTGACCGATGGCACGCAGACGCCAAAGAGAATTCCAAACTGTGGTCATCCCACTTTACCTCGGCCCTGAGCTCCCCTTCTTCCTGCTGGCACACGGCCGGGCTCTGGTCCCAGTGCCCCCAGCCCCACAGCTGTAGATAAAACCCACAGACTTGGCAGGGGATGCAGGAAGTTACAGACAAGACTTTGTGTGGCCTTATCGAGACAGTCTTCAGGGTGTATCGCCCTCTCCCCTCTGCTTGGAGAATCATGACCTCCTTCACCAGTTAGCTCCCAACAGGGCACCAGCACCCGTCTCCCCCGGGCTGCAGACCGGAAAGGAGCATTTCTGTGCCCTCGGGATAAGTGAGGGTCACCTCTGGGAACTGCTACCTCTTGTGTCCCTTTGGGAAGCCCTGAGCCCTGATCAGGGACACAGCATCTGAATGATGACTCAGTCTTTAGGGACCAGATGCTCCTGAAGTGTCACCTAGGTAGAGAGAGGTGGAGAGTTTGGAGGTGTTAGAAAGTGAAAAGTGGACGGTCACATAGGAGTGGAGCAAATCTGTCCCAAGGTGATAGTGCCCGTTAGGAGCATCTCCCTCATTCCGACTGGAACCTCTCTACGGTCACGGGCCTGGCTTGGTTCTGTCACACAGCCCCTGGCGACCTCAGCCAGTGCCCCACATCCCATGGTGGCCATGCTTTCAGAGCCCACAATGCTGACGGTGAGCCACCCTTAGCGTCCTTTCTGATTCATGAGTTCTGCTTAAAAAATAAATGGCATTTAATCATCCACTGAGTGTATCACCTTGATTCAAAACAGACGCCATCAGGTCAACACTCTTTCCCCAAACCTGGGAAGACACGTCAGTGTGGAGTCAGGCCCCAGTCCTCCATGGGATGAGGGTCCCTGAAGCCATTTCCGATCAGCAAGAGTTCATTCCCTTTTCTGTCTCTGCTCTTCTGACCACTTCGCTGTCCTCGTGAACACAGTCGTACACCCTCTTTCCCATCTCGGGACAGAAAGCCTGGCTGGCTCTGGCTCTATAGCGTTGTATCATTATTACATTTGTTTTTATTGTGTGGTAGTATCTATATTTGCACTTCTCCTGAGGAAAACCAGTTGACTGTAAAGGCAAATTAAATTCCCTTCTCACAGGACGAATTGTGTCTCAGACCACTCAGCCACTGCATTCTGCCCCCCACCCACCACAGGCTTCCTTGCCAAGAAAGTCTCGTAGGCAAATGATGGCAAGGGACAGGTCCCGAGTGCTGGCTAAATATTTGCACCACGGGCTCCCAGGCTGAGGATTTCTTGAAAAGTGCGAGCGGTTCTGAACCCACTGTCACACAGTCTGAATGCCTCGGCACAAACGCTTGCTCTCTGAGAGCAGCCATGTTCCTTCGGACTGCATAGGCATGAAGACACCACCCTCGCCAGGAGGGGACACAGTCCCTTTGTGAAACCGTGTCACAACCCCTCATCCATGCTGTAGCAGGGCCAGGTCTGAAGATGCTGGCTGGTCACTGAAGGAGGTGCAGGTACTGACTGCTGGGAGGTGAGGGATGGGGTTCTGGTCTAAGCACAGCTGGAAAACCTCTGGTGAACGAAGGACTCTCCCTGAGTCAATGTTCCCGCTGTGTTCACAGGTTGGGGGAGTTAAATACAATGCAAAGTCAACATTGCCTGAAAAGCTAATTCTGAAAAACAGGTACGAGTTTCCCAGTACTTTCCTTTCCCTGCCTTTCTCCTCATGCCAGCACTCCAGCCTTTGTCGCGGGAGCAGTTGTTAGCAAAGACCCACAGATCGGCAGCCACGCTCTTCCAACTTCGGGCCTGTTGATGACACTCAGCCCCAAACAAAAGTTGGCCCCGGAGCCGCACCGTGGGCCCTCAGCTCCTTCATCATAAACCCTGCTTGTTCTGCAGAGCCGGTGAACTCAGTCTGCCCCTCTGCACTGCCTTCCTCCAGCACTTCCAAACCAGGTTGATGTTTTGTGTCAGTGATCAAAGACTGGCTCTCCCTGGCGTCACTGTGAAGGAGGGCGCACTGTAGAGCCATCCGCTCTCTGGCTGTGTGATTGGGACTTACTGATCTTGTGACAGGAGAGAGTCTGGACCTCTTGGGCAGCTTTGAACTGAACTTGGGTGAAAATCCATGGAGAAGGCAGCTCAGCCTGGTCACTAGCCACTGTGTGGCAAAACGCCTGTGGTCTTGCCTTCCTTTCCCAAGTGAAGGGCTTGAAGAAGCAGGGACACTAAAAACCAAAGACAGATCACCATCCGCCATGGACACCTTTTTTCCATTGACTTCATTCTCTCCTCATGTTCCCATACATAGAAGTGCAGCTGGGTGGTCTGGCCGAAAGAAAACAGTGAAACCTTAGGGGAATTTCTCTTGCAAACTGGTGATCGACGTTACAAAATCCAGAAATTAAAAAAAAAAAAACGCACTGTGGCCTTTAGCATCACACCATCTTTAAGTCATGTCTGGTCCCCTTTTTCTTGCCAGTTTCAAACAAATCTAGTGGATTCGTGAACTCAGAACACTGTTCCCTTTGAGAATGTAATGTTAAGTAGCCAAAGACTTTTCATGCATTAAGAGCTGGTAACTTAGTGGGCTCCCTCTTGAAGAAAAGACCAAACCCTTGTCTGTGCTAGTGGACAGGGCAGGTGACGGAGGACGGCTAGCACAGAAAGGACTTCTCAGTGGGCCCTGGCCTTGGCTCTGCAAGGAGGCACAGTGCCCTCTGCTGGAATGTTCGCTCTTGTTCTTTCAGCCCATTCATTTGACCAGGGCCACCATTTCCTCAAAACCCCTGCTGTCACCAATTTCCTCAGTACTTGAGAGTTTAGTCCACTTTTATCAAAAAAAAAAAAAAAAAAAGGTTGGGAACTCTGAAAACTTGGCAGGAGAACCCACAGAAGATCAGATCACTGTCAAGAGCTCCTGCAAAACACTGAAGCAGATTGTTTGCAAAGGAGCCACCGGTGGCTGTGAGTGGTGCCCTAAGGCAAGTACCTGACCGTCACATAGCTCAACTTTATCCTTGTCACTTGGCAAAGGAAGATCCACAAAGAGACTTCTTTCCAATGAATGTAAATGGTGTGAAATACAGTTGTGTTTCGTACATGTACATAATTCTATACTTCCTGCTCTCACCTGAGTAATCTGAAATATAGTCGTACTGTTTTATAATTAGAGGTAATGGGGAGGCGCTGTTATTTTTCTAGTGGGATGTCCCTTATATTTAGAAAACTTGAAGTAATTTTGTACTTGTGAAAAAGTTACATTCCATTCATTTCCTGAAAAAAAAAAAAAAGTGAGTTTTTCTTCTTCAAAATATTCCTAAGCTGGGAGGATGGGATCTCCAGTTTCCAGGGCCCTTCCAAGCCGTATATATGCGATACCTGATTTTGTAGACTGCAGACATTACCAGCAATTGCCAGTTCAAAAATGTGAAAAGAAAAAAAAATTCGATTTATTTCATTCCCTTTGTATATAGCATATCATTTTGTCCCACTGGAAAAAAATCTACTACAAAGACATATTTACTGTTTATATAAGGGTCAAACATGATATCATCAATCAATTTCTAGCAACTTCCTACTGGCAAAAAAAAAAAAAAAATCCAATGGGTTTATTTTTCCTTCCTAAATACAACTTGTATGTTTTTATTGTAAAACATACATATGATGTCACCAGAATTTCACTTTGTGCCCTATCAGGTCTCATATCACACACGATGGATGGTTCTATCACAGCATTGCCCATCCCTTCATCTTCAGATCGTGAGACTAAGCTTTTGGATTTATTTGCCACATGACTCAAAATCATGAATGTTACCCTGATGCCATTTTGCATGAGTAACTTTTAATTTTGACTTCGGTTCACTCTTAATTGCTGGAAAATGTAGTAGTGGATTATGCAGCTCATTTCCCAGTCATGTTCTGTGCAAAGTCACAATATGTTTAAATGATTACTTAAAGCAGTAGAGTTTTCTTTTTCCTGTAGAAATTTCTTTCCTCTTTCCCCACCTCAGGCACCTACCTTACTCCTTCAAAGCACTTTATATCTCTTGAAGTACTCGAAAGTTTTTAAAAACTGTCTTTACAGGCTTTGTCTCCTCAGAGGAGACACAGACTTTTATTTTGCTTTATTCTGTTCTCTAAGCTTAGAGAACATAAACCGTGTCTCCTGCCAGGCTAGTGATGAAATATGCAGAGCAATAGTTGGAAGCGTTGAGTTATACAGCACGGCTATTTTTGTTATAGAAAAGAATATTGCGTAAATTAGTGCAATTGTGTTCTTATGTACTGGCATTTTTTTTTTTTTTTTCCCAATGCAACTATAAAGGTTTGAAAAGAATTGTGAATTCCAGGAAATTTTATTGCAAAATTTTGTTTGATTTTGATTTTGATTTTGTTTTGGTTTTGTAATAAAATGGAACTGGATGCTTGTGTTTTGGTCATTCGTCTTTCTGAAACGTGTTGCCTCCTTTTGCATTCCAGGGGGGTGTCTATGGGTTTGGAGACATCAATATTTATCACCAGATCGTGGTTATGTTAAAAGGAAAAAAATTGGTAGTAACTTCTGCATTTCTCTCAGAGAAGTCAGGTGCCTGGCACCTCTGAGTGAGGGTTGAAAGATTTGGCACCACTAAGAAGAAAGGCTGCTGAGTTCGTGGAGTGCTGTAGACAGGTAATCCTAGGTAGGGTCCACCTGTGGCCACCAGATGGGCTGGGGCACAGGTCCTTTTCATACGCACAGGTTCCTTTCTACAGAAGTACAAACAGTGATTCCTGTGGCTGGAGAAGGCAGGCGAAGGAAATGTAAAAGATGGAAGCTGCTATATTCTGGGGAGGTGGGGAAGGAAGTTAGCACCTCCTTCAAACTGCCAGAGCCTGTGTGGTTAAGAGCTGCCATCGTCTGTCACCATCCGCGGTGCTGTCACGTGTCCTGGAGGAAGCCTTCCACGCTGGCCAGGCATCGTTCGCGGAGCCCACAGGCAGAAGTGAAACCACGGAGAGCTGTGGCTTTCAGAGCCCTTGCCGCCCGGAAACCAAGCTGCTGTGAAGACGGGGCATTGTGCCCCGAGGGCTGCTTGGGGGCCCCGCCTCGTTCGTAGGTAGGAGCCGTTCTGAGCAGCTACTGGTGAGGAGAATGACTTCACCACGTGAGAGGTCTGTAAACTCTGTTTCTGTTCCCAGTGTCATGACTTCATCTGCCCAAACGCCTGCTATCAGCAGGGCCTGAGAACAGGCTGGAAGCTTAGGAAGGTCTAGAGACTGGGCCCTCCAACTTCCACATCCTTCCTAGGCCAGGGGCTCCCAAACTGGCATGTCAGTCGTTCAGGTCACAGAGCACATCCCGGAGCCACGTCAGCTGGGACCAACGTTCACACGATCCATACTAGCAATTCCAGACTTTCCAAAAGGTCTTCATTAAGCCATAGGTTTTGCTCTGAGCAACTCAGCTTTTCCTGGAGCTGAGAGAATCCTCTCTCAAGGGACAGTGCAGGTGACTGGCAGGTGGCGAGGACCTGGCACTGTCAGCGGCAGGTGTGTCAGCGCACAGGTGCTTCTCTCAGACTTTGCCAGGAAGCAGGACCCAGGCCACCCGTGAGCAGACTTGGTTGTGAGGTGAGCCGCAGACACGTCCCTCCGAGGATGGGCCATGGGAAGCTGTCATCGAACACAGCAGCTCCCCTCCCTTCTGCTGCCACCCACTTCTCTGGCAAACGCCTGGATTTTAATAACATCTGCTCACAGACGCAGAAGCCACCACGTGGGAACCAAGGCTGCTACTTAACGTAACCACAAGGAGAGAGAAAGGAGCTGGGGGCCTTTCCTGGAGCCGAGCATGCTGGGTTCCCTCCCGTCCCGTGTCCTCATTAGCAGAGCAAGTCGCCTGTCCGAGCGCCATGACATATGAGGAGGAAAATGGGTGTCAACCTCTTCCAGAACAGTCTGCCCATTTCTCGGAATTCTGACTATGTCAGAGGTGCTCTCCCCAATTCCACCCGAACCCCTCCCCAGACCGCCTTCCCCCTCACACCTGGAGTGTCGGAACCTGCCACTTTGCCCTTGAGGTCGCCTTTAGGATTAGCTCGCATCCCTTCCTCGGCCAGTGAAATAACGCTGTGCTTATTACTGTCAATCGTGCTTTGGATTTCAGGGACAATGAGGGAAAAATGATTGCTAATCAATAAGTGGAAGTAATTTGGGAATAACTCCTCAGAGCTGTGTAATAAGCTGGCTAGGTCGGCTTTGCCCCCCAGTTCTTGGTCCATTCACACCTGTGTTCAAGGTCCCAGAGGCCAACCCACTACCCAGAAGGTCCGAGCGTGTTTTCTTTATGAATCCCTGGGAGGCCAGCGCGAGTTTAGCATCTCGGCTCCTTGTCTTGCTGAGTAGCACCCCATTAGCAAGCAGGACGGGGGGAGGGTGCGAGCTCGCCTGCTCATCAACGCTGCTGTACAAAGAAGAGTGGGCGCACCAGCGGCGAGGGGCCCAGGTAACGAAGCAATTTCATGTCTGAGACGTTTCAGAAACAGAAATCCATTCGCGATTTCATCGCGCTCACTGGTAGTCTGTCTCCTTGTCATCCTTTGGTGTTGGCCATGAGAACAAAGGACAGTGACCTTCCCACTGTGCCAAAGGCCAGATCCTGGTCACTGATCTGCACCCCAGCGCCGACCACAGGTGGGAGCCACCACTGCCTGCCCACTGGAGGTCAAAATCAAACTCTCCCAACTCCTTGGGGCTCCTTATGGAAGTCATGCCTCCCCTCTCCCTGTGGAAGCAACCAGAAGGTCTGATGCCATGAGCACCCCCACAGCAAAGCACCCCCTGTGCCCCCACATGCCCCTCTTCTGGTTCTTCAGGACCATCAGCTCATGTCCTAGTCGGGAAGAAGCAGAGCCAGCTCCCGACGGCAGCAGTACCCTCGGTTGCTACGAGCGTACACACAACACAGCTGTCGTTGACGCCACACACCCCAGGGGAGCCAGCGGGCTCAGATCTCTAAGAAAAACACCATCACTCACAGCTTGGGAAATGGCATCCATGTCTATAAATAAATGCAAAGCAGAGAGCTCCATTACAGAATGTCAGTACACAATGGAGCTGGACCTGAGAGGCAGGTCACATTCATCAGGAGCGGAGTTGGAATAAGAACTTGGGCTTCCAGACTCCTTTGTCCGAAGTCCTTTGGACTGGGCCAGGCTGCCACCATAAATGGGCAGGCGTTTCCAGTCTGCTCAAAACTCTCAGCAAAGAAAAGCAAGAAGTACCAAGTAAGTTGGGCTTTATGATGTCAATAAGATGATTGTGTCAAAATGAAAACACTCCCTTAACTGGATCGGTTCTAATGTGGAAACAGATCGGACAGACATGACCACAGTGGGTAAGTAGGGACATGTGCAAATATAAACGTGTGCACACACATGAACGTGTGCACAGGCTCATGTGAGTATCCGCTTGCACACACCCATGAATGCGCACACACCCACACACCAGTCCTGGGGACTTCTGACTTAGTTTTGCAAGAAAGTTCTTTGACTTAAACCCAGTATGAGTTATTTTCTAAAGCCACACCAAAATAAAGTGAATTATTATTTGATGATTTCCACTACCGGCTCCGAGCCAGCCCTGCCTCCAGCCCTTGCTGCCAAGACACCGGCACCAGACTTGTAGGGGGCAGCTTTCACTCTCGAGTTGTATGCAAGACGAGGTGTGCAGAGAAGCCCCCAAACGACAGAATCCTAGGGCACACCTCTAAGATGAACAGGGGCTGGTGGGGAATAAGAGAAATGCTTAGGACTCAAAGACTGCAAAATAAAAGACGAGCCAACGTGTAAACTAAGCACCAGAAACGGCGCTTTCCCTGGGTGTGTGTGCTGACCCCGAGGGTCAGGGAGCCATAAGTTCTTTCTGAAAAGGGTCAAGTAACTATTTCAGATTGGTGGGCCACATGTGACTGCCGTCACTTCTTTGTTGATCTTTGAACATCCCCTTCACCACAAAAGACTATTCTTAGGTGAAAGGTCATATGAAACAGGCCACAGGAAGGACTTGCGCTGCTCCCACAAGGTTGAGGTCAAGTTCAGAATCAGAGCCCCTGGCCCCAAATAGGCATGGACAGTGATGGATGAACTTGGAAAGCCTCAGAGCAAAGACTAAAGAAAAGATGCTCCTAAAAGGTGCTGACATAGATGTTTACCAGTGTGGCCTTAACTCCAGATAAAGAGGAGAGACTGTTACCAGTGTGGCCTTAACTCCAGATAAAGAGAAACGTCAGTCTCCCACCACCAGCCACCTCACCTGCAGACACTCTTAACTAAACCTTCTCAGGAGCCACGGGCCAGAGTCCACCCACCATGGGACCTGAGCACCCAAGGTACAGCCTGAGCTGGCGGTGGCCCCTGACTGATGGTCACGCTGTTGGGTGGACTCAAAAACTCCTTTCCTCACTGGAGGAACTCTTGACACCTAGGCCTACAAGAAATCCTCACAAACCAAGTCCCATAAACTCACAATTGAAGCGCCCCCAATCGTGTAGCAGATACGCCCGCCACCCCCCGCTGCTGCGGTCCACGTCACAAGGACCCAGGTCTGTCCAGGGCTGGGAGGCGGGGCTGGGTGCTGGCGAGTAAGGGGTGAGGGTGGGGAGGGGACCCACCAGAGTGAACTAAATAAAATGCTTCCTCTTCCTCTCGCTTCCTTCTTGCCTGCCTACTTGACTTCATTCCTTGCCTGCTCCTTTCCTTAAAAAACAAAACTCACAATCAAAAATCTTGAAACCACAAGGAGGCAAGACAGAGAAACAGGATGCGGGAAGATGGATTATCTGGAGAGCAATCAGGCACAGGATGTAAAAGGTGCTGTAAGGAGTCCTGCGGGTAATTCTGCTACACCCCGAAATTTGAAAACCACCATTCTTATTTCAGGGCGAACTACAGAGCCCCAGAAGCAAGCGGGAAAGAAGCAACAACATGACTTTGGGCCACTTCGTTTTTATTTAGAAAAGGAAAAAGGAAGAGGCGGAAGAAATATTTTTTTAAAAGCAGCAAGAGAAGGAAGAGCTTGCATTTATTCGTTACTCTACTTTTTTTGGTTGTTCCCACCGAATCCAGGTCCCTGGGGCTTACGCGGTCTGCACCCCAGGCACCGGCATAGCACCTGTGCCACCAGCATTCGCCTGTTGGGCTACTTTGAACTTGTGATGCTGAATTTGGAGGAGATTAAATGACATCCACAACATGCCTTAAGCTTGAGACTATCTGACTTTCGGAAGGGGGAAGATTAGGCAAGGTTTAGCTCTACTCTACCATCAGGGGCCCATGGGAAAAACCCTGCCCACATCTCCAGTCTCCCTCTGAACATTCTCAGCCTGAATGGCAGGGCTGCAGCACACGGTCTCCTCCACATCTGGATGAGCGCATGTGTGTGGTTAAACTCACGACTGAACAAGCCAGCCCGGCGCAGCCTTTTAGCCCAAAGGCCGCACGTCCAGGCCAGTGAATCAGTGGAAGAATTGCATGCTAAGGAATCACCGCTGCGATCTAGAGGAATAAACTCAACATTAAACACGTAGTGCCGTGATCACTGCCGCCACGTTGATGTCCTGGCAGTGATGGCTGAGTGTGAGAGCTGGTGGACATGGGCCTTATCTGCATCATGTCATCTGGCCCTCACCCTTCGGCTGAGGACAGTATTTTTATTAGCCCCATTTTACACATTCTCACAGTGAGGCTTAGGAGGTAGCTTGCCCAAGACCGCATAGCTAGCAAGTGACAAACTGCTCATTAACCCAAGTCTCTCTGGCTCCAAAAGCTGGGTTACCTCCTTACATTGACTTCCTGCTTCTGAAAGAAAGATGACACATTTCTCTATTTCTACAAATAGAAAGACTTAAATTTTTTTTTTAAGTAACTTTGCAGTGGACATCTCTAATACACATCAACTCAGTCAGGTGATCACAGCTTAACCACAAGGGCTGTAAGTCATGCCAAGCCTGTGCAATGACACAGGGTGTGTTTTAGGTGATATTTTACCTGATCTCTCTCCCCCAAACCCATGCCCCAACTGTAATCATTAAAAAAAAAAAAAAAAAAACCAAACTCACATTCACAGGAGAACATTCTACTAAATCCATAACCAATATTTCCAAAACTGTCAAAGACCATCAAAAACAAGTCACAGACACTGTCAAACCAGAGGAGCTTAAGGTGATGTGAAGGTGAAGTGTAATGTGGGGTCTGAGATGGGATCCTGATACAGAAAAGGACTTTAGGGGAGAGCTAGTGATATCCAACTGACTCTGGAGTTTGGTGAATAGCAATGAACTGACATTGATTACTTTGTTGTAACTCACATACCATGGTGACTTGTCAGATGTTAATAGATGTTATAACTTTTCTGTAACCTAAAACTATTCTAAAATAAGTGGCTTTTAACAAAGTTGTATTGATTGACATGGTTCACAACATTATATAGGTTATATACAAATCAATATCTTTATATACTATTTTGGGTTCATATAGAAGTTTCCATCTTTTACCCAATTCACCCACCTCCCCTTCCCACTTCTGCTCTGATAACCACTGTGGTGTTCTTAACTAAGTTTGTTTTGGTTTATCTTTCACACATGGGTTAAATCATACAGTGTTTGTCTTTCTCCATTTGACTGATTTCACCAGCATAATACCCTCTAGTTTCATCCATGTTGTTGCAAAGGGCAGAACTTCATCTTTTATGTAAACGAAAATGTACAGATTCAATGCAATCCCCATCAAAATTCCAATAGTGTTCTTCACATAAATAAAACAAAATCATAAGATGTATTTGAAACTACAAACAAACCCAAATAACCAAAACAATTCTTAGAAACAAACAACAAAATAAATGGTGTCATGCTCCATGTTTTCAAACTATTTTGGGACCTGATCATAATCAAACAGCATGTGACTGGAATGAAAACACAGAGACCAATGGAACAGAACTGAGAGTCCAGAAATTAGCCCACACATGTATAGACAGCTTATGACAAAGGAGCCAAGAGCAGGCGATGGACAAGGAGAGTCTCTTCTATCAGTAGGACAGCCACATGGCTGAGAACAAAACAAGACTCTTATTCAACACCATACACAAATTTCAGAGTGGATTAAATATTTGCATGTCAGACCTTAAGCCATTAAAACAAAACAAAACAAAAAACAACCAATAAGCTCCTGGTCCTTGGCCTTAGGGATGTCCTTAGGGATTTAACTCTAGTGTCAAAGGAAGCAAAAATAAACAAATGGGTCTACATCAAATTAAGAGTCTTCTGAACCGCAGAATAAGCTATCAGCAAAACAAAAGGCAATTAACAGAAGGGGAAAAGATTTGCAAATCATATCTAAAAGGTATTTTAGCTGTGAATCCCTTGTAAAGATATTTTAGCAAATAGAAGAACTTATCACTATGAGCATGGAAACTGGTTTTTTAAAATCTATTGTGGAATGTCCATCCCGGGACATTTTAGAAATAGAGCACAGAGCTCAGTATCCTTAAAGAGAGACATATTCTTTTTATTGAAACAAGATATCGCAGGAAATTATGTTGCAATCTCAATTCCAGATTTTTAAGACTATAAATTGTGATTTGTAATTGTTAATATGACCTTTCATTCCAGAGTAACTGGAAACCATACTGAATGCAAAGCTCTTCATGTGTGATTCTATTTCAGGGTTTTTGCAAAAGAAAGATTAGGCATCATGGGTAAACCACACACAAGCCGTTCGTCCGGGTATCTATGTAGTTGAGCTGTTTCTCCAGTAGGGGGCTCTGTCTACCATCAAATAGCCCAGACAATGGCAGGGCAGATTCCACTTGGAATAATAAGTAACTTGAAAAATAGTCGCCAGCAATACTTGCACAGCAGGAAAGGAAGATCACAGACCATCTACCAATATGACTGGGGTAGAGATGTTTCACCAAAGGAAGAAAAGTATATTGGGCTATCCAAGAAAACAGTAATGCAGCTATGTATTGCTGAAACTATATACACCCCTCAACCTAATGACAGAAGACAGTTTGGAAATGGCAACTTGAGAAATGCCCTATCCTAAGCCAGACCTATGCTCCTGAAAAGTCATATGGAAGGGATATTCTTAAGAGTATCATCTACCCACTGTTGACCACAGAGGTCTGTGAAAAGCTGTTTTACAAGAGTTCAGGAACTTAATTCTTTACCTTATACCCTCTCCCGCGCATTCCATATATTCCAGCCCTGCTCCACTCCTTAATCCTTAATTCCTTCCTGTTCCTCCTTTAGATCTTTTGGATCTCAGCTCAGTCACTTTCCCTGGGAGAAAACCTCTCTCATCACCAGATTAGTTTGCTCTGTTAAATGTCTCATAGCACCTTCCATATTGTCTTCAGAGCTGCATGATAGGTCTACTCTCTGTGCCCCATACAGCACTGAACGCTGTTTAGCATCAGTCATTCCCTCATGTGATTGCTTGGGATTGATTGGATAGATTGGTATTGCTTCTCCCTACTCCTTTCCAAGTTTCTTGGGAACCGGGCTCATGCTTTCATTCTCCGTGTATCCCAGTGCCTAGAACAGGACCTGGCTTAGAGTAGGTTTTCCAGCTATAGTGTAGAATAAGTCATTGAAGAACAACTAAGTATTTGCCATTTGTCCAAACCATTCCTATCTGTTTTTCCTTTGCAACCAAAAAGGAAATATTTCACCCAGAAATCAGAACCAGTCATATTTGGTATGATATGCCAGGCGACATGGGGAAATTGGAGAAAATATAAGCAAAGCACTTAAATGTTAGCTGCCAAAGATGAAAAATGGAATCAGATAGGGCGCACCCTGGTGGCCTAGCGGTCTAGTGCACCCTGGGAGCAGTCTCACATCCATCCCAAGGTCCTGGGTTCAAGACCTGGGCTGGGGGTGGGGACAATCAATGTGAACTCAATAAAAACACAGCACTACTCTCTCCTCTCTCCCCCTGCTTTCCTGCCTACTCACCTTCATTCCTGCTTGTACCTTGAAACAAAAAAGTCAGATGGCATTCAACTAAAGTTTGTCATTGAGATAGGTCATCGGAAGGACATGTTTCCTAGAGAAACAGCTCCCAGGATGCCTGTGCCACTAGGAAGGAACCAGCATCGCTCAGGTGAGAGTGGGCACAGTTATGAAACCCGGGAACCAGGAGTACTTATCTCCTGACTCCACTCAGGCCCCTCCTTGCTGAGCAAGGTCCACGAGAGAATCTGCAGTGGATGTCAGCACCGTGCTCCTCCACAGGGATGCTGATCAGCTCAGCTGGACCGTGGAGAACATTCCGTTTGCCTAGGCTTTGATGTGAGCTCAATTTGTCCTGTTTCTAAGTTGGTTCCTAAGTCCTTCTTACATGATATCATAACTAGTCTTTTGAGTGTTTTCTCACGATTTAGTAAAAAAATAATGTTCCAGAACTGTCTTGTGTGCTCCCTGCCCCAAACAATCAGCTGTATCTCAAGGAGATCCTGTGTCAAGAAATAATCTGGAGACTAACACGGCTCATTGCTTTGGTTATTGCTTCGATGCTTCCTGGGTGATTTTTTTTAAATAATGATTTTATGATTTCCTTTGTTTACAGTGATATACTCATTTTAGGAGGCTGAAATTGCATCTCAGTCTGAGTATATCACACCTCATAAGAGCTCT
Organism: Solenodon paradoxus; assembly: GCA_004363575.1. Lineage (NCBI taxonomy): Eukaryota > Metazoa > Chordata > Mammalia > Eulipotyphla > Solenodontidae > Solenodon > Solenodon paradoxus. Next base: position 82,695 of record RJWH01002763.1, on the reverse strand, counting down.
AATGTCTGTTATTATTCTTTCTCTTCTTAGGTGGGTTGGGTGTAGTTATGTTTTCATTGGTTTCCCTTTTTGTTTTCTTCTTTGCTCTTTCCCTGGAGATGTATTTTGAGGGTCCTCTGAGGTTAACATTAAAATTTCTATTTCCTATTTTTATTTGAAAGCAGATTAGTCTTAGACTCATTCTACCCATCCACATTTTTATTCTCTTCTCCTCTCCACTTTTTGTATTTGCTCAGTGATTTTTGTACCAGAAAAAGTACCTTTTAGGTTGCAATAGACACTTAGTTTCCTGCTAAGGTTTGTAATGAACCACTTCTCTGTTACTTCTGTGTGCGTCTCCTTTGTTCTGTAGGGAAAACTCTGAATCTGGTGAGAATTCTGAATCTGAAGGACACAGGATAAGATGACAATATCTGTTCACTATTCGCTTCTAAGCCACACACACGACAGTCTTAAAGGAATGTGCTTGGAGTTCAGAGTTCCCTTCTCCCGAAAGGGAGATCCACTCTTGCTGACCTTAGACGTGAAGCCAGAGAGACGGACCCTAAAAGACAATGTCCTTGTCCAGTGTAGGGCCTAGGGGGTGAAGGGCACTGAAATTCTGAGTTAAGTGAGTAGAGCCAATACTTCTGGTCATTTTAGATGGGGTTAGACTAAAATGTAATTACATGAATCAACGAACTGACGAGATAATAGCAATGATTCAGCCGACAAGGAAGGGAAATCTGAATCCCAGGAGGACACATAAAAATGGAAGCTTCTTTCCCCTGAGAGTAGTCATTCACTCTAATATTTTTGTATTTTCATTTGGTGGCCTTCTGGGGAGAGGAAGGAAACCGTCAAAGCGCAGAAGCCACCTGTAAAAGGCAGCCGAGCAGGAGAGTCACCCCATGACTCTAGGCTGCAGAGCGCGGCACTCCCCACAAGGCCAGTCCCCACGGAACTGCCGCCCTGCTGAGTAAGCTGTCCTGCCTGTCGGGTTTCAGGGAAAGCCAAGTCTCACCACTGGATCGGAATTCTCTTAAACAGTAGGACCCCCACGCACCTGGCAGAATCCTTTCTGGAAAAAAACAACTTCCTATTAGACGTCAGATAATTCACTCAGTGAAATGTTCCATCCAACATTAAGTTAAAAATCGCCGGCTCCAAAAAGAAACTGGATGCCACAGTGGTGCCCGACGGGAGCCATGGTCTCAACTATAGACAAGACTACAGTCCTAGCAAAGACGTAAAATACTGCAATTATATCCATTAACAATGTTTTCGATTTTGTTTAAAATTAATTATCTTAAGAGTAAGAGAAATGGCATGCCCTGGTGACTTAATGGGTTACCCTGGGCACAATCCATAATGCATCCCAAAGCCCCCGGTTCAAGACCCAGGCCTGGCAAACAATGAAACCGAATGAACTAGAGTGCTTTTTCCTCCTTTCTCTTCCTGCCTGTTGGCCTTCATTCCTGCCTGTAGCTTTAACTTTAAAAAAAAAAAAGAAGAGAAACTATAAATTTTTTATAGTTTTACAATTTAAAGTATAAAACAGATTTATAAAGTATCGAATGGAAGCTTTAGAAATAATAACCAAAATTTAAGTCCCAGAAGATGGGTCTATCAGCAAAACAATAAAACAAAACACCAATCTTACACCACTCACAAAATCTCTTCTAAATGATGAAAGACTTGAAGATAAAACCTAGAACCTTAAACTCTCTAGAAGAGAACGCAGGAAAGAAACTCATCGATATTGATCTTGGTAATGATTTTTTTAATATGACACAAAAAACACAAACAGAAACAAAGTCCGACCAATCTATCTCAAATTCAAAAGCAACAATTAACAAAATAAAGTGGCAAATTCTAGAATGGGAGCAATGTTAGAAATGTTTTGCAAACCGTATGTTGGATATATTGACAACATGGATGGACCTTGAGCATATTATGCTACGTGAGACAGTCTGACAAAGACAAATACTATGTGATATCACTCATATGTAGACTCTAAAAAAAATTCACACCTGAAAAAAATATTTTAAGAGCAGAGAGTAGAATGGTGGTTGCCAGGGGACAGAAGAGATGGGGGAAGGATAAGATCGATGTTTTTAAAAGAATAAACTCACAATGAGTAGTAAATAAGTCAGAGACCTAATGCACCGTATAATTAATAGAAACAGTAATACTGCGCTACAGTGATGCAAATAAAGTTTCTTCAGTGGTAATCTTATTACAATACAAAAATGCATCAAAGTAACTAACTGTACACCTTAAATTTTCAAAATGCAACATTAAATTTATCAAATAAAAAATAATCTGTTGGCCTGCTCTGCTGGCCAAGTGAAGAAGGTCACTGGATATCCCAAGGACCAGGGTTCAAGACCCAGAGCCAGAAGGGACAACCAAGATGAACAACTAAATAAATGCTTCTTTCTCCTCTCTTCCTGACTGCCTCTGCTTATCTGCCTGCAACTTTCCTTTAAAAAAAAAAAAAAAATCTGTCAGCCATGATTAATATCCTGGCAGAGTATTCTTCAAAAGTGGAGAGAACAAATAAACAACTAGGCCTGCCTTAAAATGGTAACAAGACTATGTTGAGAGGAAGTAAAAGGACTCTAACATCATAAAAACATATGAAGGTAATATAAAATTTGTTGGAAATGATAAATAAGTCAACATCAGATTCTCCATTATAATGGTATGCAAATTCACTCAGCACTCTAAAAAGTTAAAAATGTTAACATTATTATAGCTATGATTATCTGTTACTGAATACACAGTATTTAAAAATTGCAGGCTTTAAACATCAATAACCTAAAATAGGAGGGGAAGAAGTAAAGGTTTAGTTTAGCAATGTTATTAAAGTTAAATTGTCATCAGTTTAAAATAAGGTGTTATGTTAAGCTATTTTATTTAACTTCATGGTTAACCACAAGAGAAAATGTGTAGTTATACTAAAGAACACGATAGAAAAAACAAAGGTCAAAGCGTACTAATAGCAAAAGTCATCAAATCACAAAAGAGCAGAATAAGGAACAAAACACAATGGACCTACAAAAGAATCACAATTTAACAAAGTGGCAGTAGTAAGCTCTTAAGTACTTAAAAAGTAAATGATTAATTTCTCCCATGAGAAGACACAGAATGGCCGAATATGTGTTTCAGAGGATGGAAAAATATATTTTAAGCAAAATGCCAACCATTGACCAATAAATGTGAAAAGATTCGAATTGACATCACAGATGGCTAGATAAAGAAGTGGTCTGCAGACAGTGGCATACCATTCCACTAGAAAAAAGATGAAATTCTGCCATTTGCAACGACATGGTCAGATCTAAAGGGTATTATGCTGAGTGAAATAAGTCAGAGAAAGACAAACACCATATGCTTTTACTCCCATGTGGTACATACAGAAACAAAATGAATAAACAAATGAATTAAAACAAAAATAAACTTTTAGACCACAAGAGCAAATTACTGGTTACCAGAAGGGAAGAGTGGGGCTAGGAAAATTAAGTAAAAGGGATCACTTGTAGATGGAATGGAATTAGACTTTCACTGGTGAGCACAATGTAGGATGCACAGATGATGATTTCTGAAGCTATATGAAAATCTACCAGGGAACAAAACCCAGGCCAGATGACTTCGCTGGTGAAGTCTACCAAACATTTAAGTAAGAATTAGTGCCAGTCCTTCTACAGCTCATCCAGAAGTTAGAAGACAAAAGAACACTCTCAGACACATTTTCCAAGGGCAACGTTATCCTGATACCAAATCCAGTCAAGACACTACATGGAACGAAAACCACAGACCAATGTCCATGATGAACATACATAAACAGCCTCAAAATACTAGCAAACTAATGTTAAAAGGACAGAAAAGCAGCATTTTTCTAACAGAAAATAAGACATCTACCAACCACAGATGGCAATACTATCATGTCAAGACGTAAACTTTACCTTTAGGCGGTCATCACTATAGTCATAGCTCTTGGATGCAGCTAGAGCTGTGAGCCACTGGATTCAATGTGTTGTTTCTCAGAAAAGTTTCCCTTAAAGCTCAAAACCTTTTTTCCCAATTGTAACCTCTTGTGCTATTTCTAGGCCTGGTTTTTAAAACCCTTTTGTGGCTCAGGGGGCTCAGGGGCTGAGGCAGCGACCATGGAGTCATAGACTCAGGTTTGAGATCAGGGTGGAAGGGACTAAAAAGGGGGACCGCTTGGAGGCTCAGGAAGCTGCAGGGCTCAGACACAGCCCGAGTAGGGCCCATAGACGGGCTGGCGGAACACAAAAAAATCATTTCCAAATGAAAGCATTAATTATACTATTTTAAGTAAAATAAATTATGTTAAAATGTCATTTTAATAAATTAAATCAGTGATATTTAAATAAGTGATTTTTAAATAAAATAAAATTTAAATTATCTAAATTATTTTAAATAAATGTTTAAATAAATGAAAATAGGTAAATGATTTTTAAAGAATTTTGAAATGAAATTATTTTCAAATAAAGCAAACTTAAATTAAAAATCATATGATGTTAAATTTATAAATTTAATAACTGAAATAAAAAGTGAAATAAATGATTTAAGTTAAATACACTAAATATATTTTTAAATAAATTTTTAAATAAAATAATTTTTATAATTTTCATATAAGTAGTCAAATATTTTTAAATAAATTACTGTAAATTATGTTTAATAAAATGAGTTATATAAAAAATTAAATATGTTTTTAATAAATTTTAAATTATATTAAAATTTTAATAACAGATTGAAAATTATTTTGGTAATTATTCTATTTATTATTTCTGGTAAATTATTTTAAATTAAGTAAAATTTTAAATCAATGCATGCAAATTATTTTTAATAAATGAAATTTTAATAAAATACATTTTAACAAAATAATTATCTTTTAAGTCTAATAAATCTATATTAATTAATACATCTTAAAAATTAATTACATGGGGTGGAAATTTAGAATTAGATTTAGGGATGTGGTCATTCAACAGAAGTGTGCTTTGTCGCCTCTTGACTAGTAGTGTGGCATTGAATTCTGTCAGGGATTAGTCTCTTTTCCCAACATGTGACAGAATTAGAATCAGGAAAAGCCATTCAAGCTGTATCATAATTTTTATAATTGAAACCATCACCAACTGGATTATCACCAGCCGTGGACGGAGGGGCGGGGCGGAGGGTCGCAGACGTGGGGCCGGTTTTCAGGCACAACTGTGAAGAGGTTCAGTCTTTCTAAACCAGGACAGAATGGAAACCAGAATGGTCCAGAGCAGAACATATCCGGTACATCAGAAAGCTTCACAGCTAAGAGAACATTACTATTACAACTGCATCTTCAAGTCAAGATACAAGTAACTTTATGGCCTTAAGTTTTGTTTGTTACAAAGCAGTTTGGTGGTCGGAGAGGAAAGACCTGTGCTGCTCGCCAGCGGTCTAATACCGTGTGCACGGTGAGCCAGTGTCCACTGTCAGCGAGACCACTGGCTCTGCCTGGCCTTCCGACCACGTCTTAGAAAGGGTGACAACCACACGGGCAGGCAAGAACTGCGTGGAGAACAGGCGGCAAGAAGCTGCAGGACCAAGGAATGTGTAAGGGGAACTCTGAGGAATGGGGCACGTTGACACTAGTGACCACATGCAAATCTCTCAAAGGGTTGCTCTCACACAGTTCACTGGATGGGCTCCCAGAGAAGACAGCGCGCAAATCCGCCCCAGAGCGGTGTGCTTCTCCAGCTCTTGAAGGGATTGAGGGGGCCCCCCACATGTATTTTCCTGGTGCCCATTACATTCTTGCTTGACTAAAAAAAACAAAGGTAACGGGAAATGTTGTCCCCGAGACCCACCACAGACGTGCTCTAAAATTGTCTTGAGGAAGCATCTGTGTTTGGATGGAACGACAAGATTGTAAAGTCAAGGTGGAACCAGATGTCCCTGTGTCACTAGCGTTCTCGACACTGCCTCATGCCCTCAGGTGCTTGAACCTTCCAGGCTCAACAGTTCACTGTTTATTCACAAGGAAACCCCAAAGTCTTCTTGATTCCTTCAGGCACTGTTCAAGGTCAATCGAGGTGGGCCCTTAAGTAGAAAACCCTGGAAATGCTTGAAAACACTCTGATCCTAGGTAGTCTTTATTCTCCTGATGTTCATGAAGCTACTCAGAATAATCTCCCCAAATTAGAAATTTACTGTGTGTTCGGAATCATTTTCAACAACAAACCAGCTGAGATAGCAACTGAGTGCAAAAAGTTCCATGCAATGCACTGGTATAAACTTGGCCTACAGGGAGAATAGGTGGTAACAGGGTCAGCTCTTTCCTTTCCCACTCCAAACATCCCGGGATGATGAGCAGAGTCAGCCCGAGTGGTTCTGAAGCTCTGAACACCACATAGCTAGTTGCGGGGGGCAGGGGGGCACTGTGAAGAACTAGTCTTAAGTGGCTGAGTGGAAATGGAGGAGGGAAAGTTGGAGAAGCAGCTTAGTAATGGCACAGAACTCAGAAATGTCAGTACAAAGGCCCACAGTGACCTCCTTAGTGGACAAAGTTCTCCGGGGCTGAAGATTGGATGTCAGACACAAAGGACAGCTAACAAGTTGGTACAATAAGAGGAGCAGCAGAAATAATAGAGAATACTCTCTGAGACACCTTCATTTCCCTGTGGTTTCCTGGTTAATCCTTATTGAAAAGGAATTCAGAAGCCTAGTAATTATGTGTGTACGTAAGCATCAATGTGTGCTCATACACAAGAAATGGGATTTTGTGATTTGTAAGAAATACATTCTTGAGCATTCAAATGACCAAAATATTTTCTCATACATATTCCCCCAGAATTTCCTAAGTGTAGACCTGATACAGGTACCTCTTATCATTTTAATAACTCGACTTTTCAAAGCACCTAAGCATGGGCGCTGGTTGCCTGGAGAACCAACCATGTGATGATTAGAGGGTTGGAATTTCTAGATCTATTCGGACACCTTCTGAAGGGAAAGGGGGTTCAGAGTTCAGTTCAACGCCAAACCAACGATCTAATCAATCACACCAATGTAATGAAAACCCCAAATGAAGAGCTTGGAAGAACTTCTGGAGCCTCAGGGTGCCACCTGGCCAGCCCCTAAGCTCCACAAGGACTTTGTTCAGGTTCTCTCTTTCTCTTCATCTGGCTGTTGATTCTTCTCCTTTCCTATCCTTGATAGTACACCAGTCATCTGGTGAATAAATGATTTCCTGACTTCTGTGCACGATTACTGTAAATGGCTCAGCTCTGAGGGGACATCACGGGAACCTGGCATCTGTCACGGCTGATCAGAAGTGGAAGGCGATCTTGAGACACTAAACCCTTTATCTGTGAATCTGATTCTATCTCCCAGTAGAGCTGAATTCCTGGATGCCCTGCTGGTGTCAAGAATTTATGTAGAGAAGTCCCCACACACTCAGGTTGCAATTCTGTGTAGAACACCCAGTATGGGTGTTTTAAGGGTCTCACCCTGTCCAGGACTTCACTATCCAGCTAACTATCCAGAAACTTGACTTTTTCTGCTGATCTGTGGTCACCTTTGAGATCCACTGGCCTGCACGTGGAATCATTCAAAGTCAGCTGTCTTGGTAAGGGCAGCCCATGAGAGGAATCGGACTTGGCCTCTGTGGCCGACTACACCCACCCAGTCCCACTTCCTCGGCTGAGTCCCGTTTGGGAGAGGGTCAGGGAACAGCTTCAGTCTGCTGGAACAGTTTTCTAGCTGGGAAACTTGAAGAACTGCGGAGTCGGTATTTTAATTTAATTGGATTCTTAATATGTATCACTATAAATTTGTCATTAAAAATTCAAATTCCATGTCAACGTATACAGCTCAAAGTGAAAGCTTTTCTTTGCCTCCTCATTCCCACTTCTGAACAGCAGGTTTTTTATATGAGCAGCCGTTTAAAATAGAATCCTGCAGAGCAGTGCATTAAAATCTAAACAAAAATATACCGCAGTCATCACTCTAAAAGTTTTTTAATTCCAAATTAAGTTGGTATTTTGTGAGAAAAAATCAGCTTTAAACAAGTCTAACCCACACAGATGGCTTCCAAACCTGAAAATACGATCTGCATCGCTCATCAGAGAAATGCAAATAAAAATCACAATGAGATACCACCTCGCACCACTGAAAATGGCCTGTATCCAAAAGACTGGAAGCAAGTATTGGAGGGGATGTGGAAATAAAGGAACCCTCCTACACTATTGGTGGGAATATAAATTAGTATAACCTCACCGGAAAACAGTACAGAGGTTCCTACAAAAAAATAAAGGTGGAACTACCATTCGATCCAGCCATCCCACTCTTAAGCATTTACCCAGAGAATACAAAATCAGGAAAAATATCTGCACCTCTGTGTTCATAACTGCCCAGTTCACAATAGTCAAGACATAGAAGCCACCAAGTGCCCCACAACAGATGAGTGGATGAAGAAGCTGAGACTTAGATACTCCTTGGGATTCTATCAGCTACTTAAAGATGACATCGTGCCCTTAGCAATGACCTGGATGGAATGCAACGGGAAGGGATCGTGTTCGGTGAAATAATAAAAAGAGAAATACAGGATGGTTCCACTCATATGTGGAATATAATGAAAAGCAGCAAACAAAACCCCCAGCAAAATACACAAACTTCACAGGACACAAGATGGCTGCAGGAAGCGGGGGCGCGGGGGAGGGAAGAAGAGAGGGAACAGGTGGTGAAGGACCCTGGGACTCTGGTGGTGGGTGTGGTGTGTGATACCCATAGACCGAAAAGCTATTTCAATATCTTAAAATAAGTGCAGCTTTGCAAGCAAAAAAAAAAAGAAATTAAAAAAATATATATCTGTCCATGACAATGGGAAGAAAGAAACCAGCATTGACACTTTGAGAAAGCGAATAGGAACTGGTAGAAGCACTTTGGGGTGCACTCAGGAGGTGAGCGGCTCCGGCATTGTCGATGCTGCCCTGACTTCACTCACTGCTCAGGTCAGAATTCACGCTGATCTTTTTAATCAGGCAAATGTTCAGCTGTCCCACTAGTAGAGTCTCCATTTTCTAGGTGATTGCCACTCAAATCTATGCTGCAATTTGGCTGGAAAGAGATAAGCACTTGGGAGAGAAAGGCAGCCAGATCTGGAGCAGGGAGGGTTCTAGGGCAGATGTCCTTCTGGAAAGGTCCCTAGATCCTTCTAGAGAGGATCTGTGCTGACCCAGATTCTCACAGCTCTTGCACTGTGCACATGAAAAGGATGAAAACTGAAAAACCCAAGAGTGAGGGTGTCAGTTGTTTAAGCCGCAGAATTGGGCCACCACACCTTCCTTTCCACCTGGCAGGCAGGCAGGGCTGGAGGAGCTGCCCTCCACCTCACCTCCAGGATCCCAGCCCTTCTCTAAGGGGTGTGAATGCATCACAGCAGCACCAGGAGCCTTTAGGCCCCAAAGCATTGATCCAAGGGAAAGTGGGCTTCACCTCCTACCTCGCCTAGAAATACTGACCCTAGGACTCTGAGTCTAGTTACACTATTTTTCCTGCTGGTGGACACTGGACAACGATGGGTCTCATGGAGGGAGCTGTCTCTGCCCCAGACAATGGGGACCCCAGAAAGTCTGAGAAACATAGGTTTCTGTAGTGTCATGGCCAATCTGTGTCTCTTCTCCAGGCTGTGAAGATGCTCAACATTAAACACAAATACCAAACAAGCCAAGTATCCAAACAAGTCCAAACACTGAATAGTTTTGAGGATGAATGGCTGAGGCTCGTGCTGTCTGGAGGTCTGGCCCACCAGCGGGGGTTTTATAGGCTATTTCCTGATACAGAACAATAGACGAATGATGTTCAGATGCTTAGACTGCATCACTGTCCTCCCAGTGCCTTCTGATGACCTACTGTCCTCATTCGGGTAGAAATCATCCCGACAAGGCAGGCTTCTGGGAGCAGCACTATTATTTTCTCCACTTCCGAAAACCGGACTTGGACATAAAGACAAATATGAGAGGATGTTCCTGGTTCAGACGTCCCCACATAAAGTCAGAAGGGAATTTCTCATTTGAGACTATGAAGGTGGCTTTATCCAAGACATTGGTCTGCAGCAGTGTGAAAGTATGAGGTTGTTCACGAAAGTGAGTTGCTTTAGTCCTCATTACAGCTCTTTGAGAGAAGCTCCTTTTCTGGTCTCTGTTACCAATGAGAGACTGTCCCCAAGTCTCCCCGCCCAGACGTGATGGGGCCAGGATTCCACCCGAGATCAGAAGCAACTGCGCTCCGCGCTGACTGCCACGTGGACTTGCCACGACTGTTGTGTCGGGACCGCTACCTGCCTAGTCCTCCAGGTGACTGCAGCTGGCCGCCTCCTCACTACAACGGCCACAGCCTTTGACCCACGGCAAGAGGACTTGGGCCAGTCCTGTGCGCCGCAGAATTCCCAACACAAACTGGGGAGAACTACTCTGCCTCCCATTACTTTTCCTAAATTCTGACTTCAATCAGTATGTCATCAATGTCTTCTGAAAACTGGAAATAATTCTTCCAAAATGCTCGACAAAATTCTGGGTGCCCACCTTGTTTGCCACCCTCAGGGGTTCTGCAGCTCTCATCTCTCTAACCTGAGCACCCCGCATCTGCTCCCGAATCTCAAACCCGAGCACCCCGTGTCTGTATGCGATTCTGTGGCTGTGTTCCCTCCGCACTTCTCCGATCCTACTCTGTTAATGTGTGAGCTCCCTTAAAGAATTATTTGCTATTCAAACTCTGAATCGAAAATGGACTCCCAGATTCCAGGAGACTGACATTTCCTAGAAAAGTGTAGCGTCAGTAACGTTTTGTAGACGGGCCTGGGAAGTAGCCTTGGGGAGAATTGTTTCCGTCGGTAGGGTGACGGCCACACTATCAGGAAAGCTCCAGCAGTGAGCTGACGCCTCTTTGTAACCCATCCCCGGGAATAACATGGCCATTCTAAGAGCAGACTTGTCACCTCTGTGGGTCCCTTGGAAAAGCATCTTCCCAATGGACCCCTGGCTCCATCAATCTGGCAATGATTCATTGATGATACAGTTTTTGTTCTCAGAGTGTAAAAATCTGTGAAACAATCTGGACTCAAGGACACCTCCCAAAGTTGGGCCACAAAGCTGATTCTTCCCAGTGATTCTGTATCTGCAGGTGGATTAGCTGACATTATTGGAGAGATTAGATGCATGATGACCCTACTATAAAAATTAAGACACTTCTTTTATTAGGTAAAGCAGGGGAGTCATTATGTACATTCCTGAGTCAAACTTGACCGTCTATTCCATCTAGGGAAGCTTTGATATCATCCGATGCCCAGGCTGCATCGAGATTGGTGACATCAGTACCTGGTGGGGTGGGGGGTGGGAGTCAGGTGTCCTGCATCTTAAAGTGCCCCAGGTGATTCCAATGGGTGGCAAGTTAGGAGCGACTGATTTGCAGGGAAATTTTTGGGGTTGTTTCTGCTTTGACATAACGTGCAGTGTGACCCTATGTAAGACTCGATAGGTTTAAAATGTGCATCAGCATCGGATTAAGACTTATTATAGAGAACGCTTGTGATATTGTCCTTGCTTCCAGTGTTGCTGCAAGAAATTTAAGATGATAAACGCATTTCATCCTCACCTCGGCCCTAGGATACTAGACTTATCTCCGTGTTAGAGCTGATGAACAGGAGACAAATGAAGTGACTGGCTGCAAATCGCCCATGTTGTAAGTGGCAGGCGGGTCATGACCATCACTCAGCCAGTTTGGTTATTACCCCTCATCTTCTTCCACCTCTGGGTGCTCCTTGCTTTTAAGTAGTTGTAACAGCGTTCACTTGAGCGTTTCTCTTATCGACATGCACTGATGAGAATACGGGCCTTTTTGAATAAAGCCCAGCTCTTACCAGTCCCTGCCTGATCTAGCTGGCGTTTGTATTCTCCTCCAGAATAAGCCTCTCGCTCTCCCCTGCAGTCCCGCCACCCCAAACTTGCAAAATGCTCTCTAGACGCGCTCCCAGGTTGAGGGCATTCTCTCCCAATGGCCTCCCAACAATCCTGAGTTGCCTCCTTTCAGCTTTTTAACACAATGTCAGCACAGAAGCAAACTGCCCGTGAGCCCCAGGACCCGGAGCAGAGCTCACCTTCCTCCGGCGCAGCTTCAGGCCCCAGTAGGGCAAATCTCTGACCACCTCCAACTCAATGCCTCCTCTGCCTACGAGGCCCCGCAGGCTGCTTATAAGTGGCCCCGAGGCCTGCAGGTGGAACCACTTACCGGCAGCTGCCGCCACCTGAGCCTGATGGAGGGGAGGGGCCGTCCTCCAGAGGAACAAAGGTCACGCCACAGAGGGGGCGCCTGCTTGGCCCTGCATCAGACCTGAGCTTTCGTCCACTCTTAAGCAGGCTGCTGACTTCCTTCTGTGACCATGTGTTTCTTTAGAGCTCAGTTCTAAGAACTGTTCTGTTTCCTTCTTCTCCCTACTCATCTTCCTCTTCTGGCCTCTGACCTGAGATGTGGCTCTTCTTACCGGTCCCACCAAACATCAGGGAACTGCAAGTGAGAACCACAAGGAGCCAGCACCTGACTGGTGAGAAGGGCTTACATGGAAAAGACTGGACTCAGCAAGTGTCCGAGGCGGTGCAGAGAAGGGGAGGCCTGTGCACTGCCGGTCAGGGTGTAAACTGGTGCACCACCATTTTGAAAGAGCATTGAGATTCTTCACGAGATGAAAAGCAGAAACATCGTATGACTCAGCAATGCTACTTCTTTATTTATCCAAAGAAAAGAAAAACACTAAGTCCCAAAGATATATGCAGCCTACTCCAGATAATGCCACATGGATCTGAGGCAACGCGCCCAGCCGAGCCCTTCCAGAATGTCCATTCCACAACATTCTGAGGAAAATAAAATAAATGTTTTTAAAGTCAGGTTAAAATTGATTTGACATTTGGGATGGAAGAAGGACAGGGGTAAATATGGTTACCAGATCCCTTCAAACTGAAAGTCATACATCAGCCCCTAATAATAGGATTTTTGTAGCCTACGAACAGCATGACTAGTGCACTGTTTTGTCCCCCACTTCCTCCCACTAAGGGTCAATACTTATTGTTTCCTGTTTCCCCTCCCCCGAGTCTTGCTAAGTCTCAAAATGGCCTTGTAGGTCAGACTGACCCAGGATGTTGCTGGAACACGGGTGTGTCGAATCTGGAGAACCCAAGGGCTGGCCAGCAACCCCTCACCTGGTGCACGCCAGTCAGCATCCCTGTGATGCGGTCCTGAGTTACGTGGCTAATCCTGAAGCTGACCAGATGTCTCTTCTTGGGAGGACACTCTCTTACCCCCAAGCTTGGACTCCCCCTTAGAAGCCCCAGCTTCACTCAGGGAGACTGAGGATTTGAGACTTAGGTCTCCCCAGTCTCCATTTTCTGAAAAAATAAATGGACCCTTTCCCTCCAACCTATCCTGTATTTGGGTTTCATTCAATATCACTGTACAAGAACCCGAGGTTCGGTAATAAAAGCAGGATATGCTGAGACTGGGTCATAGGACGGGAGGTATCGATGACAGAGAAAGTTCCAGGGGACAGGACCCGGGTCGTTCAACAGACAGGGACAGGGCATGGAAAAAAGGAGGAAGCAAATTTTGTAATGCTGGCCAAACACACTCAGTAAGAGAGAGAGGGAGCATGAAAAATTGAAAGGAGGGGGTTGGAGCAGAAGTGCTGAGTTTTTGTATGATGAGCACATAGGCTTGTTTATGTAACTGCCTTTGTGGTTGTAACCCTGGCAACCAAAGTCAACAAGATTCATGACCCTATGATGCCTTTGCTTAGGTGGGTAGTTGTGAAGGAGTGAAATGGATGTTTTTTCAATATGCTTGGTTTTTTGCTGGAGTAGAAACAGAAAGCTCATGTATAATTAAAACCACAAATATTTATTATAAATAATTAAAAAAATAAAAGATATAGGCAGGGAGAGGTGGAAGAAGCACACTCATTTATTTTATTTAGCTGCTCACATTGGTTGTTTTCACCTGACCTCAAGTCTTGAACTCAGGACCTTGGGATACATGTGGACTGCGCCCAGGGTGCTAGGCCACCAGGGTGTGCCCTATTATAAATAAATGTAGCATATATTTTTAAAATTATAATATGTTTATAGTTATACCAAATACTGCAGCAAGAAATTACCAAAAGAGATTGCATGTTAGAGTATCGTGCCTGATAACTGACAGAAAACTGCTATTGTCATTATCCCACAACAACCCAGTAGGCAGGCTGGGGGATGTCAGTTTATTCACTTATGTACACAGTATGTATCTTGCCAGGGCGCTTAAAGTTGTTTAAGTGCATTTAAAGGGAGTCACGGACTATAGCAAGTTATCAGAAGATAAGTGAAAATGAGATGTGATATGTTGTAAATAAAAGATGCCAGTTACAGAACACTGTAACTCAGTTTATACACACACCCCCAAATCTGAACAATGTCATTATGATTAGTGGAATTATGGGTAACTTTAATTTTTTCTTTATGCTTTTCTGTTTTCTAAGTCTCAATAAAAACATGCTTTATTTTGTAATGAGAAAAAGTCACATGTAAAGAACATATAAATAAAAAAGACGAAAAATAGGAATGGAGAAGAAAATACTCCACAGTGTTCCCACAGATTAAAAAAAAAAAAAATGGAACTAGGGATGAAACTTTGATTTAAAATACACCAAAGACATGCACAGACTTGCTAGAGGAGATCACAAATTAGACTTTGATGCATAAAGAAAGGGACATTTGGTCCTTTCTACCCTCCTGTTGTCCACATAGAAATCCTCACTAGTTGTTCACAAGTACAGTGCTTTTCAGTATTGAAAATGGTCAGAAATTCTTCTCTGGAAAAGCTGTCAGCAATATTCTAGAAAAGGACTCAGACTCGGATAAAGTCACCTGTCAAGTGAAGCAGTTGCTAAGTATTAACCTGTCTCCACGGGCAGCAGCATCCTGTCACTGTCCTTGCAGTCCCGAATGGTGACATTCACGCTTCTTCAGCTGTCACGTGACAGTGCTGACATCCAGACACGCAGAAGACGGAGACGAGGGAGGCAGAGCTGCCTGGCCGCAGCGAAATGGCTGCATCACCTAATTAGCTGATCGATAAGGCTGCACCGAGAACCCCTTCTTGAACACCCGGAGTGAGGAAGACGCCTCCTTAAAGCAGCATGTTAGCCGCCATGGGAAACCTCCTTACTGACCGCCCACGGGGTCATCTGCTCTTGGATGGCCATTTAAAAAGGTGGCACTTCAAAATGCAGCGGGAGTTCTAATACCTGCCTTTAGTAGAAGCAACTCGAGCAACCTCTTTACTCTTTGGTCACATAGAAATACTTTGAAATAAAGTCCTTTCAATGTTGGCCATTCCATGACTCTGTCTTGACATCTGTAGCAAAGTCAGCTTTCCAAAGATGGGGTTAAAATGTCGACCCCACGTCTGCTTACAGTGTGATCTGACCTCAGAACTACTGCAGCAGATTAGACACTGGAAGTGACTTCCAGGACTGGTCATAAAAACAATACAGCTTCTGCTGGGTTTCTCTCTGGGGACAAACACCTTGGAAGGCCTGAGATGAAACGTAGGAGGAGGGCTGTCCTGAAGCCACCCCCTGAAGAGACTTCAGAGAGCTAGAGAGGGGTGCTGGGAACCCCGGCTGCTCTCATCTCCCCAGGCCAGGCACCCGACATGGCCATAAGCAAGATGAAATCAGCTCACAGTCTTCAAGCTGCCCCACAGACATCAGCTGTTATTTGTTTGATTGTTTATTTTGACCTGAGCTGTTCTTGCCAAGTCAGGTAAGAGTACAGATTTAAGAGAACATAAGTGTTATTCATGTAAGCAACTAAGTCCTGGGACATTTCGTTACACAGCAGTTGATGATGAATGCAATCTTGTGATGATGTAAAGGGTTGCCTTTTGGAAATAAGAGGAAATAGATGGGGAACAGGAATCGGGAATGGAATCCAGAATGGGTGTGTGGCCTGCTATTCAATTATGACAGATGGAAAGTGGCAGATGAAAGAGTGAGTTACGTGGGGTTACCCTCCAGGCAGACCCTCTGGAAAACGAGAGAGCAAAGCAACAAATGCAGGCTGTGTGTGCTAACAAGGAGGTTTCTTCCAGTATTATTTATCATCGTACGAGCTCAAAACAATCTGGAATCCAGCAATAGTGGCTTTAATTTAATATGCTGCACACATGTAATAAAGGAACACAACACACCAAGGACCAACCCCCTTTTAAGATTTTATAGACTTATCTGACCTGACTTAAATATGTCCTTCTATCATACATTGAATGAAAAAGAGCACAGAACAATTTTTCCCTTTTTTACAAAACCACATTTAAATCACTTTCTTCCTTTCTTTCATCTGCTTTTCTTTCTTGTTTCTGTGTTGAATACTCTGGGAGTATATACACCAAACCTATTAGTGGTTATCTCTGGAAGAAAATATTGTGCTAGAGATTTCTAACAGTGAGTTACTGACTTTTTTTTTTTGGTAACAATAGACCAGTAGACTTTTATACTCAGCAAATACATGAAAGATTTTCCATTTATGAAAGCATTCCTTGTTGATTTATCCATTAAAGAAATTGTCACTGGAGGCAGACCTTCTGCTAGACAAGACCAAGATACGTGTTTTAGAAGCCAGGGAGAAACAGACTTGTGATGTGACACGACCTTTCTAGACTTGCATGTAAGCTAATAAGTGACTCTTTGTAAATGAGGTGTCAGATGCCCTTGGAACCCATGGACTTCTGAGCAGAAGCAGTCTCCTCTCTAGAAATCTAGTTACTTTCTTTTTGGGAGAGGGGATGGAGCACTAGGGCTTAATCATTTGCGGGGAAAACAAATGTCGCCCTTGATTTCACTGAAGAAACATCGCCCCGTAACAGGTTTAACATGTGCGTCATCACAAAGCAACATCTATAAGGTTTATTTGGACACACAGGGCCAGTGCCAGTGGGACAGCAAAGCTTTCTGCCAGCTCTTTCCCTCTCCCTCAGCTCTATGCACCTGACATGAAGATGGTCACACACACACACATCAAAGCCCTGAGTCATAAACTATCTACTACAGGAGGGAAATAAAGCCTCCCAGACCGTGTCTGCAGAGACTTGATCATCAGGAACCCAGAATAGCCTGGCCACGCTCCCCAGACATCAGGGAGGCCAGTCTCCCCAAAGACTGCCTTGGGCAAAGCCAGCTGGAGAGAAGAGGCACAGGAGGACTGGCTCCCGGATTTCAGAAAGCACAGGCTTTTGCTTTCCTATGCAGTGACCCCTGGGTCAGCCTCTCACCCGCTGCACCGTCATCCTGTTCCCAGATTTCAGAAGGCACCACACCCACCGAATGAGCATTGACTTGGCTTTCTGGCCTCAAGGGCACACTCCTTTCTAGCAATGAAAGTGTGCCCTGTGGCTCCTTTCTGTCATTTCTTGGATCAGCAGCAACTGTGGGAGGTCAGAAAAGTGAGTTACTGGTTGCAGAACCCCTCAGCTCTTCCATGGACCTACTTTACCTGCCAAAGGTCTCCCCCAAACCCAAAGCAAGCCCAAGTGCGAGCACAGGCAGGGCCGGGGCGGGACCTCCACCCGGTGTCACCCAGCAGGAATTCTTTGCCGGAAGCCTTGCTCAGGTACCATATTTATTCCATCCTGAGCTGCACTCTTTTTTGCCATTTTAATGTCCCTGAAAATCAGGTGTACATCACATTCAGAGGTGTTTGAAGAAAAACAACTAACTTGAAAGCAACTTGAAAAGTTAGTTGCTAAGTACAATAGATCCCTGATTAAATTCTTAAAATTCTGTTCATTTTGTTAATCCCTTGTTACGTATTTAAGATTTTTTAATAAATTAATTCTCCACTCCTGATTACTTCTCACTTTAATTTTTTTTAACTTTGTTACTAAATCTGATTATTTTTGTTTTTGATTATTTTTTCACAAAAGCCTCTTGAGAAACTGGAGTGTGGTTTAACATCCATCAATGGTGGCTTAGAGTCAAATTGATACGGGCTGTGTATCAAAATATTATAGGTTTGTGCTTGTCTATGAGGACAGAGCGCCCTCTTCCAAAGACCAAGGGCAGGTACTGAGTCAGCAGTGCCAGGGCCCCCACCTGTCCTCCCCCCACCACCACCCACCTCTCCACTGGCCCCTCACCTGGCCCCCCGACAACCCCCCAGGCCTGGCCCCCCGCTGGACCACAGGCCTGACATGGGCGCTGCACTGACTGAAGCTTCTCTACCACCCACAGACCCGTCTTAGAGTTAGCTGGTGTTCGATGTGCCACATCGGGGTTGTCACAGAAAAAACACTTCTTGGCACTTGAACTATGTGAAGACAGGTAAGGCCCATACTTCCAGAAAAGTTCAAAAACCAAGGCCTGAGCGCTACAGAGGGGTCATTTCAGAGGCTGAGATTTGCTCAAGGACGCAACACCTCCTAAGTACCCTTGGCGGTTGAGAAGTGTGAGTTTATCTGTTTGTAGCTTTGTTGGGGATCCCCGCCACATCTGTGTGAGGGTGACGGATACTCACCACTGCTGCCCTTTGTGCGGAACACAGATGTTCTCATTGAGGGAGGAAGGGAAAAAGGATGGGAACCAGGAGAGGGACAGAGAGAGAGGAGACACGGGAGGAAGGCGGCACCCACAGGAGTTAAAGGCTTCCTACCTGCAGGTGGCCAGGATTCAGTCTCACTTCAATGGCCCTCACGGTATTTGCCTCAATTATGTTGGCACCAAAGCATCGTCACACTTTCTCCACTTGGGTAACCTTGCGCTAGTGTGAAAGGTGAGAGGTTGGAGGTGAGTGGGAAACACAGGGAGGGAGGCTGGCTAAGCCAGGCCATTGAAAGTTCTTGCCAAGAAGACTGGACAGAGAGCAGGTACGGACAGAGGGGACAGTTGGGAGCTCTAGATGTTACAGTGTGTAGATTTGATTTTTAAGTTACATGAGTTTTGTTTTGTTTTGTTTTAAGAAGAAGCATTAAGGAAGAAGGGAGGGAGGAAGGATAGGAGAGAAGGGAGAGAAGGAAGAAGCAACTTAACTTTTTTTGTTTTTCACCTGGACCCAGGATGTGAACCCTGGTCCTTGGGTTTTCATGGTCCACACAGCAGTGCTCAGCCACCTGAGACACCAGGGCACTCCCAGAATGTATGGATCTGGGCTGATTCAATTCAATTTCTGCTTCAATTTGTTCAAAGGAGAAGATGGAGTGTCTAGAGTGGAAACGTGGGCAGAGGGGCTGAAAGAGGCAGGTTGATCTACAGAGAGTAAGGACTGGGCGTGCCAGACTGTGGCCAGGTGGTGCTGTCCCTGACACCTCTGGGCCCAGGTGAGCACCCCAGTCAGTGCTTGTGCATGTGAGTATGCATGAGCGTGTCTGTGTGTGCATGGGAGTGTGTGCATGGGAGTGTCTGTGTGTGCATGAGCGTGTCTGTGTGTGCATGGGAGTGTTTGTGTGTGCATGAGTGTGTCTGTGTGTGCATGGGAGTGTCTGTGTGTGTGCATGGGAGTGTCTGTGTGTCCGCGCCCATACGCCCATGGTGCCATGAAATGTTGCAGGATGTGTGTGCTTCTCCTTCGTTGGACCGTAATTCCTGGGAAATGGGCTGCCTTGATCAAGGCTGTATTCCCACGCCTGGCTGTGTGACCTCTGCAAGGTTGCTTGACTGCTCTGTGCTCAGTGTCCTGATAAGTATGATGATGACAAAGCCATCTCACTGTTCTAATAGCAGCGTTAGATGAGATCATGTAAAAATGTGCTTTGTGACACAACCTGGAGGAGTAGTGGCTAGGTTAATCCTCCAAAGGACGCAAGTCACATACCCCTGGCTTTGTGTGTCCCAGGTTAGGGGTGGGAGTTGGGGGGCTGGGAGGATGATGTGGGCGGAGACAACTAATGTGAACAACTGAATCAAAATAAAATAAAATGCTTCCTCCTCCTCTCTCCTGCCTGCCTGTCTTCACTGCTGCCCGCAACTTTCCTTTAAAAAAAAGTTCTCTGTACAAGGACCAGCAAGCTGCGCACACCCAGGAACAGTGGTGACATGACTGACAGGAGGGCCAGACATGACTGAGAGAACAGAAGGGTTAGCCGCCTAAGAAATGTCTAACTGGACTGGACTTAGAGGTCACCTGCGTGCTCACAGGGGCAGGACTGTGCCCACATACAAAAAAGCATGCAGCAGTTCAAAGGAACTAGATGCTTTATTACACATCAGACAGACAGCTCAGAAAAGTAAGAAATAGGAAGACTTTTAAGGCACAACGTCCCTGAATGTTAAACATCAACTATGAAAAGATATTTGAAACTTAGAATTAGTTTTCAAAATACATTTTAAGATATAAGGCAACCATATTACATGCAAAATTGCTGACGACAGGGATGTAGTCTGCGAACTGTGCGAGCAGATGAGGCCATCACCGTGTGAACGTCAGAGAGCATCCACACAGACGAGCCGATACAGCCTGCTGTTGCTCAGGGACATGGGACACTGCCACATAGCAGGCCGTCCTGGACCCAAACACCGCAATGCAATCCATGACTGGATTTCCTTCATTGCAAATATATAAACAAACGCTTGCAAGGGGGACTGAAAAACTACATTAGCTATGAAGAAGTGTGGAATTAAACAAAAGGCAAGAAGTGCACTACACATGGGAGGCTGTACTGACTCCAAATCCCCAGCCCCCACCCCCCACCCACCAGTCAGGTGCCAATCCCTGGAAACGCAAATGTCCTGTTATTTGAAAAAAAGATCTTTCACAGTTTCCATAAAAGACCTTGAGATGGGAAAGTTGCCAGGCACCCTGCATGATCCCTGAACACACTCGCAAGTGGCCCTGCAAGCGGCAGAAGCAGCTGTTAGACACACAGAGCGAAGGTCGCGTACAGACGGGGTAGAAAGAGATTTGAAGCGCTGACCTGGAGTGATGGGGGCATAAGCCAAGGAGACCCGGAATCGGCAGAAGCGGTAAGAGGCCCCGTAAAATCTCCAAAGACGAAGGGGCCCTGATGTACCCTGACTTCAAGACACCGATTTCAACAGAGGGCCTTCCAAATGGAGACAGCATGTATTTCCATTATTTTCATCACTAAGTCTGTGCTAACTTGCGACAAAGTCACAGTGACTGATGGTGACGACGGAGGGAAAAAACAAGATCAAATGGAAGAAAGAACTTGTCTGACAAGCACGTGTGAAGTGAGCAGAGACACTACACTGCTCTGTGCACCTGGGTCCTGTGTCCTGAAAAAGCCACAAAGCACACAAAATTGGGAACAAACACAAAAAAAGCCACTTTTTGTTACACACCAACATGTATTTAACATTCTTCTTGGTGTGCCCGGTGGCCTAGCAGATAGGACCAAGGGACACAGTCCACATATATCCCAAGGATCAGGGTTCAAGACCAGGTCCTGGGGAACAGTCAAGACAAACAACTAATCAAAAATAAAATAAAATCTTCCTCCTCTCTCTCTCAGCCTGCCTACTCACCTTCATTCCTGCCTCCACCTTTCCTTTAAAAACAACCTTTCCTCTTAAGTTGTCTGTAAATAGTTCTGAGGTTGCCTTTAAATGCACAGCCAAGTGGGACAGCCACAGCTGCCTAGATCTAAGTGACAGAAGACACCAGCAGACAGGTGACAAGGAACAAAGGCAAAAGATTAGCAAATGTGGGGATAAAACACTGAGTACTCTCATGAAATGGTTTAAAATAATCATGAAATTTCCATTGCTTGGCCATTAAAATGATAGACTTTTATTCATTATAATTTTTTTCTGATGCTTTATTTTTAGCCCACTTTCTCCCACTGAGCAATTTATCTTCCTGAACATGACTGAATAGAGGGTTAGAATAAATACCGTGCAAGTGTGACATCCAGGCAGCATCATCCACTGCGGCTGACTGTGTCCTCGGAGGAAGAAACCTGGCAATTTTAAGAGCCTTAAAAATCTTCCTGTGATGCTATCTTCACTTTAGTTTTACTCTGCAAAGGTTTTCTGGGGGAGTGTCCCAGACGGGGAAGCTGGGCCTTGCTCAGACTCTAAGTAGCACAAAGGAACTCGAGGTGTGTCGCACCTCCCATCCTGGTGCAGCGGCCTGGAGAGAAGGGAAACGGCCATTTATTTCCTGCAGAAAATGGAGACAGAGGAGACCTAAGCTCAAATCCTCAGTCTCTCTGAGCGAAGCAGAGGTTCCTAAAGGGGAGTCTGAGCTTGGGAGCCGCATGCTCCCAACAGGGGGCCATCTGGTCTCCTCCAGCTTCAGTCTCAGCCGCAAAAGTCAGGACCCACATCACAGGGATGCTGACGTGCAGTGTGCGAGGGGTCGCTGGTCAGTCCTTGTCTCTCCAGACTCAAAACGCCCAGGCACCAGCAATATCACCAGCAATGTCAGTCTGACCTATAAGCTGTTTGCGGACAGCAATACTCCACAGGGGGAAACGAAATAATAGAATATTAAGCCATTAGAGGAGGGACGGGGGACAAAACCAAGCTCACTAATGCACGAGTGTGTCACAGGCTCGGGTTGGGGTGGGTTTCTCCACCATGCACCTCCGGTCACTAGTCTTAAGATTTTATTTCCGTTCAGATTTGCAGGGCTGGAGAGGGTTTCCTTTCTCCTCTTCTTGAGGAGGGACAACAAGTCTGTCTTAATGCTGGCCACTGTCACATTCTAAAAAAGGAGGAGGAAGAAGAGACCAAGAAGGAGAGAATCCTGACAAGGGAGCAGTAGAGCATCACGGGTTCGTCACCCCAGTCACAACTCTGGATCTCAGAGACACTTTCCTTCATTCTTTTGTTATCTGCTTATGACCTGATGCCAATTCCCACGGAACACCTGAAGAACAGAGACAAACGGAACCACCCAGGGCCAGCGAGGAGGAAGCAGAGGTGAGACTGTGAGGGTGGGCAGAGAAGAGGGAAAGCAGGAGGACAAAGGTGGCTGACACACCGCTTTCCTCCCTGGACGTGGGCTCCGTGGGGACAAGGTGCCACAGGAGAGCTGCAGAGACCTGGTGTCATTGCTCTCTGGATGTCACGTGTAAAGTTAGTGCAAAAACAAGCTCTGCAGTGGGGTCCTCACCCATCACACTGTTAAGACCTTCGCTAACAAACGATGCTTCCTGTGTGACCATGAAGAGCACAGCGAGGGAGACACACAGAGAGCTGAGTGACACCTGAAAGGCGAGGTCAGCCGAGCAGCCTCACTGCCTGTTTGTTATCTGCGGCAGCATTAAACTTTCTGAACGACCTGGGGAATGCCATTGTGCTCCCAGCATCTGCTCATTCTTTGGGGATAAAGGCGGGGGGTGCTGATTCTATTGGCATTACACACAGTCACTCCTGATCCCGGGCAATCAGGCTCCCCTCCATCTGCAGGTGCCCTTGAGACGGAATGAAACCTGTCAGCAGCTGCCGGCCTCCCTGGAGCAAGAATGAGGCTGGGGAATCACCTAAACTCAGATGGGGTCTGGCAGACTCTTCACCGTACTCTGGGGCTCAACACCAAGGGCAGGCTGTTCAAGGCAACACCTTTAGAGCCAAGTCAGGAGAGACTTGAATACATACTAGGTAAAGAAAGAAAAATGCTTCTTCAAGGTTCAAGAGGAGAAATAGATTCTTTAAAGTGATAATCCTTGTACTTCCCGATATGATGTGATAAGAAAGTTAACGTTTGCCTTTCTGGTACCTATCTTCCCCCAAACCTATTACCCATCTAGTCATTTTAGACAAATTGATGAACTGGCACATTGAGGAACATTCTAGAAAATACCTGATTCGTGATCTTCAAAGCTGTCAGAACCGTCTTTGAAAAACTGTCACAGACCCGTGGCGAGTAGGGGACATATAACCCAAGGTGATGTGACATCCACCAGGGGATCCTGGTCCAGAAAATGGGCATTAACAGAAAAATTAGTGAAACTGAACAAAGTGTGAAATTCAGTTAAAAGCAGCAGACCATGTGTGCTTTTTAGTTTTGATAGATGGATCTCAGTAATGCAAGATGATGCCATTAGGAAACTGAATCTGGCCATAGAACTAACGACATTCTCTTTACACTTTGTATGCACATCTGAGAGCATCCCCAAAGTCAGAGTTCTTCTTTTAACTGAGAGGATAGTAGTGAAATAGAGATGAAGACACATGAACCAATTTTTCATCTGGCTTCACTATTTGTAAATCACTTGTCACAACACTGAAAATACAATCTGTCAGGTGTATCCTTTAAGTCGAGAGACAATTCTTTGAGGATTTTTTTCAAGAAATTCCTCACTTAAATGGTACATCAAACACAATTCGGCAAGGAGGAATATGACACTATAATAGTTTCACATAAACAGTGAAAAAGAATAAGGAAACATTCAGTGACCAGATGGAAAATAAGGTCCTTAGCCTCTAAGTAAGCCAGCAGGTAGAAACTGCATATCTTCTTCTGATCTCTAAGCTGTAGCTTAAATAAGGGCATTTCCACATGCAGACACACACATACATGCACACATACATATGTACACACATATATGTTTAAGGATATGTATGTACATACTGAGTTTGCTACCTAGAGAGTCCTACTAAATTAACTTAAAAAGAGAACAAAGTCATGTCAATTGGGAGAAGAATGATCAAAGTTAACATTGAAACATGTTCATTCATTTCACAGGAAGGTGAAGATATTAACTTTAAACTCAGTGAGAGTGATTGTGTTAATGAAGTTAATTTTTTCACAATAATATTTCAAGTTAACCCTAAGGTGTTCAGACTTAGATTTCAGGGGGAATTAGACCCAAACACAAGTCCCTCATTTTTCTCTGTTCCTCCTTTTACATCCTCTGCTTCTCCTTAGAACTTGATAATTCTCAGGTTGATGAGAGTCGCTCAGTAATTATGTGGGCCCATAACCATATGAAACAAAAAAGGCAGGTCACACCCAAACAGAACAGCCAAGCAACTGACTACCTGTCCTGGCAGGGTGGACACCAATAGGCAGTGATGTGAGTAGTGCAGTTACAACCCCACCTGCACCTAGTAGATGCTCAATAAATGCTCCCTTTACTCTTTTTATTTATTTGTTTTTTAAGGAAAGTTGCAGGCAGGAGTGAAAGCAAGTCAGCAAGCACGCAGGGAGAGGAGGAAGAAGCAGAGTTCTTCTTCATGGCTGTTCCTCTTGGCCCCGGGTCACGAACCCTGGTCCTTAGGATGTACATGGACTGCGCCCAGCGGGCTTAACCACTAAGCCACCAGGGTGCCTTTATTCTTGTCTATCTAATGATTTATTCCTAGAGTCCTCGGTTTCTCACTTATGGGGTCTGGATTACAATCCTTGCTGGTGACAGGAGGCTGGGAGAATTTAAAAGATGTTGCAACTTGAAAGAGCTTTGAGCAGAGATGTTACAGACATGAAACAAGTTGACTAGAAAGTGATGGGCGCCCATGTCCTACATTTTAATGTTGTTCTCCACGGCACTGGCTGTGTGTGAAGGACCGTCCCTTTGAGGTCAGGGCAGCAGCTCCAGTGTGAACACAAGCCCAGGTCCCACCCAGGACACCAAAGTCACAGGAGGCCGGTGAGGTGCAGCCTCCAGCTCGCGGGGAGGTGTAGCCTGGAACTGAATGAGGAGGAACCAGCAAGCACTGCTATGGGCACAGAGCAGCCCTGCCTGGTACACGGACGTGTGTTTTCAGACACTGCCCGCCCCTGTATGTTAGAAACCGCAAGAGCTCAGTTTACTGGAATGAGGTGGTGGGGTGACAGTACCGGGGTGATGGTACCTGGCCTCAGCTGGCGAATGTGATCCATCAATCACCAACTGCTGGGAAGTTCTGCCGCTCTTCCCCATGCCCTGCTGTATGCCCGAAAGGCGTTTTCCCTATGACTGAAGGGACAGCAGTCAGTCCCCCAAAAACAGCAGAGAGGGGAGCTTGTCCCAGGCACCAGCAGTCCAAACATGGGACCGTCCCACCTCAGGACAAGACAGAAGTAACACCTCATGCCTTAGGAAGGACATGTGAACTCTGCATTGGGTAAGAGAAAAGGTAGCTGCTTTGTGCTAAAATGGGGCAGAGGAATCATGTGGCCTTTGGTATTTTCAGAGGAGGGCTAACGGCTGGTGAACACGCGTGGCAGTGAAGGGGCAAAGAGAGCAGAAAAGGCGGAGTTCTGGGGGGTGAAGTGGGGGAGGGATGGGCACCTCTTTGGTTCAGCCGTACTGCTGCTGTCTGTTTTTGAAGGAAAAGTGCAGGAAGGAATGAAGGCGAGTCGGCAGGCAGGCAGGCAGGGAGAGGAGGGAGAAGCACATAATTGCTTTTGTTCTTCTTGGTTGTTCCCCAGGCTTGGTTCTCAAATCCAGGTCCTTGGAACATATGTGAACTACGTCCTGTGGTCTTGCCCACTGGGCCACCGGGGCACACCCTACTGCTGTTTTAGCAGCAGGAAAGCCAGGCTTTCCTGCACCAGCTTTCCAGTGAGACAGGCAGAGAAGTCAGGCGTCAGGGAAGGCGCCACCCTGTGCTCCGCGCCTCTGTGGGCGCTGGGTGCTGAGGAGATGCCGCAGGCAGACCACAGGGTACCGGCGCATCCTCTCTGAGGACATGTGGCAGTCACAGCTGGAGGTTTCTGGGAATGCTTTTCTTTCTGCTGGCTGCATCTTCATCTGTTTTCTTAATTACACGAAAGAGAGAGAAGGCCATCACTTTTTCCAGCTCATCAACTTGGTTGATATGTTCTGCATAAAACTACGTTTTAGAAATGAAATTCTAGAAATGAATTCATGAAAACACTTTCTGGTACAATATCCCTTGTAGAGAAGAGAGAATGCAGGTTTAGGGCAAGGTTTAGGTAGGGTCTGTCACATCGGTGGCAAGTCCTGGAAGAAGATAGCCAAGTATTAGCTTCCTCATTCATAAAATGAGGCTCATACCTCGGTGTGAGAAGAAAATATTAAGGTATCAGATCAGTGTGAGCTTCAGAGCATCGCAAAAATGTACAGTTGGTAGTACTGGTAAAAATGGTTGCTTAGAAATTGCTGACAATGAACTCTAAGGAGTCCACATAAGAGCAGATACACAGATAAGATCCGCCCACCTGATCTCAAGGGTGGAGAAAACCTTCCTAATAAGATGCGTGTGTTTGTCACTATATCTTTCTCTCATCTCTCTCTCACCTCTCTATCTCTCTCATCTCTCATCTCTGCC
Organism: Solenodon paradoxus; assembly: GCA_004363575.1. Taxonomy (NCBI): domain Eukaryota; kingdom Metazoa; phylum Chordata; class Mammalia; order Eulipotyphla; family Solenodontidae; genus Solenodon; species Solenodon paradoxus. The sequence continues at coordinate 55,460 of RJWH01002763.1, read as the reverse complement.
ATCTGTCATTTCTCTATCATCTCTGCACCATCTCTCTACCATCTCTTTCCATCTCTCTTTCACCTCTTATCTCTCTCATCTATCATCTCTCTCATCTCTCTACCATCTCTCTCATCTATCATTTCTCTATCATCTCTCTCATCTCTCTCATCTCTCCATCTCTCTCATCTCTCTCTCATCTCTCTCCCATCTCTTTCACCTCTCATCTCTCTCATCTATCATTTCTCTCTCATCTCTCTCATCTTTCTATCTCTCTCATTTCTCTACTATCTCTCTCATCTCTCTCATCTCTCTACCATCTATCTGTTTATCTATCCTCTACCCTCTATCCTCTACCTAGCTATCTAGTAGAATTCTGAAAGCACAGTTCATCTTTCATAGCTTTGTCTTTGGAAGAACATCCAAGAATCCAACAGGCTGCCTCTGTGCAATCTTTTCCTGGAGGAGCAAACTCGCAGTGACATGTGGAAGCCATGTTGATGGCTAACAGGACTGCGTCAACGGAATCTTCTTCCAAATTAAATTGGAAAAAGAACAGCAAGTGGTCTCTTTAGTGATGTGAGATACTGGGACGTAGCACAAGGTGAGGTACTGGGGGCGCCATGTTTGATCTGATTGAAGACTTATGTCCAGAGGAGAAGGCCCGAACACTGGAGTCCATTAGGACATCTGTCTGTCCTTTCCTCCTGCTCCGACTTTCTTCCACAGTTTTGCTGTCCGTGTCAAATGAGGATGCTGTCCTCTGCGGTGGGCTGGGCCGGGAGGCCACACTGAGCCCGCACAGCTCTGTCACCACAGGGGAGCATGCCTCTCTCTGCCGCCTCGCCCACCAGGACCCCAGTCTTACCCTGGTCCCCAGCGCCCAGCAGGGGTCACGTGTGAAAACCCTCCTTTGCAGATGAGCCCACTGTGGCTCCCACCCAAGGCTCGGCACGGGTGCACAGGTGGGCAGCAGGGAGAAACTGTCCGAGAGAGCCAATGCTGGCGCCACTTTCTCATGGCCTTGCTTCTGCTACGCTGCTCATGCCCCCTGAGCACTTTCTGAAGGTTCTTGGTCACCACTGCTCCATCTCCAGCTCACTCCAAGGAAGCTTTCTGCTTCACAAAGTGATTGTTATAAATCCTGTTTTTGTCACTCATTCACCACTAGCATCCTGCATCGGGGACATTCTGGCAGCAGCGGGTTCCCAGAGGCAGAGATGCAGGCTAGAGGGAGGACTCGCCTGGGTTCTGGCAAACCTGGGACCACCCACCAGGGAGCAAGCGTTCTGTTCTTGGTAAGGTTTTCTTCCACATTTTCTTCTCCTGGTGCTAAGGTCAGAACCGCACCCACCAACCACCGTTCATTCATGTTCTGCAAACAATCTGCACACACTTAGCCAGAGCTGATTCCACTTCTGTCTCTTTCCGCAATCAAAAGCATTTGTTCAATTCAGCAAATCCAGAATCTCAGGTCCATCCAACACCCTTTGCATCAGAATGAGGCTCTGGCGCCTGTGAGCAAGTTCTCTCGTGACAATGTGGGGAAGACACTTCTTCGTGAACGAAAGCTGACTTGTTTCAGAGAGAACCATAGGCATGGGGAAGCTCGCCGGCCCGGCCGTGCCGTTCTGCTCCCTCCAGGAGCTAAAGGACATTGCACGTGGGCAGCAGAAGCCGCCGTCCCCACTCACGAGACACGGCCAAGTGTCCCTCCTCAGGGTCCCTGCTCAGGGCCACGGGGAAATGCTGCCCCAACAGCCTCCAAATGAGCTAGTCAGTGTCATCAAGGAGGGCCCAGCGGGGGAAGCAGCACAGAGGACAATGGTCCCATGCTTTCTGCTGACACCTTGCTGCTCCCTGTGGCCATCAGTGCATTCCACACGCCGCCCTCCTGCTTCCAGCGCCAATGGGGGCAGCTCTACGGTCTGCTGGTGGGTGAGGGCTTGGGTTGTGTGGTTCTCCCCTCTGAGCGTCAGCCTTCACGAGGCCCGCACTGTCGCGCCTCCCACTAGAGGGACCCAGTATGCTGACACCCTGCCCTCTGGCCCTGTGTGAGTGGGTGGAGCTGAGGTCACAGGAGATAAGGAGTTTTCCCAAAGTGAACTGGTCTGAAATGGTGACATCCGGATTTGCAAACTGCTCCCACTATGGTACCTGTCCACACTAAGAGATGCCACGCTGTGTGCCACCCTCTGCCCACACAGAGCCACCCCTCCAGGACACGTTCTACTGACGACCGTGAGCCCGCCTGCTCCCTCACGCTTCACGGCAGCGGTGGGTTTTCAGAGGCGGCCCATGGAGGGACCCGCATGAGGAAGACACAGCACCTGGGAAGCCTCCGGGGAGCATACCCGTGACGCCCTCACTCAGTCCGAGAAACTGCATGGCTGTCCGAGCAAACGTGTGGCGCTTACCCCCGCAGGCCGGTGTCCCTGTTCTAGCGGCCCCAGGGCGCCAGTGCACCTGCCTTCCTCCCATTAAATTCAGTCTTTGCAGAGCTGGTGTTAGATGTAGTTTTCATGTCTACTCGTAACAACCAATGGAAGCAAGACTGAGCTGTGAAAAGAAAGGTAGAAACAGGCCTCCAGTTGAAAAAAACTGCTCCTTTCCTTTTCTCTAAGAAGGTTCTAGAAATCACTTGGGGGAAACTCTCAAATGACAGTCAGTGCTTGTTGGCGGGGGACGGGGGTGGGGCGGTGGGGGGCGGAGGGGGGACATGACATCACTACTTACCCCGAGAGGCGTGTCCTGGATTTCCAGAACTGGCTAGCACCCCGTGAAAAAGATGTGCTAGAGCATCAGTATTGCTTTCTTTTTTATCTCACTCTAATTTCAACTTTACTGAGTAGAAGTGACATATAGAACGAAGATATTTACAGTGCATGTTACGGTGATTTGAGGTATGTGCCCCTTGTGAGGGATCGCCTCCCAGCTTAGCTCATCAACACATCCATCATCTCACATCTTATCTCGGGTGTGTGAAAGAGACCATTTCTGTTCTACTCTTGCAAATTTAAATTATGCAATGCAGAGTTATCAATATAATCATCCTTCTCCACATCAGAGCCTCAGATCCTATTCATCTGATCCTGAAACTTGATGCCTTTTAACCAACCTCGCCCTATTGTCCCACCCCCAGCCCTCGGCAGCCACTTTTCTATTTCCTCACAGCATACTTTGATTACAATATAAATGAAACTTCTATCTAAGCTCTTCAAAGTCCTCTGCATCTTTGCATATTATTCGAACCTCCCAACACCAGGCATCCATCACATCCTCCTTCCACAGCTGAGGAGCCAGTTTTACCAAAAAGAGCCCAGATCACATAGCTCATGGGAAGGGTGACTGGAAATCTCCTCCTGACAAGAAGGGCAGCCCCAAACATAGAAGGGGTCGCGGGGGTCTTTCCAGAGAGGGCGAACACCTGCTGTTACAGAGAAGAGGGAAGTGTCTGGCGGGGCCTCTGTGATGGAATCTCACTTCCACTTTCTGGGGCTGAGGCAGATGAGGGAGTCTCAGGAACGCTTGAAGCAAACTGAGACCTCAGCTGGCCAGAGAGCCACCCCTCCTGTCTCACCTCCCCTGTCTGCACCCCAACACGAAGCTGGAATGACGCGTGTGCCTTTCCTTTGTCCTGTGAAAGGAACCGACATGCACCTGGGGAAAGGGTGCTGAGAAAAGAAGCAGTAAAAGAAGCTGCTGTCTGCGGCAGCCTGCGGAAGCAGGGACACACGCCTCCAGTGGACCCCAGCATATTGACTTTGGGGGCCGCCCAGCCAAAGATCTCACCCTTGGGGTTGTCAAGTGTCAGCAGGCCTGGGCAGTCCCAGGGGAGGTCTCAGCCAGCAGAGCTGGCAGCTCCTTCAAAATTGGAGCCTTAGGGTAGCCAGGAGGGGCGTAAATGACTTTCTTGATGCTCAATTGAAACTGCCTTTATACTGGTTCTCTTCTCTAAAAAGTCTCCGGGGTTTGGTCCTGAAATACAATCTTTCAAGCTCTAAGAACCAGGTGCTCGCTGGCAGAGTTGCAGTCGGGTGCACACACACCGGAGGACTGGGGACCACTGTGTACAGTAAATAAAACGCCCTCCTCCCCTCTCTTTCTGCCTGCCTCTGCTGGCCTTCAATCCTGCCTGCTCCTTGCCTTAAAAAAACCTTAAAAACTGGTATTGAAAATGAATATAAGCACAAACCCAATTCATCCTACATTGGGATCCATAAATACTCCATGAAGTTTTCATTGCAACGGTGAGGGCTTCCTCTCTTTAAACTAGGTCTCCTGCCTGATTTCAAGGATCCTCTTATGCTGCAAAACGGAGACGTCTTTATCTAAGGACCCAGCCTTCGGGCTTGGATGCTCTGGAGCATGAATAGCCTCCCAACCGAATCCAAGACACAGGGACTCTTTTCTCTAGGCTGTTCCGCAGCTCACACGCATGACTGCACTTGTCAGGCTGTGGGCTGCCTTTGGTGATGACACCCAGTACCCACAGCTCGACCTGCTCCTCACAAGGGCCGGATGCCCATCCCTTCCCAGCGTCCCCACCCCAAACCCCAAGGGGAACTGAAACAGGGCCCCGGGGGCAAAGCGCGCAAGCATCGTCGCGCAGCGCTGTGGGCCCAGACAGCCGCGTGGGGAGCCGAGTCCGCAGACGGGACACCCGCTTCTCTGTCGGCTACTCGGGTCCCAGCGCAAATGTACCTTCCAAGTGGGACACTGGCCCTTACTGAGTCACAAGAGCTAATGTTTGCGAAGCTCTTCCTGTGTGACGAGCCCTGTCCGAAGTCCCCACGCGTGTCTTCAGAGAGGTGAGCGCATTTGCCTATGTTGACACATCTGATAGGAGGAGTCGTCGGGTGTGGACACCGCGGTATTACCTAGGGCCCGAGGGGGCCGCCCGCGGGGTTACTCTGGGATGGGTGCAGGCACGTGCTCTATTACTCTAGGACCTGATACTTTTCACCTTCACACCAGTCTCCTTCCCTTAACTTCTCTTTACTAGTGTCTCCAAAGTAAATGTAACAGGACCTTACCAATAAGGGCGCGTGAGGGTTAAAAGCCGAACACGGGGTGAAAGCTGTGAGTGGGAGTCACTGGAAGCTGAGTCACTTACCCGAAGTCACAGAAGCCAGTGGCAGAACCAGGCCTCTCACCCGGGAGCCTGCTCTGGAGCCCCCTCTTCACTTCTGGCCCTGCTGTGACCAGCAACAGCGTGAAGTGCCCAGCACCTGCCGGCAGAAGGTACATGTCCTTTCTCTCAGGGTGGCGCTCATCTTCCTTGCTGGGAGAGGCCAGGCACAGTCACGCTCTTACTGAAGAAACAACCACCTTTGACAGAGAAGCCTTGTTCATCTTACACCGCAAACCGCTCACCTGGGAGAGACAGGGGCTTACTTCCAGGTGCCTCGACAAACAGATGCTGCCATAAAACAGATCACATGGAATTTTTGGCTCCAGAGCATTTAAAAATCATTTGACATCGTGCTGTCATCTACGCAGTGTGCATGGCATTGTGTGCGTGCCTTCATTAAAATTACTTTATTCGAGTGCCTGGTTGTTTAGCATATAAGTCTGCTGCTTCTGGCTGGCACAACCCTCACACATCCCGAGAACCTCCTGGGTTTGCATCCTGGGGCTGCAGGAACAATGAAGGTCAACAACTAAATAAAATAAATAAAATGCTTCTTCCTCCTTCCTCTTCCTGCCTGCACCTTTCCTTTAAAAAGCAGAAACAAAAGAGCTTCCGTGCTAACAAAAAACAAAACCAGAAGCCATCATCTGAGTTGCTGGAAAAGTAGCATAGACATCAACTCACAACAAAATGCAGCAGGTGTGAAGCCCAATAAAACATGTCATGCTGGCACTTCCTTTCTCTTGCTCATGCACGAGACAAACAGCAAAGAACATGACACAGAGACAGTTTTTCAAATGCATCCTGCTTGAGGCCTGGTGTTCCTCCTTTAGTAAGATCTCGCTCCATCGACTGGAATGACAGGATGCAATGTAGCCCGGCCGGTGGCAATGCGTCATCCACCTCGTGTGAGCAGATACTTGCGTCACCCAGACACTCACAGTCAGCTGTGTTTGGCCCTGCACATAATTATGCCATGACAGTAACTGCTCTATGTAGCGACATTCAAGCTGCAGACTTGGAGGAAGTTGGCAGCCTCCTGATAGTCTTTTGCAATATAAATGTGCAACTTTAGGGTTTTTCTTGAAGAAATCGTGTAGTCTACACACTATGGAAGACAACCATCTGACTTGGTTCTCTGACTCCCTCCCTGTGATGAAGTCATCTTCGAGATCACGCTGACTTTCTTAGCTGCTCTAGATTGCAAATCCAACCCTAAATATACTCACAGAAAATGCTGGCAGCGCAGTATTTCCAGGAAGAAAATAGCAGTAAGGTCCATTCTTCATCTCTCTGTTGTTTCTCCTTCCTCTTCCACTGCCACCTCCCAGGGCATCCAGGACACGTATCTGGGGTTGGAGTGGTCACCCCAGTATTCACCACTCCCAGCAGCCCAGAACTGCCCTTGCTGCCGTATTTTTAACACATGAGTCTAGTGTGAGACTTTCCTCTGGTACATCTGACTGTTTCATTACTGCATGTACAGCTATCTCTCTTTGACTTTTAATAATTTTTTTAAAGGAAAGATGAAGGCCGGAATAAAAGTATGCAGGTAGGTGGGAAGAGAGAAGAGGAAGAAGCACTTTAGTTTACTTTCATTTAGTTATTCATACTGGCTGTATCCTCCCACCCAGACCCAGGATTTGAACCCAGGGGTATGTGACCTGTGCTCCTTTGGAGATAATTGATCTAACAACTACTTAGGGTGCACCTGTCATTTGTTTTTTAAGGAAAGGAAAGAAGGAAAGAAGGGAGGGAGGAAGAAGCATTTTTATTTATTTATTTGTTTAATTTTGGTTTTTACCCCTGGCTCCAGGTCATGAACCCAGGTCTTTGGGCCTGAGCCACAAGGGTGGGTCTTGGTCCTTAAGCTCTTGAGAGGGGAGGTCACTGACTCATCTTTGTACAAGCAGATCCTGTTAGCCCAGCACGTGGTACACACTTATTTCCATGTTGCTGAGTAATGAATTATGTATCCAGAATCCATGTGACTCAGTATTGCTATTGTGTTTACAAAACCCAGTTAAATTGGTGACTGGAAGAAGTAATGAAGAATAAATTGCATTTGTAATTCATATTTTGGAGGACTTGGAAGAAATCTGAACACACTGTCCACAGCAACGCTGTCTAAAATGCACATTCTTCTCTTATTCACTTTGTTCACACTCACAGCTGCTACAGCTCAGCCCTCCTTAAGAAGAAAAGCAATGCCACACTCAGGTGGAGTAGCAGTTGGGTCCACTGCCTCCGGCTAGGCGCAGTCCACAAATATTCCCAAGGACCTGAGTTCCCATTCCAGGGCTGGGGGAACAACCAAGATGAATAAATAAATAAAATCAATAAAAATGCTGCTTCCTGCCCAACTGCCTACTCACCTTTATTCCTGCCTGCACCTTTCCTTAAAAAGAAAAAAAGAGAAAGAAAGAAAGAAAGAAAGAAAGAAAGAAAGAAAGAAAGAAAGAAAGAAAGAAAGAAAGAAAGAAAGAAAAGAAAAGAAAGAAAGAAAGAAAGAAAGAAAGAAAGAAAGAAAGAGAGAAAGAAAGAAAGAGAGAAAGAAAGAAAGAGAAAGAAAGAAAAACAGTCACTCTAATGCATCCAACGTATTTCCTTTTCCTTCTACCTTTCTTTCTCGATGATTTATGATGTAGATGGATTTAGCTTCTGGCCTTGCAGAAGAAATTCTTCCTATTTTGAAGGGAAGGACAAGGAAACCAGGCTAAAAATGATAGTATTATAAAGGGCCTGGAGAAGAAAGGTAATTTGTGAACATTCCTACACTCATAATTTTACTCCATCATGCTTATAATAATAAAAGCTGACACTGATAAATAAGGAAGCCCTGGTCATTGGTCTCTGTACCAGTGAAGAACAACTTGTCATGAGTTGACCCGTGACTGCATTCAATAGCCTCAAACAAATAACTCTTTAAAAATGCTATCAATACATATCCCTTTCATATTTCTTTGTAAAAAGAGAAAAAGTTTCTTAAATCCTTTCCAAGGAGGGCTTTCTAAAGGCAGGGAGGTTTAAATTGGTTCTGACATAGTTCTACATCCACATGACCAACAAAACCAGATTTCTGTGTTCATCAAGAAGTGGACCCTCATCTCCATTCAGCTCTGATTTGCATTCCGTGGTATTTTTCAAACTAGAATTACTAGCACATCAGGTTGGATGTTTTGGGACTCAAATGAAGTAAAGGGATGAGGGGTAGCCTGAGAATCTAGAAGCCACGTTTTCTCCTGGGGGCAGGCGAGGTGGGTGATGCGGGGTCTGCGTGTCTTAGACCTGACATATAACAGCCGTAGTAGTAACAGAGGGTCTCAAAACTGTGCGGGAGCACGTTTATATTTTGTTCGAGTACTTTCACAGGGTGATATTTTCTTCTTTTACACTGCTTCAAATTTGCTCTGAATTTGCATTTGAAGATTCGGTATATGTCGACAGGGTTAAGGGGAAGTAAGCGAAGGGCTTTATTTTGCCTCTGTTTGGGTCAGGGAGAAGCACCAGTGTCGGGAACTTGTTAAGACTTTGAGTCCAGAATTAACCATGAGAGATTTTACAGTTAAAAACAAAAAAGTGTGTGTGTATGTGTGTGTGTGTGTGTGTGTGTTTTAAAGCACAAAAATGAGAGAATGTAAATATTCAAGAAAAGTTCAGACTATGTTTTATTTCAACACCTACTTTTATGTTCAAAGCTCAATAATTCTTGAGTTCTTAACTATAATCCTCCAGGCTGGGCTATTTTATACAGCATTCCTGCCCACTTGAACACGGAATGTACCCTTCTCCTGAATTCACTTTAACACAGATCAACCTCTTCGGAAACAGAACACATAGAGTTAGAGATGAAGAGATTGTCTCATAAGAGCTGTTTGTTCTCGCTGTAGCAGTGGGAGAAAACAGGAACTTAGTCATGGTATGCGAGCAGGGTAAATCTCTGAAAATGTTAGTCAAATTGACCAATTTCCTGGTTGATGAGAAGTCCCTTGTGTCTCGAGATCCTGATATTTACTAGACCCTGTAAAAATGTTGGTTTAATTAAAGAACTTCAGTTGTGACGACTAAATACCACACCAAAAAGGTGATTTGGTCAAATATGGTAGGTCACCAGTCAGCGCAATGAAAAATATCAATCTAGTCAGTTGTGTGTTTGAATCCATTTGTTGCTAGATTAACAAAAATAAGCTTATCAGTCAAAATAGCTGATTTCACCTGTAAACTCAGATTGTTTGAAAGAAATCTCATTCATAGTCAATACCCTTCCTTAAGCTGCTGACAAATTTTCAGGGTAAGCATGGAGTGACTAGCATGTACATACATTAAGCTTTTTGAAAAGGAATGAAGTAGACGCCGTCCACTTTCAGGAAAGAAATTCTATTTTATGAAGTCTTCATGAAAAAAAAACTCCCAATTGACATTTGAATTATTTATGGAATCTGATTACTCAAACTACTTTTCTTTTGATCATCTCATTTAGATTCGATTAAGGGAAAGGGTGTCTGACCCCGATGGGGCCTTTGACCCTGGGGTCAGATAATGTTCCCTAACTCAGGGGAGCATATTGAACTGAACTCAGTGCCATTCAAGTTCACAGTCTGTTCTAGAGGACACATCTAGGACTGACTTATTTGTAATACACAGAATTTACCAGGTGCCCCCCAGTGGCCTCGGGTCTAGTACACACTGGGTTCAGTCCACATATATTCCAAGGTCCTGGGCCCAAGACCGAAGACCTGGGGGAATAAGCAATGTGCACAACCAAATAAAAAATAAATAAAGTGCTTCTTTTGCCTTAAAAAAATGATCAGAGTTGGTGCTGCCTTTCCTATTTTATGTAGGCAGCAATATGTCAGTCCTCAAACACTAAAATCTTACACAAGCTGAAACATGCCTCCATCCACAAAATTATATTTACTGAGGGAAAGGAATCTAGTTTCCACAATTTATGTAAGATTTTCCAAATCTGCACAATTTGAGCTCAGTATCTGATTTGTTACTACGTCACAAATCGCCTGGTGGAGCCATTCGAAAGGAGTATTTTTGGCAGGGCTGGTGGACTGGGGAGGATGCAGGGATGAGGAATGAGGAGTACGGGCGAGCTGGCTGGGTGCAGAGGGAGAGCCCTCCAGCCATCAAACAATTCTTTTGGCTCCTTCTAGAAAGAATATTTTTCTTAACTTTAGGTCCTCTTATATTCTTCTTGAAAAGAACACAGATTCTGAACTCAGACTTGGCAAGTATTTCTCCATTGTCTCTTGGAGTGGGTAGGGCTGTTTTTTTTCTCTGTCTACTTCTCTAGTCTTGAAATGTGGGTATCTCTTCTCTTGTCTCCTGATTTGCAATGGAAAAGATCACTTTCCTTTTTCTTTGACGTCTCAGATTCAACATAGAGAAGCTCCACTAAATATGCAGCAAGAGGATTAAAAGCTAAGCATTTTTTGGTGCGCTCTGGTGGCCTAGTGGTCTAGTGCACCTGGGAGCAGCCCCACATACATCCCACGGTCCCGGGTTCAAGACCCGGGCTGGGGAACAACCGACGTGAACAACTAAATAAAAATAAGTGAAGCGCTCTTCCTCCTCTCTCTTCCTGCTTGCCTGCCTACTCCCCTTCATTCCTGCCTACTCCCCTTCATTCCTGCCTGCACCTTTCCTTTAAAAATATAGAAAAGAAAAGCATTTTCATTGCTATAGTCTAGCAGGTAGAATACAGAGCAATGTTCTCATTTGTGCTGCATTAGGAGCAGTATTTCGATAAGCTTTGCCTCCAGTAAGGCAGTCAGCTGCGCTGGCCCTGGGAACAGCCATGACCCATCTTCCTGCAAATCACACCACCCTCAGCCCCGGCTGCCATCTGGTCTTGCCCCACCATTTTCCCCAACTGCAGCCGGAGCCAGAGCCTGTGGAATCATAGGCTGGGTGACATTTCTTATTCTTCAGAGTCCAGAAGTGCTTCTTGAAGATGTGCCTTGGATGTTAGGGCTCAGTGGCTGAATCACACCCTGCTAGGAAAGTCTCTTCTTAGCTGATAGTCACATTACTAAATCTGGTTAGGAGTCTGACTTTCTGAAGACAATAGAAGGGTTTTTCTTGTGGCAAATGGGATCGTTGCTCCCCCACAAACTCCTATTACCTGTCTGTCCTTTCCCTGGAATAGCCTGAAGAAATTTAATATTCACTTACAGATTATACTCTCCTTATAACATGCAGTACAGAGATTTTAATTCACTTTTCTCAAGGACATAGGAAGAGCTATTACAGTCTCAATTCTGAGAGGAGAATGCAAAGAAGATCAGAGCCCACGTAGGCTGGATGTGGGCTGATCAGCTAAGCTCACTCACTAGCCAGTAGTTACTTTTCTCTGACACACAGACTTGAGCAGAAAAACAAATCACTGTCCATCATGAACCTCCTGGTGGGAAGGGTAAACTGAGAGCACTGGATGGGGGAAGCGTGTGGGTTTACGCATCCGTCAGCCACACAAGACTGTGACTTCCTGGAGAGCAGAGCCTGTCTTGTTTCCCCCATGTAGGGAAGGGTGGGCCCTCGGGTGTGGATGCAGTGAATGAGTGAGAGACTGTCCCCAGATCTGACAGAAAACGCCTTGGCTTCCCAACAGTTTTCTTATCCTCATCTAGTTTTGCCTCCAGAAAACAGACATGGGAAGCAGCAGGCTCCTCTGTGCACTGAACTTTTAGTGAATAACAATTGTTGATTGTAGAAAATCCACCTCTTTTCCCCAATCTAATTTTCTCCAAACACCAGTTAACTAGGAAAATGTTGGGGTTGTTATGAAGAGAGAGCAGACTCATTTAGGCAATGCATATTCAATTTGAGCTGTTTGATTCAATTACATTTTAAAAATCCCTACTGTATGCCAGATGGGTGGAATAGGAAAGTAAATTATGAGAGAGAGAGAGAGAGAGAGAGAGAGAGAGAGAGAGAGAGAGAGAGAGAGAGAGAGAGAGAGAGAGGTAGAAGAAGGAGGAGGAGGAGGAGGAGGAGGAGGAGGAAGGGTGGAGACGGAGTAGTAAGTGACCAGAGTTGGGGAGGGGAAGACTCCTGAGTTGAATGTGGCCAGATGAGATAGAGCACTTATAATGCACAAACATGTAGAAAGGAATTTCAGCAGGGGAACAGCTTTAATGGAGGCAAGGACTCTCGAGTCATGAAAAAGGGCATTTGTGTGCTGCCTGGGCACAGAAGAGAGCTGGGAGTGTGGGGTGGGGCTAGGAAGGAGACGGGTACCCTTGCAGCCCAGGCTGAGACTTCACTCGGGAAGCTGGGCGGATGACCAAAGGATTACAGCAGCGCAGTTTTACCTGTGTGAGTGGCCACGTCTTCCAACTCCCCTTGACTTCTCATTCCTCACCCACCTCATATAGCTTTTATGCATCCTGGGGTATTCGCTATGTTGTGGAAAACACTGTAAGTGAAAACACAGCCACCTTAGACAATCCAGCTTCTCCCCAGAGACTTCACACAGTATAAGGAGCGAGATCACTTCCCATGTTTTGTAGTCGGCGGGATAGAGGACTTTACACGGGACTCTGAGGCCTGAAAAATTACATGCAAACTAGATGCTTACAGTTGATGTAATCTCACTAAGATCCAAAGTGGAGAAAAGAAAAGGCAGGTCACTCAAAACTGAGACAATGAACTCTTTCGGGACATGGCTTTATGTTGCCAATTACTAGTTGCAGATAATCCTGTATATTCTGGAGGTAGGGAAATCAGAGGTGGTTTTGGTCAGATGTCCTCAGATGATTGTTTTACAACTGAGGATGCAGAAGTGGGACCTACAGTGGTGACAGAACATAAAGGTCATACGCAAAATGGGCCAATGTCTTCCCCCACAATTTCTTGCTCTTGTGCTAACGTCCACACCTGCCTAGATTGGTGCTAAAAAGAGCATAAAGCTGGGGTTCTTGGATATGTTAAAGGTCAGCCTGATTTGGAAGCATGTTGGGGCTGTGAAACCTCTTACCAGGTATCACAGACTGAACTGTGTCCTCCCCAAATCCACACGTTGAAGCCCCAACCCCTAGTATGACTATATTTGGAGATGAGGACTTGCAGGTAATTAATGACACAATGGTGGGGCTCCAATGCTAGTGTCATTATTAAAGTAGAAACACCAGAAATAGCTCCATCTCTCCCCTCTCTCCTCACCCCTCCCACAACCCTGATTGGCACAGAAGAAAGGTCATGAGAGGACAGAGAGAAGGTGGGCCGTCTGCAAGCCAAGGAGAGAGGCCTCCCTGGAAAGCAGCCCTCCAGGCACACTGATCTTGGCTCTCCAGTATCCAGAACTGTGAGAAAATTAATTTCTGCTGCTCCAGCCACTCAGTCTGGTACCGTTAGCAGCCCGAGAGGACCAGCAGACCAGGACAGTCAGCACAGCAAGGCTACACGCGCCTTGCAGAATCTGGGAGCCAGAACCCAGCGGGAGTGGACCAGGAGAAACCGTCGGGCCTCTGCTTCTGAAACACACAAAACCAAAACCATCCTTCTTAGCCACACAGAACACATACATGGGCATTCACATAAAACGGTCACTTGACCGACAGGGATTTGAGGAAGTTTGAATTCCTCCTCTCGTCCCAGATTCTCATTCCTCCAGTTCTTCTTTCCAAGAGCCAACCACTGGAAAATGCCACGATGAGCAGAGAGAGGGGTGTCACTACTGAACCTCCGCTTCTTGTGCAGGGTGCTGAAAGAAAGCCTAATGAACGCCAGACTTGGGAGGAGGGAAAGGGTTCATTTATTTACTGAGTCAATGGAGACTGGGGAGACCGAAGTCTCAAATCCACCGTCTCTCTGAGAAAGCCAGCAGAGGCTAAGAAGGGGGAGTCCAAACTTGAGAGTTGCATGACCAGGAGATGTCTGTCCTCTGAGCAAGTGGCCATCTGGTCATCTCAGTTTTCAGTCACGTGCAGTTCATTTCTGAGACGCGTATTCTAATACGTGCTCAATATCTTGGGGCAGCCTGACTGACAGGCTCATTTTAAATCTCAGCAAGAAGAAATAAAAAAGCAATTACAGATTAGAGCTAACAGTTGTTTCCATATCTGCTCTGAGGGAGAGAGCTGGGGACAAAAGCAAGCTCGTTAGTCATGCTCTTAGTGGACGACACACATTTTCTTATTCTTATTTGGGGCTGCAGTTTCAGTGTGGATAACTCCCCTTCTATGCAAATGAGAAGGCTCCACTTGTGATGACCCAAATCTTGCTTTTATCACTTATCAGTCTTTTATAGAAACTGCTTTCCCCATAGATATACAAGTATTTGTTAAGCGGTGAATTATGCCCTTTATAAGAAAGTTGCACAATTTTTATAATGCGTCCTTCTGTCCTTCTGAAAGGACATGTACGCTTTTTCCATCTTTGTGCTTTAATACAATTATAAAATGAAAGTATATTCATTTTCGGCACATACACAAGGGTAGGTGTAAGATAAAATTCTTAGAAATTCTGTTCAAAAGATATTTGCATCTTTAGATATTTTATATTTATTTAGTGGAAATGGCCAAATACAGCCATCCTTCCAACTTGTAGAGACAGCAGGAGGCATTTAGTTAGCTACAAGGGTTTTCTCTCAACAGCCTCCATGTGTCTGAAGGCCGTAGGATAACCTCTCTCTGAATGTGACCGAGGGAACCCTCGAATGCTGGCCACGGGCAGGGAGCTCCGCTGACCTGCTGAGCAAGCCTTCTTTACTATGACACATGCTCCTGGAACCTGTTTCCTCTTCCACCTGCTGATTGCTTTGACCCAGCTTTTCAGATTCTTCTTAGTTTCTACCTGGGAATAGACGAGAAAGAGAATCAAACTAAAGGCTGCACTTTATGACCACAAGTTAGGGAGTGTGTCAATTTCTTTTAAAAGCTCCAGTGAAAGAGGATTGTTTTCTTGAGATAATGTTGGACGTCTTTACAGACCCTGAAGGAGCTGGGCTGCCTCCCGTGAGCCAGAGGCACTTAGCATTTTGGTGTCTGTGTTCCCTCCCAGGAGAAGAAAATCAGTGAGGACCCCTGGCATGAGTAAACTGCCAAAAAACCCAAGTGTGAGGGCTTTCCTGACTCTCAATGAAAGGGATCCCCTGGAAATGTGAGAATCAATTCTTACTAATTTTAAGGATGCTTTAAAACTCGCTTTGGTGACTCAAGGGACAGAGTGTCAGGGGGTCGGTCATTTAGTGAAACCCCACTTCTGGTCTGTTCCAGAACCACTGGGCTTTGGAGATGGTGACGGAACATGTCTCCTCTCTCCCCGGAATTAGTCGTACTTCACGTTTCTTTAACCTTTGAAATAAACATCACTTGAAATGCCTTTAGTGTCTTCAGTGGGGCTTCTTCTCCTTCCTCTGTCAGCCTCTGGCACCTCGGGGACCACTGAGGACACGACGAAGTCAAACCCCCAAGCTGAAGATGTTGGGCACATCCTGCTTGGCAGTCCTCTCAGCTGACTGTATGTGTCTGTTATTTGTTGGTTGGTATTTGATTCCTGCTGCAGATCGCGGTGGATTTTCTTCAGCAGGGCGTTCCCAGCACCCAGCCGTCGCCAGAATCTGAGAGACGCACTGAGTGTGTCAGTTATAAGCAGAGTCCATGACTGAATACAGGTCTCTGCGGGGTGGGGGCTGAAGACCTCAAACAAAAGGCAATCCTTTATTTTACCCACAAAATGGGGTAAATTAGAAATGACAACAAAAAGGACAGTCCTGAGAAGACACATGTGTGTCCCCAGATACGGAGTGAGCACCCCTTAGGTGCCTTTGGAGGGACCCCTGTGATGGAGAGACATCATCACTTTCCCTAGGAGGTGAAGGCCTGGGGAGGGAAAAGAGTGAGCACAAGGCACAAAATGACTGTGTTTCAACTGTGAAGAAGTTCTAAGAGACAACAATGATTTGCATCCAGCACTGTGAGTCAGCTGTACCAGCGGGGCCCCTCTGCTGTGAGCTGGGCCTCTTTGTCAGGAAGGTTATTTGTATCTGCAGCTGCCCAGCTGAGCTGGGATTTTACCCGGAACCCACATGGCTTTCACCGCTGACATTTAGCATTATTTGCAATGGGCCCCAGCTCCTTTTCAAGTCTGAGCAAGATACTGGGGTAATGGCAGACCTTGTCACATATAGTCATAATTCTACTCCTATGTTAACAGATCTGCCTCTACCCAGGCCTGTCCTGGGGTGCTGAGAGAAGGAGGCCCCGACTGCAGTTCCAACTTCAGTTTAACTCTGCATTCGGAAAAGCATTAAAGAAACCTTGGGAATATAGTAGACACAAAGCCAAGCTACCTGAAAATAGCACTCAGCTACAGGAGGAACACACCCCTTCTTTATGGAAAAGGATGCTGTCTGTTTGTCCTTATGTTAATATGCACAGTTTGACTTCTGGAAAGACATTCACAAAAATGCAATTCAAAAAAGCTGGGGCCCAATGCAAATTCTTGTTGTGCCCTGGTGGCTTAGCAGTTAAGCCTGTGCCCTCCAGCTGGCATAATCCACATAATCTCCCAAGGACACGGGTTCACTACATGGGGCTGGGGGAAACAACCAAGATGAACAAAAATTAGTTGCTATCTCAAAGTGGTGACAAAATGAGAAATTTTACTTTCATACTTTTCTATCATATTCATTTTTCATTATTTTTAAATAATATTCATTATTTTTATAAGCTGAAAAATGAAACTAACCTTGGAAAAAGTATACTTAGGTCTGTTAAATGATCTAAAATGTAACAAAATGCAGATTCACATTACCACGTGCCACCCAAAAAAATAGTGAGAAAACACATACAAGCAGGTGGGCTGTAGAGAAATAGAGGCTATTCCCTGCTGCGGGGAGAGGATCAGGTACGATCTTCCAGGAGGCACTTGTCAGTGTGTGCAAGAGCATTCACAAGACGTCTTCTACATGGTCCAGGATGTCTCCTTTTAAGAATCTATATTAAGAAGAGAATTAGACCAATGAGCAAAAATATATCGTCAAAATGCTCATCAGAGAAGTGTGATGATATTTTGAAGATGCAATTAGAAATAATAAATGCATGGCATTATATTGTAGAATTAAGTGATATCCAGCCAATACAAGTAATGACATGAATGTAGAGTTAAAAACATCTGGAAATGTGTTCGCTATAATGTTATACAATAAAACCAAGTTACAAAAGTTTGTGTCTGATGAATTTGTTTCTGATTAAAAAGAAAAACACACTGCACAAAGAAAGATTTAGACACTTTGTACTTGTCTATGTTCTCTAAGATCAACATGATTTACTTGTGTGATTAAAATTAAACATCAAGAGGAATATTAAAAAGAAATGTTTAAATTTTGTAAACAGCTGATGTGATCCCCCTCTTACATGTACACACACACACGCACACGCACACACCCCTTATAATAATTTGCTCCGGTTCTGGGAAAGCCTATATTACATAACCTGGCGGCAGCTTCAAAATTGCATTCATAAAAATAGCTCTAGAGAATTTATTTAATCCCATGTAATCTCTAATACAGTACTGTTTCATCACCAATCAGCTACCTTTGTCTAGAATTCCATGATCTATTTGCACATTTGACGTACTCTTTCATTGCCTTCTAATGGCTTCTTTATTGAGACTTCATGTTAAAATCCGAGGGTCACAGTGTGCAGAGAAGGGTGCATTCAGTAGGAATTTATTTTTGTTTTCAACATATGTCTTCTTTAATCTTCTTTAGGTGTGTGAGGTTGTCTCTGTGTAAGGAAAGAAAGAGAAAATCACGCTTTAAAATTTTTCATTCTGGGACAGAATGTCTAAGCTTTCAATTTATTTGATTGACTGAGTCATTGCCATTAAAAGCAAACTGCAATTTTCATTGGAATAGAAATCAGTGTGATTTAACACATTCCTTTTTATGGAAGATTGCATTTCACAGCCTATACAAATATCACAAGTGACAAAAAAAAAAAAAAAAAAAAAGCAATATCCTCACCAGTACATGATGAAATTGTCTATTTAGGTCTTTATTTTATAGAAGAAATAGAAGACATCATTGACAGGCATTGCATTCTGTAACAGAAACCTCAGAGACAAATGTGTAAAGAGTGTGGACAAATAAAGACTGAGTCATTTTTTTGCCGCTAATTCTGATAAAGATAGCTCAACAGACAATCTGCAGCTTATCCTTTGAGAATTAAATGATCTAACTCCAATATTTCTCCTTGAGTATAGTGGTAATGTTCATTTTCTCACATAATAGTTCATACCTAAAGTTTTCAAGATTTATGATCCTCAGATCATGTTCTCTTTAATGATCTGTAATTTCATTTGCAACCTCCAAGAGGCTAGAAATCAGAGGAAAAGAGTCTAAATAGAGTTGATACATTGGACAGCTTAGGTGGTAAGTTGCTATTTTATGTTAGTATTGATGCCTAGGTAGTATTTCTATTTTCAATCCTTTAGTCAAATGTTTTAAAGATTTGAGATTCAAGATAGATATAGTACTTCTCTAATGAGAATCTTGTCAATATAATAAGAAATAGCATATAATAAGAAAAAGCATAATTTTTCCTTGAAGTCTTGAATTAGAGAATCTATATAAAAATAACCATCGTCTTTCATTAAAATATGTGCCCCAATAAAAATGTTTTACTCATAAAGATCAATAAAATGTTTGTTCTTAGTCTCAGATGAAAAAGATTGCATTGTTTTCTCTTTAAAATGGAAAAAATGTTTTATTGATTTATAGACACCTGGGCAATTCAGAAGAAACAGTACCGCTGCCTTGAAGGCAGTGACCCAATCTGCAGCTTACCTACATTCTCGTGTCTGGCACTAGTGCTGTGGAGACTGAAAAACGCTATTGATGGTGCTTTGTATTTTTAATGAGAGAAAAAGGACAGACAACTCATTGGCTAAATAAAAGCATAATCGTGGGGGCAAAAAAACCAAAACAACTTCATCCCTAAAAGTCACGAGGAAGCTATTTTACATTCTCAGAGCGCGCTACACACCACAGTAAAGAGTGTTTGCCTTTATTGATATGGCCAATGGACTTTGGTACATCAGGGGAGACTTTACACTTTTCCCAATTAGTATCTGAAGGTCAAGTAATGGGCCAACTCTCAAAATGACTCATTTTATAATAAAAATTAACTTAGTGAGAATTTTTAAAGTACCAGTTGCAAAAAAATACCACATACATCTATTTATAGCTGCCATGTCTTAGTGATTTAAGTAAAATGGCAGCCAGTCATAGGCTGGGAACAGCCTGGTCCCAACTCAAAGAAATAGGGTGAGCCGACCAACTTCCCTCATGAATTACACTAAGAAACACCTAGATAAAGTATTTATTTCAGGTGGGAGATACTGAACTGAAGTATTTAGTTCAGCTCGACAGCAGCGATGCCAAAAAATGGAAATGGCTTTTCATGAGTCATGTATATGCTTAAGTTATGTGAGAACAGAAACTATGGGTAAGAAAGGAGGTTGATCAGTGGGGAAAAAAGACACTAGAATGAATGGAGGGGGAGAGAGAGAGACAGACAGAAAGAGACAGAGAGAGAGAGAGAGAGACAGACAGACAGACAGAGAGAGAGATAGGGGGAAATGGGGAAAGGGGGAGAGGAGAGAGAGAGAGAGAGAGAGAGAGAGAGAGAGAGAGAGAGAGAGAGAGAGAGAGAGAAAGGGGGAGAGAGAAGCAGGTGCCCCGAATTTCCTGTGTGAACCCTTGCAATAAGCAACTTCTGCCCTCACCCCAGGTAGCTGAAATAACTTCTGACCCTAATTATCAAAAAAGTCAAAGCACTTGTTAGCATTAAATAAAGTATATTCTATTTATACAGAACAACATTATAACCAAGAGGAGAGAGCACTAGAAGCAAACTGTCACTTGCAGGTCGTCCAGAGGACCTCTGCTCTACAGGCTGGCTCACAACCCTGTCACCTTATTCTGAGAACAGTTCTCTGCTCTTCTTTTGGGGACTGTCCTACACTCGGGGCCAGGACCCCTCCCCTCTGTGCCCACCTCTCCAAGTCGAGTCAATCCCATCCCAACACGCAGACAGACATGGTGATAATGGCCATGAAAATGAGGAAGCTCTGAGCTGTTGTCTTCTGGAGAAAACAGGGCCCGTGTGGAGAAAGAAGGAAGAGCGATGAAAACCTGGGTTCTAATAGTCTTGTAAACTTGAAAACACGCTTTCACCAAGTGAACAAGATACTTTCCTTCCCTTTCCTAAACTTTAGTGTCCTACCTATAAGATGAGGTGCTCAGCATAAGCATGATCTCGGCCTCTGAGGCCTTCTCCTCCTGATTCTCTAAACCTGTCTTAAGTTTAGAAATCAGCAGTCACACCAGCCCCTCTTGGTGGGCAGAGGCAGAGACGCCGGGGATACAAGTCTGGGGATACAACTCTGATCTTCTCACAGGCTTGGCCCTAATACCTTGCTTCGATTTTTTTCCCTGGAGAGTTTGCTATCTTTCCTTCATTGCGGGAACGGAGGTGCATTTGACCGAGGTCATCTGGTCAGTTTCTTCCAACATGAAGAGAAATAATGTTTTTCTTTTCTTTCTCTTTTTTAAAGAAATAATATTTTATTTAATTTATTAATCTTTTTAGAGCAATTCAAAAGGTGTAGTAACCCACTGAGGGACCCAACGCACTGTCAGAGATCAGAGCTACTCTAAAGGATCTTTTCCCTTAAATCTTACTACAGTTGACCCTTGAACCGCTCAGGGGGCAGGGTTGGGGGTGCTGACTCCACACCCCCTTGAAGTAAAAAAATCCAGTAGAACTTGAATCCCCCAAATCTTGACTCCAAATAGCCTGCTGTTGACCAGAAGCTGAACCAGTAGAAGGAAGTCAATTAACAGACAATTTGCATGTTACAGGTATTCTGTCTGGACTTTATTACAACAAAATAGATGGAGAAAAGAAAACGTCATTAAGGAAATAATAAGGAAGAGAAAATGTAAGCACAGTACTGTACTGTGTTTATCAACAGCAGAAGTTTACAAGCTGGGATTACAAGAATATCTCAGAAGATGGGAGTCCCTGCAGCTCAAAGCCGACTTGCAAAGGAGGACAGTCCGCTCAGTTCCTTGAAGCTGAAACAAACGGTAGCTTCTGGCTCCTCATTCAGCTCTGTTACTGCAGAGTAGAAGCTGTGCTGACACGCTGATCTTGTTTTTCCAGCTGGGTCAGCAACTCAGCATCTCAGGGAAGGTCTCCGCAGCAGGTATCAAAGCTGCAGTGAAGTCAGTACTCTCCCCTCTCCCGACGGGTCCCTCGCTGGACACTGAAAATTCCGAATACCCTGCTAGACTGCTGCCCTTACAGGCTGGACAGAGGTTTGGGGTTTTTTATTTCTTTGTTTTTATGGTCTTTGTTGACACGTTATATTCAGTCAGAAGCCAAGGAGAGGAGCTGGCTTGTCCTCCGGAAGCCCTGGAATTTTATTACCGGCTAGGAGAATGTTGTCTAAAGCTAAAAGTGAATTTTCTACTGATCTGAGCTCTCTTGCAGCCTGGCACCCTTACTTTGCACTAGACTGTGAAGGAGTGAGCCCTGTGGATGGGAGGTGGGTGTATGGGCAGAAAGCAAGTTCCCAAGATTTCATGAGAACTTCACCCATGGTGGGGCAAGTCCTTAGAAGATGAAGGAGAGGACTTAATGGGAGAGGGGTGAGGGTAGGAGGAAAATACACCACCGTTTAAGGATAAAGAAGCAGAAAAAGTAGACTGTTATAGGAACAGGGGTGAGAAAGCCTACAATGATTTGCTATCTTCACAATTTTGCTTGTGAGGTCAGCTCTGCCTAAGGGTAATAAAAACAACTGATTACTCCAAAGCGGGATCAGCAAAATCCTACTGTTCTTGATTCTTCCCCTTGGGGGAGTGGAGAGTGAGTGATCTGGAGACCCAAAGTCTTTGATTTAATTCTTCACCTGCTTTATCTCCGCATCTGTTGGATGTTTTTCCTTGTTAAGTGATTTGAGATAATCCTTGAACTAAAAACCAATGAGAATGAATTGAAATATAAAAATACTCACCTATTTCTCTGAGGAACCGGTTGGATTAATTAGGTGCTCTGTGTTATTTCTAGTTCAGTCTATTGTCTTTAGAAAAAAAATTGGAACAGTCACATATAAATAAATGAGTTATTCGCAGCACAGGGCCAGCAAGCTGCCAGAAGTGCCCTGTAGTTGTAGGGTTAGAGAATGACTTCCCTCTGCTCCTCTGGGTTCTTCTCAGATTGGCTGAGAAGTCAAATTAAATCCTACAGATTAGTAGGCGAAAAGAGCACATTTAATTTAATATAGATGGTGAATCTATGTACATGCAGATTCTAAAGTCATTGGGGCAAAATAAAGACATCTGTCCTGAGCACAGAGGTGGGATGGGTGCCCAGGGCTTCAAGGAGATAAAAGCAGGGCTCACATGATAAATAGAGGGTATCTCACACAATTCAGACCAGATGCTCTGAAAGTCAGTGTTTGCCTTTCTATATAGATGGGTTTCACCTACTTCTGATAAAAGTCTCAATTCTGGGTAATATCTCCAATTTTCACCCTTGTAGGTAGTTAAGGGAATGGTGATAGAAGTCTCCTGCGAGCCTTCAGGAACTTCATTGACCTCAGTGGGAAATAATCCACTTGACAAAGTGACATATTTTAGGAAGCCTGTTCTGAACATCTTGGGGAGGCCTATTCTTCATAGTTTCTCCGATTCTTTGCAAAGTCCTTCTACTACAGTGATGCGGGGACAGCATAGCTTGAAATCTACAGGGCAGTAGGCAGATGTATGAATAATAAACAAACTGGCAAATCCTGAAAGAGACCCCACCAGGGATCTCAATTTAGCAACCTGCAGCTAGGACACAGCCCTGAATGCTCTCAAAGTTTTTCTCCAGGTGACCTGGACACACCTAAAGCCCCCTAATGCTCCATCCTGCCTGACTGAGAAGCAGGCAGCTTAGGTCCCACACATGCACACGTGTGTATTCTCTTGATGTAAACTTTCCCCCTTCACAGGGCACCTCAACTATCTATTTCTGCTTTTAATAAATGTTCTATATGTTCCTGACCAATGATTCCCTACGAATTCTTTCTGGACGAACCCAGAGTCTCATCAACATGCATGTCTCAGCTCCCACCCACCACTGCATCATACAGGTCATCATGATTCATTATAATAAGGGAAGTCCTGATTTCCTAGATAGAACATGTTTTAATTCTTCCAACTAGAAAATAGTTCAGAACACACACTTTTTTCTTCTTCCCTCTTGATGTCTAATCTTGCTTTCAAAGCTAGTTTTTACAAATGTGCTTTGGTTTTGATTATTAATTTTACATTTTAATCTTCACAAGGGTAGAGATTTTTATTCACTTGTTATCTCCAGGGTTTGGATGATAGTAGGCAATCAATAACTACATGTTGAGCAAATGAGTGCATGAATTATGTAAGTTAATAGCATCTGGGCACCAAAAGATAAAAACAAACAAACCAGAACAACTTGGGGCCAGAGTAGAAGTGTATGACCACTCTAAAAGGCAGTATGAAGGCCCTTAGTAGAGTTTGGAAAAACGTTAATTCTGTTAAATGAAATGTCTGTGAAAGCACTTCAAAGTCATATGAATTTACTTTAATACAACTTTCACATGTCTGATCGCAATCTTATGTTTTGTTTTTTAATTTGCAACAGAGTTTGTGACTGAAGCAAAGTAGTCTGTATGATCAAAGGTGCCAAGTCACATTCTGGAGTCTGTGCTAAAGAAGCGACGTTTCCAGAAATGCCTGGAGGTCTAAAACGTTTCCAAAAGAGCAGCAGATTTGTGAACATGATAAAGTGAAGGGAGGCTTCCATGACTGAAGCCATCCCAGGGTAAGAAACCAGCAGGCAGAGAGAACCTCATTCAGATGTAGGCTAACCACTCAGCCATGGGAAGGGATTTGCCCATCAAAGCGCGAGCATCACAAGCAAAATCTCTGAAGTCCACACGAGACGTCTCATGTGGAAGCTGTGCTCATTTGGAACGAGACGTCCCATGGGTTGGCCAACCTCCACGCCGAAACCGAGCTTGGTAAATTCCCATCTGTAGGAAGGGGAGCCTCTTTGCTGAATGGATCTGCTAGGGCAGAAAGGCAAGACAATCATCAGATCTGTAGGCAGATGGACTGAGCTCGCCACAAGAGACTCCGGGTATAGGGGGAAGAGGAGCAAAACCGTCTAGGATGAAGTTGGTTTGATTTGTGTGTCTTTGGTTTCACTGATTTAAAAAAAATAAACCCATCAATTCAGTGTGGCTACATCCCTGAATTCCTCCAGGCCGGTTCCAAACGCCTGCTATGGGAACAGCTGTGGCGCGAATTCGTGGGTCTGAGTTCTTGGGCCGCCTCCAACTCCCATTGCTCTCGCCTTACAGGTCAGGGAAAGAAGTGATGTAATGCACTTAGTCCGGCCACTTTAATTACGATGGGATGGAGAGGGGGAGGAGTCACGGTCGGTGACAGGTTTAGCGCATGACTCGCCGCAGGGATGCAGGAAACAAAAACATCCACTGCCATTGGCTGCGTCCACTTCCGCCCGGGTACCAGCGCGGAGTCGGGAACCTCGAAACACATTTCCTGGGAAGAGGGTGGCGCCAGCTGGCCGCGCGGCCGCCGTAAACACTCGCGCACACGCCCCCCGCGGAGGCGGGCCGGGCTCGCGGCTGCAGGGGCGCGGGGCCGGGTGCCGGCCGCACGCTGCCCGGACGGTCCCCGCAGAGCCGGCCGCGGAGGCGCGGAGGCGCGGCGGCGCGGCGGCCGCGGGAACGGGCGCCCCCGAGCTCGCCGCCGCTGAGCCGCGCTGTCGTCATTCATTCGCGGTGACCCCAGCGTCCTTCCTGCGGGGAGCCGGACGCCGAGCGCCCGCGCGCGGGGACCTCGCGGCTGCCAGCGGCCGATCGGGCGGGCGGCGCGGAGCTCGGGGGCGCGGCCCTGCGGCGGGTGCCGCCCGAGCGCCCCTCGGCCTCCGCGGGCCGGCGGGGCAGCCGAGCGCCGGCCGGGGCGTCAGCGGCGCGGGCTCGCGGAGGATGCGGCTCGCCGGCCGCGCCCTCGCCGGCCGCCCGCGGGGCTGCGCTGTGGCCCGGGCGCCCGGCCGCCCCTGGTGAGGTGACGGCCGCCGCACCCAGGGGCGCGCGGGCCGGGTGCGCGCCTCTGCGCGCCGGTGCGGGACCCGACCGCGGCCTTTGTGCGCCGCCCGCGGCGGGAACATGTGGGTGAACCCCGAAGAGGTGCTGCTGGCCAACGCGCTGTGGGTCACCGAGCGCGCCAACCCCTACTTCATCCTGCAGCGGAGGAAGGGGCACGCGGGCGACGGCGGCGGCGGCGGCGGGCTGGCCGGTAAGGACCCGGCGCTGCGGCGCCGCCCGGGGCCCCGGCTGCGGCGCCCGAGACGCCGCCCGCTCCCCCGGGGCAGGCCGACGCGCCCCGCGGAGAAGCGCGGCGGGGGCCGGGAGCTGGGAGTCGGGCTGTGAAGGAGACGCTGCTGGTGCCAGCCGGGCGCTGTGGGGTCTGGGCGTCCCGGCGGCCGGTCCGTGGGGACCTGATGAGCGGGGCGGTGCGCGGGGCCGGGCGGGGACAGTCAGCCCGGGTAGGGACTGCGGTGCTCGTCTCGCTGCCTGCCCCTGTGTGCGTGCAGGGCGGTGCATGTTGACTTCGTTCTCTACCGGTGAGGGCTGCATCAGGTATGAATGCTCTTTTGTTTCCAGGGGGCTGTCAGTGGGGAGCTGGTGTGGTCACTTCCTCCTTTCCTTAGGACCGAAGAGAATGAATAAGCAACTAGGGATTTTCTGTTGTTGTCGCACCACCTGGGACCTAAAACACATCGCGTTTTCTGACCGTTGAAATAAGGCTCCTGCTTTTCAGCGATTTCAACTCCATCTCTTTTCCCCAGCCCCTCACTCGGTGTAATTAGCACTTTGACTATTACTAAAGGCAGGTCATCATTCTTGATGGTCACATCGTCAGACCCATAGGGTGGATTAGAAAGCTCTTGCTTTATTAACTGATTTGCTCGGTGACAGGTTACATATAATCCGGAACTCATCTCAGACTAGAGAAATTGAATCGTCCCCTCTTCCCGGTAGAAAAACAGAACAGGAATACTTTTTACAATGAAAAAGTTAGCAGAAGGAATTGGAGAGGTTTACCCAAGAAACTGCAGAAGGTGAACTTTGACCTCTCCAGAGTTCAGAGTATCTCCCCCTCCAGGAACCTTGAGTGTTAGGTCAGTTCTCCTTTACAAAATGCCCGGCTGTGCACTGAAAATCCTTGCTGTAGCATCTCTTTAATTGTGAGCTAATTGATACTCGAGTTTTCTCAAGATTAAAATTCAAGTGTCACCGATTGGAAAGGTCTTGTAGGCAGCCTCTTGGTGATCTGGCTTTTCTGCGCTTTTTCTGTCATGAAGAGAAGGCAGTCCACAGAGCTCCCATTGCGGTTCTGAAAATTCTCATTCGTGGCCTAGAAACGGAGTCTTCCAGTTCATTTTATGGACAATGCCTGGCCATATACGTTGCTATGTAGCATGTGTGTCTGATATTGGGATACGCCTAGATTCTCTCTAAGTGTGAAATAGCGTTGTAGTGCAGGGTACTAACAGAGCATTTCCAGCCTGGGGTTAGCCCTCCAGCACCGTGGAACTATGAAGTGTTTATTTTCTGGAGTCATTTGCAATAGGATATGAAACATTCAGAGAGGCAGAGCTCTCTTTTTCTATTTAACATTTTTACTGTGTTCCGATCAACTTTTAGAGTTTTAAGGAACTCCCTTCCACTTGGAATCCCATCTTGGAGGACTTAATCAGATAAAGTAGTTATATCTTTTTAATTGAAAAATGATAGATTTGTACCTACTACTACAACAACTGATATTATTGTCATGAGCAAAAATAACCCTGCCGACAAAGGTGATTTTCAATATACACAGAGAAAGTGTGTTCTGGTAGATTGGTGCCTGTTACATCACATGTCATAGGAACTGTTTAGAATGTATAGGATATTCTAGTCCTTGCGTGAGTTTACTCATGCAGTCATTGACTCACTACATCACTTAATCCATGTTTGTTGGGGTCTGTGTTATGGAAGTCAGCTCTCGTGGGAGACGACAGATTTGATCAAATAATGATATAAATAAAATAAAATCGGCACTCTGCAGGCCCCGGTAGAAAACAGAATCCAGCCTAATTCAGAGGAGAGTTTTGTGAAAAGATGTCTTGGGAAGATGGAGGCAGGTTTTCAGAACCAATGGAGGGTGCAGCTGCAGGAGCCCCGAGGGCCAGGAAGGATATTCCCATAAGCCCTTGTGGCAAGACAGATCACAGCAGGAAGGGCGTGGGAGGCCCCCTGTTTCCCCCGCCAGCTCTGTGTCGCCCCTCTGGGAGCCCTTGGAAGCCAGCCGTGGTGTCTTAGTGATCTGGACTCTGGGGATCAGCCTCCCAGGGGTGCTCTGGGACCAAAGTGCAATGACCAGCACATCAGCAGGAAAGGAGCATGATGTCGGTTTCCCGTCGGGGATGAGGTAAGAAGCATGGACAAATTCCCCCAAGAAAGTAACACTTGAGACCTGAAGAAAGGGAAAGGCCTGTGAGACCAGAAGGGAAGAGCGCGCGTGGGGCATCCATTATGGGGGTGTCTGGAAGCTCTCAGAACCTGGGTGTAAATATGCAGAGTCAGGACCAGTGCCCTGCTGCCTACTCTGCAAATGGATGACAGTCAGTGGGACACTGGGTCACTCTGACTAGGAGCCTGCAGGTGTGGGTGCTAAGAGGGTGGAGCACAGGCTACAAAAATAGTGAGCCACAATGAGGACACTGGCCTTTTGTTTGTTTGTTTTAAGTGAAGCTATTCCTCTCTCTGGGTCTAGGCAGTGAGCAGAGGTGGCAATGCAATAAAGTTTGCTATTGTAGATGCATCTGATCTTTTAACGCCCTTTGCCTGAGATTTCATGTCCATACAGAAAAGGGCACCCATGTTTAGAGTGCAATAATGTGTATCACCTGTAACCAACTCCAGGATAAATATAGAACATTTCCAGGGTTCCAAAATCCCCCTGAGGCCCCTCCCCAGCCACTGTGCTCACCATCCCCCTAAGGTTAAGGAAACTCTCAGGTTTTTTGGCAAACCTGTCCTTGCTTTTCTTCATCGTTTTTCCTATGAAGGGAAAATCTCTAAGCATAATATTTTGGTTTTGCCTGTTTTTTGTTTTATTTTGTGTTTTTGAGCAAGGAATGAAATGGAAGCATGGAGTTTGTATTCATTTTGCGTCAGAATTCTTCGCTCAGTTGTTTGTGGTATTTATAAATGTTGCTTGTGACTATGGCTAATCTATACTGAAAGTGATGCGTGAGCCTTTCACGATCATTTATGGTGGGCATTTGGATGACCCGTCTTGGGGTATCATGAATAAGGCGACTGCTCATTCTTGTGTACATTTCTTGGTGTCTTTGGGCATGCACTTCTATTTGGTCTAGACCCAGGCGAGGAACTGCTAGCTCAGGAGTTATGTGTCTTATCAACTTTAGTAGATAATACCAAACTGTTTTTCAAAGTAGAGGCAGTCCCCATTTTTTGGAAGTCCAAGTTTTGTCATTTCGCTTTTACGGGAGACCTACATTAGTTCCTGGATTCAGAAACTGAAAGAAATGCAGTGAGGATTTATACTTCTATGATGAAAGGCAAAAAGCTAATATTCGTTGTTTGTACAGACAACAGTGCTTTTAGGAGAGTAGAACTTCCAGCTCCTTCTCTGGGAATTGCTTTCTCGAGTTCTGTATTCATCACAGCACTCTTGCCTTTACTGTATGTTCATGCCATCTTAGGCTTTTGTGTGTTATTTGCTCTGATTTGGTAGATTATTGTTGGGGATCCGGGAGTGCTCAGAAAATCCCCATGTAATTAATGGTGATTGTTTCTTTACAGGGGTTCCGCTTGGGGAGATTTCATAGGGACACTACTTTGGGATGGGAAGGGAGGCTGTCCTGTACCAGTCTGCTCCCGCCAGTCACGCATGGGGTTTTCCTTGTCTCTGTAACCTCGCCAACACTCAGTCTTTGTCGGTTTGGCCCATCTGGTGGTTTCGCAGTATTGTGCATTGTGGGGTTAATTTGATTTTTCCCTACTGATGAGGTTGAGCTCCTTTTCCTGTTTTTCAGTCACTTAAAATATTTTGTCGCATGATTGTTCAAGTTTCTTTCCCGCTTTTCAATGGGTTGTTTGTCTGATTTTAAAAAAGGCAAACCTGATTTGTAGGCATTTTAAATACATTCTGATATGAACTTATTGTAGGTTATATAACTGGCAAAAATCTTTGTTTTGTCGTTTGCCTATTCCTTCTCTTAAGAATGGGCGATTAATTTTTATGTTCAAATCCTTTATAGATTCTCTTTTCTACCTGGTGTTTTGTTGTGCCCTGTTCGCCTTTTCCCTGTTTTGAGGTTATAAAGATAATTGTCTTTATCATCTTCTGGAAGTGTTGCAGTTTTAGCCCTCAGATTTCTATTTAGAGCTCACTGGGAATTAACTTTTGCATATTGTGTGAGGCAGGGCTTAAGGTTTTCTTTTTCGAAGTGCTCAAGGGCACCCATTTGCCCAGCATGACTTAATGGTCCGATCACTGGGTTCCGGCTGTTCTCTTGTGCTTTCTCCATCCCAAATCCCATGCCGGACAGTGAGTCCATCTGCTCTCTTGTCTGATACCACATTCTTGCACCTGTACCAACACCACACTGTAATTTTGTAAGAAGAGGTCATTGTCTGTATATTAAGTCTTCTCATATTGTTCTTTAAGTTTCTTGGCTCTTCTTTGCCTCTTACGTTCATGCAACATTTTTGAATCAGTTTCACCACAACAAAGCAATAGCAGCAACAAAGACTGACTGAGCTTGCATTGAGTTCATACGTTAATGAGGTCAAAATTACTATCTTTATACTATCAAGGCTTCTGGTCCATGAACATGGTATGCTCCTCCATTTATTTAGCTCTTTTGACATATCTTTCAGTGATAGTTCATAGTTTTCTGTACAGAGGTCTGAAATACCTTTCATTAGATTTATTCCTAGATATTTTTATACTCTTTCACTCTGCTATACGTAGTAAGTCCTCACTTAACATTGTCAGTAGGTTCTTGGAAACTGCCTTTAAAGGAACAATGTATTATAATGAAAATAGGTGCTTGAATAATTCCATTTTATTCAGTGTCAGCAGGATTTTTCTTATCAGTGTGATAACGAAACAGTGTTGAACAGAAGTGACATTGCTTGAGGACCTGGTATATTCTTTTTTAAATTTCATTTTCTAATTCTGTTTTGCTGATTTATAGCAATAGTTGTTTTTATATTGATTTATATCCAGAACCTACGTAGTTTATGAATTCTAGTATTGTCTCTGTAGATTCTTTTGTATTTTCTACAAATATAATCATATCACCTGAGAATATGGACAGCTCCATTTCTTCTTGTGATTCCTAATATTTATGCTTAATTTTTTTTTTGGCTTTTTACACGAGTTAGTGTTTGTGTCCAATTTTGAATAGATGTGTTCTCTACATATCCTTATTCATTTCCACTTCTCAAAGTGGTGATTTTTATAGATCTATTTTTATACTTTAAGGTGTTTTTTTCATAGTTTATCAGAATTTTAGTTATGTTAATGCCAAATTAAAAAATGTTTTCTTATATGTATTGAGCTAATCATATGATTTTTCTCTTTTGTTCTGTCAGTGGAGTGACATTAATTTTCAAGTGTTTAATCAAATTGCATTTTTTTTAATTTTCCAAGTTGGCTGTGTGATATATTAGTTTTTTCTGTTTATTACCATCACTTGCTAATTATTTAGGATTTTTGCATCCTTGCCATTTATTAGATTGGCCTGTAATTGTTCTTTTCTTTAATAACATTCTTATCAAATTTTGGTATCAAGATTATACCGGCCTTAAAAATTAAGTTAGCGGGTACTCACCCTTTGGGTTGTTTTCTGTAAAAGTGGTGGCAGGGTTATGTCATCCTGGTGTGAGTGCCGAATTCTGTGGTGAGGATGTGTCACCATGGAGTTTTCTCTGTGCAGATATTTTAAGTTACAAATTCAGTTAATGTCTGCAGAATGTAGGGTGAGCTCCCCTTTTTATTTCTGACATTCATGCATTCCCTTTCTTAACTTGTCTAGAAATGTATCAATTTTATGTCATTTTTAGATCAGTTTTTAAGCCTGTTGACCTTTCTCATCCTTTATTTATTTCCGATTAATTGTTGCACTTTACTACTTTTGTCTTCGGGTATAATTTTTTTAGTTGTTCACATTGGTTGCCCCCACCCCCACCCCACCCCAGGTCTCAAACCCGGACCGTGGGGTGCATGTGGGACTGCTGGGCTCCAGAGCAAGCTCTCTACGTGTGATTTCTACTGAGTTCACAGTCCTTTTGCCCCTTGAAAAAGTAAAAACTGTGAATCACATCATAGTATCAGGACCATTTATCTATAAAAATGATGTATATTCTATCTAGAATATATAGTTTACATATGTTATAGAGTGTAATGTATAGACATATACTTTGCAGTGATATATTTTAATATGCTATATATTTATATTTTAAATATATATCAATGTATAAATTATGTATTTCTATATATTTGTACAGAATACATGATCTCTCTCTAAATATAAAGAGAAAAGGTGGCCCTTCCCTTGGCTCTCACCCCAGTCCTCTCCCTAGTAACCCCAGCTTGTGATTCTGTCATTTGTGAGGTGAGAACAGGAGGAGGGAGGAAGGGGGGGAGGAGAGGGGAGGGGAGGGGAAGGGGAAGAGGAAAGGGAGAAAGTTCTGTGTTGACTGGCAGAGCTTCCTGAATGAGCAGATCCAGGAAGAAAAAGGGACAAAGGGAGGAATGTAGAATGCACTTAAAGTTGCTGATCAAAACCTTCCTTCTCCAAAATAGCCTGACGATTCGACTTAACTTTGTCAGCAGCCTAAACAGAGAGCTAGCCCTCTGATTTGGCAGCTGCCTTTGCAAATGCCAGGCTCTGTCTCTCTGGTGCAAGTTAGTGAGAGCTGCCCCTGACCGGGTGGGGCCTCAGGGAGGGGCACGGTGCTGGACTCCTAGATGCTCCCTGCATTTTACATAGCTTAGCTCATAGACTTCTCACCACCATGATGATAGGGGGAGATCGGAAAGGGAGAGGAACCCCAAATCACATCTTGGAACAGATGGGGCTGGGAGTTGAATGCAGTTGTCTACTTACTGAGGGATGGAAGGAGAGAGACTAGCACCAGTGAGGGGAGGCGGAGAACACCAGATATGTAGAGAGCACCCCTGGCTGCTCTCATCCTGCCTGTGGCTTCCTCCCAAGGCACCTTGAAGCCCAGGCCCAGACCCAGACCTCCAGGTGGGACCTGCTATGGCTGCTAGCATTCCAGTGCCACGTTCCAAATTACAAAGCCCTGGTTTGTACAGAGACAGACGGGCTCTTGTGTGCAGGCCTGGAACCATCGCACCATCTAGACCCCATCTGCATCAAGGGGTCCTCTCCGTACATGATGACGGTAAGCAGAGGGGACACATGGTGTCCCTAGGACAGAAAGTCACCTCCAGTTCTGGAAGTTCTGCAAGCTAGTAGTACGTTTTGTCTCCCACACTTCCTGAGACCATTGACAAATGCCCGGGAGATACCGAAGTCAGCCCAGATCCCATAGCAGCAAGGGGCTGCAGCTCCGGGTCAGCCAGGTGGCGACCCAGATGCACAGGACGCTGTACTGCTGTAGCCAGGGGGTTGCTGGAGACCACTCATCTAGGCTTTGTACTAGAAGATTCTGCCCTGCGGCAGGCTGGCACAGCATCCTGGCATGTCTGCGGTAGGCAAGGTGGGGCAGGCGAGAGGAATTTGGTGCATTTTTGAACTGCACCGAGTCAGCTCATGATGAGTTTATCAGACCTAACCCCGCAGAAGTGGAGGAAGATCTGTATCTAAAGATTTATGAGTAATTAGTCAATCAGGAATTTGTAATGTAGGAACATTGTCAAGAGGTCAGCCAGAGAATTATGAAGAAGCCTGTGACTACTTTTCTCATTTTTTGGATTCCTCTCCCATTGAGTGTGTTTCTAGAGTATTCAGAGGTCAGCCTGGCTTTTTTTTTTAAGGAAAGGTACAGGCAAGAATGAAGGCGAGCAGAGGCAGGCGGGAGAGAGGAGGAAGAAGCATTTATTTTATTTAGTTGGTCATCTTGGCTGTTTCCTGTCCCGGCTCACAAACCAGAGCCCTTGGGATGTATATGGACTGTGTCAGCTGATGGACTTAACTGCTAAGCCACCAGGACGCGCCAGTCTGTCAATTTTTAAAGGGATTCTGCAATTGCCACCAGCTTTTGATTTGCTTCAAATGACAGCTCACAGTTTTGTTGTTAGCTTTCCTAGCTGTGTCATCTGTTCAAGAGATTCTTTAATTTGTCATCCCTGCCCGTGGGAGGCCTGGACTGGAAACTTTCCTTGGGATGAACCAACTTTTCTACTTTCTGTTGGAACCAGCGAGCACAAAGCAAGGTGAACACATCTGGTCCAGAGGACTTAGAAGTGCACCCTATCTTTTCAGCTCTCTTACTCTTGAGACTTGCTGAGTAGATGTTTTCTAGAGTGAAGGTCAGTTAGTACAGTTCGAACTTCCTCTGTTTACACTCTAAACAAAGCATGAAGTGTTTCTCTCACGCAGCGTTTTCCCAATTACTTACCTTTAATCTTTCTTAAAGAGGAAAACTTGACATTTCTGTAGTACCACTGAATTTTGTAAGTTAATTTTGTTCAAGGAAAATTGCATCATAACATTAGATACGCTGAAGGGTTGCATCATTGTCATCAATATCTGCAACAAATGACTTTTTTTTTTCTTTTTTTTAAAGGAAAGGTGTAGTCATGAGTGAAGCTGAGCAGGAAGGCAGGGAGAGAGGAGGAAGAAGTATTTTATTTTATTTTTTTAGTTGTTCACACTGCTTGTTTTCTCCCCCTGGACCTGGGACGTGCTCCTTCAGAGGTGATAGACCCAACCACTGCTCCACCAGGGTGCACCCAATAAATGAACTTTTTAATCTTTGTGTTAATCTAGGAACCGAGACAGTGTCTAATAAAAATAATCAACACTTAACAGGTTTCTGTTTTTAATAGTAGAAATCATTACTCCCTTTTACTCCACTGGCATTTTATAACGTATCTGATACTGTAAGAATTAAATACAAGCTACATTGTTTCTAAAAGTATCTATAATAAATTTTCCAATCTGTGGGGTCGTAAGCTAAAAGCCATCGCTGTCATTGTGATCCTGTTACTAATGCTTAATTCTTTAAGTTAATTTTGCAATTAGCGTAGAAAGTAGATAAAGGCAAAGGAACATTTTCTGAGAACTTTTCATTAGTCTCTCATTTGATGTTAGTAACAAACCCATAGGTGATTCTGTGTCCCAGAATCCAATGAAAATACTGAGTGGTCAGAGAAGTTGAGGTACTTACATACGGAGACTTGGGCTTGGATTTGTATTTAGGCTGGAGAATTTGGAAAGAGAAGGGTACCCAGATGGGGAGCAAGCGGGGAGGAAGAGGAAATTGAAATGCATGCTTAAGAAGGCTGCAGGAATCTGAGCAAAGGGAACCTCAGTCCCAGCACTGCTGAGACCCGTGTGTGGAAGGGGGCAGGCAGAGCAAGTGCGCCTTCTGTGGCTGATGTGATTGTTGTGATGTCAGAGTGTCTGTCACGGGTTATGATGACACCATTCTCTCCGAGGGAGGAAGTCCGAAAGCTGATTTCCTAAAAATGGCCTCCAGACTCTCCCCATGTCCAGCCTTCCAGTGACGCTGTCACGGGAGTCCTTCCTAGTTAAATAATTAAGAGGCCTTGACCTTGCTGCTGGAGGACCAGCCGTGGGGAAGGCCTGTCAGTAGGAAATTCCACAGCGAAGCGCTTCCACGTGTCTTGTGAGTGAGGGAAGTCATGGTCTCTGCTACCAGGAGGAAAATGTTAATTGAACGTGCTCTTTTGATAAAATTTGTGTCAACTGTCATGAATATTTTCTTGATTTGGTGTCTGCTGCTTCTTTCTCTGTGGATATAAAATTTTTATTGAGCTTTTTTAGGGTCGTAACTATAGTTTGGCTCCGCACATGCCTTTCTGTTTTAGAGATGCTTACACTGGATTTCTGGATGTCTTTGAATCGCCCCCGCTTATAGACAAGATTCCGAAATTTATTGAGAATGTGCGTTTTTCAGGTCCTGAGACGGGTCACCACGTCCCGCCATGGCGCCTTGAGGCGTCCAGACCTGAAGAAGGGAGCTCAGGGCTTAAGCTGGTGCCTGGAGCACAGTCTGCCTGCAGCCCAGGGACCAGGATTCAAGTCCCGGGGCCCCGGGGAAACCTCTAAAATGAACAACCACAGTGCTTCTTCCTCCTCTCCCTGCCTGCCTGCCTGCCTGCCTGCCTGCCTTCCTCTTAAAAAATGAAAACTTGTAAGAAGTCTTATACCATTTTCAGGTAACAATGTTAGCCTTCCAGCCAGTTAAAAATGTTGGGTTTACTCTAAAGTGTTTAAGCAAGAGGGGTATATCACGGTCGTTGAACATAGTGAGAAAAGTGTTGGCACTTTTTTTTGTTTTTTACTCATATTCTGATCCCTTGGGGGCTCTTCAACGGCAGGTGTCTGCTCCTCATTGGGGAGGATGGGGGTGGGGGCTGCAGGGAGGGGCCCCACACGCATCTGGGATGAGGCCCAGTGTTTCCCCGCTGCCCCTTCTCTGGTGATGCCCCTCACGGGGACATCTGCAGGATGCTGTCACGGAGAGCGTGTGCGCCGACTGGTTCTCCCTGTCATCTCCTTTCCCTCAGGTGAATGGAGGGAAGAAGGGGTCAGACACCCCACTTCCCTTCCCCATGTCCCAAGTCAGCATTCAGCATCATCAGGGCAGGCCTTCAGGGTGGTCTGGGTGCTTGTTCCAGACCGTGCTCCTGCCCCCCTAACCCTTCTGTGTGCCAGTCCCCAAGACAAAGCTGCACACCCTCTTTCTATCTGCTCTCTGTCTTGTGACCAGACTGCCTCTCTTCTCCTATAAGATGCCGCTCTGAGCTTTAGGACAAGTGCCTCCTACCTGCTGGCCCTTTACCTGCACTCACTGCTTGTCTGCCCTCTGTCTTCTGCCCTCTGTTTCTCCTTCCTTCAGACCCCTTTTCCCTTCTTCTCACGGCTCCTAGCTTCACGGGAAACTCCATAGAGTTTTCATAAAGGCATTATTTAGGTTTGTATTTGAAAAGATGCCTAAATTGATAGGTTGTTCTTGAGTCCCTCTCATCTTGTCCATATTGTTCCCATTTCAGCGTGTGCTTGACCAAGCAAGTGCCCTCTGACTTCTTGTTGCAAGTTAAGTAACTTGGGTTGTACCCTGTAGAGGAATCTCTGTCATTTTTTGGGCGGGCACGTCAGGTGAAGGTCCGTTGTGTGGGATGGATGGAAACTAGATTCTGGAGGGCATGGTCATGTTGTACCTACAGACGTCAAAATACAAAGCTGTCCTCCTAAAACCTAAAGAATCAAAACAAACCCTTACATTATGAGACCAGAGTGGTGGTTGTACCGGGGTGGGAGTGGGCCAGTCAGCTGAAGGGGTCAGCTGTATGGTGGTAGATGGAACCAGATTGGGGTGGGGTCATATGTGGCAAATGCAGATGTCAGACTATCATGCTGAGCTCTGACAGCGATAGAATGTGATAACCAGTGTTACTTACATAGACATTTATACATAATAGAAGCCCACATATGTGTATATGTATATGTATGTGCGTGTGTATGTATTATATGAGTTGTGACCAGTTCCCTGCCCCTCTTCCCACTTTCTTTGTTCCAGTGAAAACTTTCACAAAAAGAGACTCCTCTTACAGTTTCATTTTTGGTGGACTTTTTCAGTATCACAGACACACTGGGTATTACAGTTATACTAAACTAAAGCAGGTGTGCTTCTAGAAGCCACTTGCAGTTTTTTATTTTTGGTGTGCTTAGAACCCACTTTTTGAACAAATGTGTAAATGAGCACCAGGGTGTTAGATGTCCTTAGATGCATACCTTCCCCCCTTGCTCTGCCTCGCCAGCTAGATCTTTGTCTGAAAGGGCCCATAATGCTTACCCCAAATGGGAGTCTTTTCAATTGTTTTAGTTAATAGGGTCGTCATCTTTGGAAGGGTCTTGGAAATGTCCTTCCAAAGACATGCGCAAGTCAAGCAAGTCAAAGAGCTTCTGTCCCTATTTGAGATCTTTAGAGCAGGTGGAGTTCACACAAAAAAAATTGGGTTTTTATCTTTCAGTGTAAGTCATGTTTGCTGTCAAAGTTGACACATATTTGGGGGCTGGCATATTTAAGGACTTTCTGGAATAGAAGAAGATCCATGTCTTCTGCATGTGTGTTCACGGTCCTTCCCTTCTTTGAAGCTATTTTTGATTTGAAAATGGGGATGGTTCCCCCTGGCCACCTCACGTTTATTGATACTGAAAAGCTTTGAAAGTCGAAAACATTCATCAGGTTTAATGTGGTATTAGGGGGTCTGTGTTTCCAGGGGAGTTCACGCTCACCAAGGAGCCAAGATCAGGAGCAGCCAGTGACTACATCAGGAACTCTGGGAGCAGGTGCCCCCTGGAGGCGCAGGCGTTACGTCCGCGGCTGTTTTGGTGTAGTCCATACAAAGCTCAGAGACCCAGGTCAGGAGAACAACCAAGATAAACAACTAACTAGATAAAAAAAAAAATTGTTTCTTCCTTCTTTCTCTCTGCCTGTTTGCCTACTCGCCTTCATTCCTGCCTGCTTCCTTCTCTGAAAAAAATATTCTGGGAGCACCTATTAGCTTGTCAGCAGCGTGTTCCTAGTAAAACTGTAAATAAAGTAGCCTTGTGCCCAAGAAACAGATAGTCATTAGAAAAAAGGAAAGGAAAGGAAGACGAGGGAGAGGGAGGGAAGGAAGAGATGAAAAGGGAAAAGAAGAGAAAGGAAAAAGAAAAATGTTTGGTTGATAGTGACTGACCAGGCTGGTAAACGGTCAGGGTGTTTGTTTCTTAAGTCTAAGTGGACCTGACTAGTCCCTGTTTCTTTGAAATAGCATAATGCCCAGTTTTTATATCACACACAGAGTGAAAGTGCAGGCTCACACACCTTTGACTCCATCCGACTTGTTAGGATCTCATTCCAGGACAATGTAGGAAATAGAGAGAAAAAGCTTAACTGTTCCTGGGGGCCTTTTTGGTCCTAATTGCCCAGGTGGAATTGGGAAACACACGTGCAAACACATAGTAAGAATGTGCTGCTGTTTAAAGATGCAGGGCGGTTTGCTGAAATTACCAGGGAAAATGAAGACTCGGGTATTCAGTAGCAAAC
Organism: Solenodon paradoxus; assembly: GCA_004363575.1. Taxonomy (NCBI): domain Eukaryota; kingdom Metazoa; phylum Chordata; class Mammalia; order Eulipotyphla; family Solenodontidae; genus Solenodon; species Solenodon paradoxus. The sequence continues at coordinate 16,933 of RJWH01002763.1, read as the reverse complement.
TTACAGACCCCCAACCCCTGAAAGATGTAGAAAACATCTCAGAAGAGAAAGAAATCTTCCTGGAAAGGCTTTTCCTTATTTTCCTGGACAAGTCTGGTCCTGATACCACTTAAATCAAAGAGGGATTAGTATCTGGATTTTTAATAACTCTTGGCATTTTATACTCAAGTAATTATTTTTGAAGGGGAGTGAAGGAGGGAATAAAGGGAATGGGGCATTGCCTGTAAAGGTCAATTTTTTAAAGTGTTAAACACTTAGGAATATTCTTTATTGCACAACGAAGTATCTTTTTCCTGGTATTTTGAAACTTGTATTCCTCTCAGTCTGTCTTGTTTTTCCATCTTTATTGGAGATGGTTATGCTTATAGAGATACTTTCATTTCTAGAACAGTGATTACCATCTTTTGTTGTTTTTATTTTTAAAGGAAAAACGGTACCTTTTAAAGGTACAGATGGGAATGAAGGTGAGTAGGCAGACAGGAAGACAGGAGGGGATGAAGCACTTTTCAATTTTTGTTTAATTGTTCACATTGGTTGTTGCCCTGGCCATGGGACTTGAACCTGGGGCCTTGGAATGTCTGTGGGACTAGGCCACCAGGGCACACCCCATTGCAGTATTTTAAGAGTACAAGTGATAAATGGAAATGGCGGTCAGCTCCAGTGTTAGGAGACAGTGGGAAATGATGGGGACCAGGGAATGGTTGGGATGTCCATGAATTATGAAACTAGCTGCAAAGGCTATTACCTACACTGATATAAGGAATATTCTCTTACATGATGTCCCCAGGAGGCATAGTATAATTTGCAAATACATACTATCAGTTAGATTGCAGCCATAGGGATGCCCAGTCTCTCATATATATTCAACATGACTGGAACTGGTGTTGCTGGTTCAAATCATATTTTTCACAGAAAGCCTATTTTGGGGCAGCAGTGGGGGAGTTCTGAGGCTGGGTGGAGTCTTTTGCCCTGGAAAGACTTGAATTTATGTTGAAACAGGATTTCACTGGGAGTGGTGTGGCTGATGTTACCTGAGCGAGGTGCTTCCTATGTGAAGAAGTTTGCAGTTGTGTGAAGGTATCTGTTAGTGTTTGGTCTTTCTCCGAACACGACCGTGAGGGGTGCCTGACTAGGACAAACAGCTGTGCATGGAGATCTGCTGTCCTGGAAGTCAGCCAGAGAAGGCCAAGCTATTCTCTCTCCCTTGCTTCTAAATCCCACTCCCCTTTAATAACTTAGAACCCATTAGACAGCATCCATTATTCATACATTCATCAATACTCTTTTGACTTTACACTTTTAACGGGCAGCACCTCTGGGGCAGTAGTCCGTGTTTAAGAGTGTAAACTCATGGTTAAGAGCTTGGCTTTTGGAGTCGCTGCCTGAGCAGGCCCTGCACCAGGCTTCAGGCACTAGAAAAAAGGTATCCCTTCCAAGCTGAGCCACTGGGAAGGTACAGCCTCCCCCAGGGACCCCCGCCCCCCAGGTAAGCTAGCTTTCAGCACCCCTAACCCTCTTATGGGGGCGATTTATGCACCCCCTGCTCTGATATGGACAAGAGCCCCTACTTGAGTTTGGAACCCACTTCTTCCTTTCAGGTTGGTGTGACTTGAGGCAAATTGTATTTCCCTGCCTCTGTCTCCTCATCTATAAAACAAGGGTACACGCAGCACCTGGCCATGGGGAGTTGTTTGCATTTATGAAGAAGCCCCGAGAACAGAGCAGTCCCCACAAACACCTGCAGGGCCTGGCTGGCCTCTTGAGGGCTGCCCGTGAGAAGTGAGGGTTGGGGTTCCAGCCCTGCCCCACTTTGGTTGGTGATGGTTTCCAGGACCTCACTAAGCCGAGCGAGCAGTGGCCGTGCTTTTGACCGGATCCAAAGCCGCAGCTCAGGACACTGCGCTTCATGGTGCGGTGGGAGGGGAAGAGGATGGGTGAAAGGAAGGCCTGACTCCGAGTCCCAGCTGTCCCAAGTTCATTGTTTTCACAGTCATATGAAATAGATGGAATAGAGAAAAACAAGACCCATTGAGGAGCTGAAGATCCAGCGCGTGTGAAGCGAAGGCGCTGGTGTCCCCTGCAGACGTCTGTTTGGTTTCATGGCGGGCCAGAAGGCTCCACAAGACAGTGAGCATCCTGCAGCCCTTTCACCTTCTGTGGATCAGTCGCTTTTAGTGGTTTTCAAAGGCTTTGTTTTTTAATGCTTCAGTCAGAAGAAAATGTCTGGATTTTGCAGTCAGTTGTCAGAGTGATGAAAGACCCAGCAGGGGACTATGTGCCACCAGCTGAGTGCTTGCTGAGAGCCCTGCAGTAGCACCTCCCATTATTCTTTCATGGAGGAGGGTCCCGGAAGCAGGCACAGCAGAAGTGTTTGAGCGAGGCTATGTGATCCCCGGCAATCTGTCCCCGCTTTCCCCTTCCATCTCTGGAGCCTCAGAAGCAACTTTAAATGGTCCCCAGTTCTTAGTGATAATGTGGCTAATCCCCGAGGGGCCAAGGACAGTCTCATTGGAGCTTGTTGGGGACAGGCCGAGAGTGTCTGATTGTTTCGAAGCGCAGTGGAAGCGTGTCTGGGTGGCCTGGGGTGGCTGCCACAGGGAGATGTTCCGTCTACATCTGCACCCGCTCTCCTTGCGGGGCGGGGCGCTCAGTTTCCACATCTGCCACCCGTGGTGTCGGGGGCTTTGGCGGACAAGCAGGCCATGTCCTTTTTCTTGTTGATGTCTCAGATACAGTGCCATCGGACCCATTGTGTCACGATAGTTCTGGAAGTGTTCAAGGACATCAGATTCCCCCTGGTTCCAGCAGGTGACAGTGGAGACCTTTGTCCTGACATGCACCAGGTGTAGGCATGCATTCTCTGCATTCTGTCAGTGAGAAAAGGCGACTTGTGACCCAGGGGCCAGGCTGGCTTACCAGTCATGTCAAGAGCTGGCTTTCCGACTCAGCATGTGTGTCAAGCGGGACTCAGGATGAAGCTCTGGGACGTTATGGGAAGAGATGAGCTGGTAAGAGTTTTCTACAGACTTAGCGTGGAGCCTGTATGGGAGAAGGCATTGTTCCTGCTGCTCTGCTCTCCAGCACTGAGGTGTTGGCCCCAGGAAGTCGCCTGAAATGCCAGGGAAAGTTGATGCTGATAGTCCTGCAAAAGAGGGGGCTTTAGATCCCAAAGAAATAATTACCAACAGGGGACTTCTCCAGAGGTAAAACCCTGAGAAGTCAGAGGCTCGGCATTAATGGCACTTATTTAGTGAGTGAGGACCCTGTGACATATGACCATCTAAGGAGAGTGAGCAAGAATGGAGACTGCAGAGGGGCCCCCCTGGAATGGCACTAAATATTCCCACCTATTTGCATGACATAAGCCTCAGTTTTCATCAGAAGAAATCATTTCCACCTTTTCTAAAATGGCAACTGCAATTAATTGAAAGCTTGGGCGGAAGCATTGTTTTATGGTCATTTAAAGTAAAAGAAAAATTCTCCACGTGACACAAAGAACTCGAATGTAAGAGCTAAGTCTTTCCTTTGCCCTTACATTGGGTGGTGGCCAGCATTCCTTACTGATGTTGAACTGGTATGGAAAAAATGTGCCTGAAATTCGTAGCTCGTGACCTTTATCATCACCATGCACCTTTGGTAGAAAAGTGTTTATTACCACATTGCATTCTTTACAACCAAGTCTAGTGTCTAGTAGAACCTACTTGTTTTCGCTTTAGTCTTGGTGAAATATCAGCATGACTTCCTATACTGCATCTGCAAATGATTTAAAAATAAACGCACAGAGAACTTGACTCTGTTTCTGGTAGACTGATTTTGAAGCATTCTTTGTGGAGAAAGATTTCCATTAGAAAAGGGAAATCCTGCTTTTTTTGTAATCCAAGAGAAATATTCGAGAACTCATTGTTCAGCTGCTGTCTTGGGTGAGGTCTGCCTCCACTAGGTACCTTGGTAAGCTCTTTTTGACCTTTTCTCTGTTTTTATCCTCTAAGTCCTCTCTCATTCATTTATTCAGTCACTCTGTCACTTACTCATCTGTCCCTCAGACAGTAAGTGCTCACCACATGTGAGGCACTGAAGATGCAAAAATGTACGACATCATTTCTACCTACGCTTGAGAGATGAGGATTCAGGAAGAATCTGCACAGATGTTTAATACTGAAATTCATTTCTTGGTTTTTGTTATGACTTAATTGAGAGATTTTGAAATGCAGATTAGAATGCACAGGGAGAATTGGTATTTGTGCTAAATGGGGATTAGATCATCATGTCATCCTAGGCCGGGGGTCTGAGAGTTGCAGGCTCCTCCGCTGTGGCCAGTGCTATAAAGAGGCCGTCACAGACTCAGGAGCCAGTCTGACCCCCCACCAGAGGCTCTAGAGTTAGGTCCAACGCAGCGTCTTCAGCTGATGACAGCTGTGTTTTGCATACTAGAGTGAACTTCGTAACACGCTTACCCTAAGTGCTCACCCAGATTTTTACACTGAATATTTTCATGGATAAATCTGATCATTAATCATTTTGATCAGTGATTTCATTTTAATTATGATGGCTAATGAATGATACAAATAAAATATTGTCATACAAGTTGATTCTGGCTTATGGGAAAGATCATCTTCTGACGGACCCCCATATTAGTGCTCTCACTAGCTCTTGGATTTACGGTCATGAAGGCTCCTTATCAGTTGTTTTGAGCTCTTGAAATGCCAGAGGCAGCCTGAAGACATCGAAGATACATGTGGCCAACAGGAGGTCAAATGATTGCACCGCACGCGACACAAGGCTTTCCTGAACTTGAATAAGGGAAGAGGGTGGTGGAGTCTCACTGTGTGATTTGCAGAGGCAAGGCAGTGTGTGCACAGAGAACCAGCGCGTCCCTGAGTCGGTGACTCGTCCCTTCAGCCAGACAGCCTCTGCTTTCACTTACTGGCTTGTTCATTTTGCAGTTATTCGTTTGCTCATTATCTGTTTTGGCTTTATGTTCCCAGTGAACTTTGAGCTTAGGAAGTTTCGGCTTGGTTCTTGTGGGCATTTAAGCACCACCATTTTAAGGGAAGTCAGCCCTGGGCGGGGTTGCGAGAATTTTGTAGGTGTTATAGGTCACAGTTGGGAAAATGCAAGAGACCAGGAGGCCAGCCGGTGACCCTGGTGGTGCCCTCATCCTCCCCTAATTCTTAAGGTTAATGGTTTGTGAACATACTTAGGGCAGTGCCGTTGACCTCATCACGAAGACACTGTTTAAAGAATGATAGTACAGTCGTGTGGTTCAAAAATCCATGACATGAAGCGCTGTACACTGGAGTATCCCTCAGCCCTGTGACCCGCTTTGGGTCACTACGCTGTCCATTTTTTGTCTCTTCCCGAAGACCCATATTTATGTCGCTTTCTCCCGCCCTTCCCCCAGTCCTTGGGAGAGACATGCTTTTCTGCATCATGCTGCTTTCAGCCGTGGGTCTCTCCCTCTGTCCTGCCTGGAACGCCTTCCTTTTCTTTTTTATAGTTGCTAGTCTAGTCCATGGTGATGCCGCCGTTTACTTACCTGCTCCCCTTTAATTGACACTTGACACAAATGCTGCAGTAAAAACCCAGTGCAGGTGAGCTGGCCACGTGAGCCATCCGTCTGCCGCGCAGATGACAGGAAGTGAGCCTGCTGCCCGGTGGGCCGCGCACTGGTAGCTCCTGCCTTGTCGGCCTCCCCGGGGGTCACGGCTCAGCAGCCGTGCCCAGTTATCGTGCCCAGTTGTCGTCAGGAGAAGGTGTCTTGCAGCTCTGAGTTCTCGCCATTCCGCTAAGTGAAAGTGGAGCCTCGGTGTATTTTAAATTTGTCTTTCTCTTAGCAGTGAGGCTGAATGCTTTTCATGTGTTTACAAGGCGTTTCTTTCTCGTTCCTCTCTAATCTGGCTGCCGTTGTTCTTTGCCCGCTTTGTATTGTGGGGCTGCTCTTTTTCTGAGCCGCGTGTGCGAACTATTTATGTATTAGAGACGTGAGCCTTATTCTGTGTGTTGAGTTGCATCATTTTTTTTCCAGTTTGTCTTTTGACTTAATTTATGGCAAAGACACCAGTGTGGGGGTTTTCTGTAGCAGAGTAGACACTCAGGTGTCATACAAATGTACATACATATCATTTACTTTTTATTTATTCGTGTATTTGTGTGTATACATATGTAATTAATTCTGTGTTTTTAGTAGTTTCTGGATTTTGAATCACTTCTCACTCTGGGATTCAAAGGGAATTTTAAAGAAGTCTTTCAGAAACGTCTGTTTGACCGCGCTGAGGTCAGTTTCCTGACTCCATCAGCGCCCGTGACCTTGGGACCTGCTGAGGTTCATTCCCTCTCAGTCTTGGCTTCCAGGAGCCGGAGCCGGGCAGGGCTATCTCCACTTGCCCACTGAACCAGCCACGGCCCAGCTCTGCCCTGAGCCCGTCTCCGGGTTCTTTTTCTCGGTTCTTTCTGAGAAGGTGCTCAGGGAACAGGGTAGAACAGACATGCCGGCTGCACCCTGGAAACGGCAGTGACCTTGTGCTCATCAGGCCTGTTTGCTTTAATTAGGCCGTTTCTCCCTCTTTCTCGCTCTCTCTGTCTTAATCTCTCTCTCTCTCTCTCTCTCACACACACACACACACACACACACACACACACACACACACAGCTTCTTATTTTTGCACCTTTCATTATCTTACATTTATTAGGAAAGTAGGTCTACCTGTGTAGTGGAAATGTAGCACTTAGAGCCTTAAACTTGACTTTTTCGTGGCGCCCACGTCCAGCTGGGAAGGAGGGGCAGCGTAAATCAGCTGGCCGGAGGCCCTGTCGGACGCTTCGCATGTGAAGCCCTGAAAGGAGGCCGCCTGATGAAAATAATATGAAGTTGTGGTCTGTGGGCGTGCACAGCATCTAGGAGGTCATTTCTAGGAGTTTCTCCTTTGAAAAGACTAATATGTGGGTCCTGTGATTTCATCAAACAGTGGAACATGACACTGAGAAAACAGTGAAAAGCTCAGCCCCCAAAGCAGGGCAGGCGGGGGGAGTGAAGGCAGGAGAGATGATGAGAGAGAACCTCAGAGCAGCTCGTCATGGTTCAGTGAGCCAGGAGGAGAATCACTGGTGGAATCCTGTGGGGAGAGTCAGAGGGATACCTAGCGGGGACAGGAGTGGCATCACAGACGTGAAAGTGGTGCTGGGCATCTTTTAAGAGTGAAAGGAAAGCTAGCAGCAGGAAACAATGGTGTGATCGTCTTAATAACAGTTGGGGAGCGAAAAGTTTAGAATGGAATCTTTAGGCCGGAATCATGGTGTTCTCTCTCTTCTGTTATTTGTTAGAGACGTGACTTAACGTCAGCATAGGGTGGCCGTGACCAGGACTGGACATGTGGTAGGTCACTGTGTAGATGTTGCTGATTGAATGAAAGGGTGGATGATAAATGCATTGTCTGTGTGGGGGCAAATTGAGACTGACCCAAGTTCTGTCTGAACTAAGTTCAGACAGAAGAAAGACATTATTTTGAAGAACTCAGCTTAACTCTGGCCTGGCTTTCCCTCTCTGTTTGGAGACCCAATGGCAAGGGCGACGAAGAGCTTCAACCGCACACTCAGGTGCAGGTGACACTGCCAGTGCCCCCTCTCAGCTTCTGACCCTGCCCCCAGTGATGGGGATGGATTCGTGGAGTTGACAAGTGATCCGTGGTCAATGACCAAACACCTCTTTTGAGTCAAGCACCAGTGGTGGCACTTTGACAGAACAGTAATTGGGGCAGATGCCCATGCGATGTTTATCTTCCTCTTTGTGCTCCCTCTGTTTGCAGTTACTTAACCTTTTCTCTTCCCCCATTGCTTCCATGGATTGGACAGCATTTCCAGGGATCAAGGCTCCAGGTCTTGTGGGAATCAGGACAGGGATGGGGATCCATCCTGGGTGGTGATGGGAGAGGCTGGACCTGGGAGAGGGGAGCAAGAACTTAGGCCCACTGAGGCTAGCGTGTCAGCGGAAGGCAGTGGTTGAGGCCCAGGAAGAGAAGGCAGGTGGTAGTTTTCAAGTAGGGAGACTGTGCTAGACAGGCATTCAGCCACTAGAAGGCAATTCTGGACAGTAGGTCAAAATGATTCTGTTGCTGGTAGAACCAGCAGAAAGAGAGGGGATTCCTCAATTCTCTTGTCATAAAATAGAGCCCAAGGCCCAGTTTCATGTTCCTTTGCCCTGGGATTTTGGGAAAAGAGAGAAGATGTGTAGGAGCTCATTGGGACCTCAGCAGGGTCACAGGCCGGGTGACTAGGTGAGGCCAGAGTCAGGCTGACGGGCTCTCCCAGCGGCCTGGTAGCTTCTAAGGTAAAGTCTGTAGTTTTGTCTTAGCTGCGACACACCTTTATGGAAATGTCTGCCTGCCCACAAGTGGCAGCCGAGGCGATTGCTGCAATTAGTGTAGATTTTTAGTTTAGAAAGAAGGAAATGAGAAGGAGGCTGTGGGGTCTCCAGGAGTCAAGGACTGAAGTGAGACTGCGTTTCTCTGGAAGCTGGAGAAATTGCTGTAACTTTTGTGCTGTGTACTGCGCCCCTCTGAGCATCCTCAACTTCCTTGAAGTTATTCCAGAAGCTGATGCAGCAAAACTTGTGCAGGCTGTGAGTCCCACTGTCCGCGCCCCAGTGGGCAGAGCTGCCACTTCCGTGGCCATGTCCCCACTGGGCGAGTGATGTTGCCCTGGGAGCCCCACGTCCCTGCTGGACGGGGAGCTGTTGGAAGGATTCAACTCTAGAATGCACGTAAGTGATCGGGGTCACATCTGGCACCTGGTCAGTGCTGTTGGCCATTCTAGTGCTGCTTGTTGTCTGAAGGGTCAGTGGAATGGTACCCCTGGTTGGCATATTTAGTGCGTGTTCACTTCAGGTCTCCAACTGGAGAATCACCACGGATTCTAGTGGAAATGTCAGCTCTCTTCCTGAGACTCCTGAACCCACAGAGGGGCCCTAGAGGGCTAGTCTCCTGTTCCCTATGGGTCTCATTATCTGCTGGCCCTTAGCCGGCAGAGTAATTCTGGAAACTTCCTGAATGCCATCTGGGCGAGAGTGAGGGCATTTATGTTGGAGAGAAGCGCCTTCGAGGAAGCAGGAGGGCACGGCACGTGCTGGGGCACAGGGGTGGCCTCTGGTCCCCGTTCCCTCTGGGGAATACACAAAAAATAGAACTTGCTGAGGAGTGGACGTGCCACTGTTGTGAGTTCATGAGTCACCTTGGATACCAACTCTTCAAAGACTCATTCTCCTGGGAGAGAGGGGATGAAGAAGCCTTCTCCGCACAGAAATAAAAGCAGCCACATTTGCCCTTTCCCTGGGGTGGTTATAAGTACTTTAAAGTGATGCTCGGTGTCCCGGGCTGCACTTGGCACTTGCCCCTGGCGCTGGCCACTCACAACCACTGGAGGATTTTCTGTGTAACAGGTGTGACTCCCCAGCCGGGAAACATCCATCGGCAGGTAAAAGCCAAGCCACGGAGTCTGGGCTGCCGCCACATCGGAGCTCTGTTCCACACCTTGCAGCCACTCCCCACGAGCCTCGTGCCCCCACTTTGCTGGGTGGCCTGGCCACACGTCAGCGGCCTCAGCAGTGCTAGCCTGCGTGCCAGGCTCTAGACATGTCTCATACCCATTATCTGCATCGATCCTCATCGCAGCCCCAAAGGGAAGAGAACGCTGTCTTCACTGTATAAGTGAAGAAATTGTGGCTTTTACCAGATGCCTGCCTTGCTCCAGGTCATGACTCTAGGATACAGTCAGGCTGGCCACCCAGGTTCTCAGAGCTCTTAAGTGCTACCTTCTACCAAACCAAAACTGTTTGAAACTGTTCAAAACTGTCTGCGTGTGAGACCCAGTCCCTGGCGACCCTGTGCAGCGTTTCGCATGCGCCCTGGACTAACAGGGCAGCTGATCGTTTTAACGGTTGGCTGTGCTGCCTGTCTTCCCCTTTCCCAAAGGCAGCAATGTCCTGGGGCCGGGTGCTCAGTGTCTGTTTCCTGGTGAAAAAGGTAGAAACGCTCTCCTAGGACCGACACCATATTGATGTCTTCCTCTCCTCTAGACACACGAATAGCCTTGTTGCTACTTCCTAAGAGTCAGACTTAACCTTGGCAAGCACTTTTCCATCGAGCCATCAGTCTCCTCTCTAATGCAGGGAGGAGATGTATGACCTAAAGCTCCTGTCTCGCTCTAAGATAAAGCATTATTTACAAAAAGAAAGATCCTGTGTGCATTACTTGGGCCCGATACTCCACAGTTTCTGCCGCACTTCCACACATAGTGGTCATCGGGTTTTCCCAGTATCCCCGGGAGCTGGAGCAAACGAGGAAACTGTCCTGACTTTCAGGGGCTCGGAGAAGTAGTGAAGTGTCTGAAGTCACACAGCCCATGATTCGGGAAATGGGAACCTGACTCCGCCACCTCTGGGTGCATAACCCAGGTGGGCCCTGCCATGCTGTAGCCTTCCTGCTCCACCCAGGACACAGGCCGGTGCGGACATCTCGGTGTGTCCCCGAGAATGCTGGGTATTCTCCCAGGTTTAAGTCGTAGCAGTTAGTTTTCGGAGGAGTTTCCCCGATGACGTTTTGGAAAGTGATTTGAAGTAGACATGCTGGTAATTTCCTCATCGTTTGGCCATTGTGATCACCCTGTGTCTGTGTATTTGCTGGACTGTCCATGTGGGGTCAGGGGCTGGACGTGGATTGCAGGGCGTGACCTGACTCACTTTTCTGTCCATTCAGAAGAATGAGGAATAAAGACTCAGAGATCCCAAAACAGTTACAAAGAGGGGATTTTTCTATCCTAATACAATTTTTCCGAGAACTAGCATAAAGAGAAGCAAAGATCAGGAAAGCCCCTGCCAGTCACCTCCAGCTCTACATATTTAGGTGTATTTTGTCTGTATAAAAGAGGAGAAAGAAGTAGATCGCATTTAAATAGACTGAAGCATATTTAGTGTAACTTCTTGAGAAAGTGACGTACTATCAGCTCAACTGAACAACATCAGCATGAATGGAAATGAAATGTACAGAAACGTGCCACATGCTGTTTTCTGAGACTTGCGCTCTGACTCCCACAGAGTGGTACCGATTTCCCCGTCACAGAACTCTCACACAGTGCTAGTATCTGCAGGGCACGGGGGTAAGCTCGCCTGTGCTGCCATCGTGTCGCTGTTTCCTGTTGAACCGCTGGGAAGCTGTAGCCCGAGCCTAGAGAGGGACAGGGAGCCCCAGCCCCTTTGTGTGTCTGTCACAGACCTGGTGGAGGGGCACCCGTGGAAACCCTGGGCGCTGGGGCACAGCCTCTCCCAGTCGTGCGATCTCATGCCTTGAGCTGTGGAAGGAATCTGTGTTCTAGATTTCACGGAGGCCCCCGCCCTCAACCAGCGAAGCATAAGTTCTGAAGTCAGAAAGCTGTGAGTTGCTGCCCGAGGCTGTCGGGCCCCTCCCAGCATTCGGTGCGGGTCCTCAGTGGGCAGTGCCCTTCTCAGCACAGGTGCCCGTCCTGAGCGGATGGCAGCTGACGTGCTGTTGGGAAATTAGTTTGACAGTCTTAAAGGAGATGCTGTCACCACGGGAAGGGGGAGTCATTTCTAAAAGGATAAGGATGGTTAATTAGCCATCAGGGGATGAGCATGGCCCTCTTGAATAGTTTAGTAGTAGCTGTTGGACAGGAAGGCCCACGCAGGTTGAAGAAATGTCTTAAATGTTATAACTGAAGCATTAAAGAAGAATCTTAGGCTTTTTCTCCATCCCAGCCTCATCCCCCAGTTAATGCGAATAACAGAAAGGAAAGTTGGGCATAAATCCCGTATTTGTATCTTCTGGATTTCAGGAACATTACGCTGATTCTTTACAGAATCATGTTTATAACAGAATTAGAGGGAGAAAGTGAAACTTTTGTGTTTATGCAGAGTATATTGGTTGAGAAACATTGGCATGAAAGGCATTCTTTCTTGCGTGTGATTCTCTCTCTTTTTTTAAACATTTAAAGAGGGAACAAATATCTTTGATTTTTCACCCCGACCTGGTTTCCAGATCAGAGTCTCAAATGTCTAAGCTACAAGGGTGAACCCCCAGTTATCTCTTTTCAAAGATTTTGAGCTTTAAAACTGCAATCTATTCTTAATTTACCATTCTGTTTCATTTAAAAAATCAAAAGTCAAGGTTTCTATTGTTTTTTTAAGTTTCCTCTGCTCTAAACTCAGTTTAAATGAGTGTGTGTGTGTGTGTGTGTGTGTGTGTGTGCGTGCACGCACGTGCTCTATATACACTAAGGCCATTTTTGCTTAGAGATTAAGGAGCAAAGTATAGAAGATGTAATTTAGGGTCTAAGAAATGTAAGAAAGTTCACTGCGGTTCATTTCATGAATAACACGAATGTAAACATGATTTTCCCTTTCATCTTCTTTGGGCTCTAATTGAAGAGATGAGTCAGCGGCATTGCTGATAATCCTACCGGTCTGGTCTGTTGTGTCCTGACGTGGATTGTAGCGTGAAAGAGGCACCATTTCTTGGAAATGACTTTCAAATCACCCCGTAAAGAAATGCCCCCCCCCCCCCCCGCCGCCCCCCAGCAAACTCCTCTGGTCATTGCCAGTGATCCTTCTTCTGTCCATTAACGACGTTTTGCCGAATAGTTCACAAGCTTTTCCTAGGTCATTCCTGAATTATTTCTTATTAAATCTTCGTGGGATTTAGTGTACCCCACTAAACCCGCACATTTGCAGGTTATTTACACCTAGTGAAAAGCACACGATGTTAACATAGACTCCATGACAAAAGCGGGGTGTCGCTGGCTGCTATACCCCTGGCTTTGCGGAGTCAAACCAAACTTTGGCAGGCATCCTTGTTCCGTCTCCCCGATTGTCTGTTTATTTTCAGATTTTCCCATCTTGATTTTCTCTTTAAAGCTTTATCTGGGCCTTAGGTAAAGATTGCTCTCACTGGATCCATCACGAACTGAAGGTTCCCTGTGAAATAGCCCTTAGTCTTATTCGGGTGACTTAAGGCGAAACTAGAACTGGAGTTCTTCTGAAGTGGGAATTTAGAGATAACTTCAGCAAAGCTCCCAGTAGTCAAGCTGGCTGCTACTGTATCTCTCTCCTGTAAATAGCATGATTGTTTTAATTACAGCTCAGCAGCCACTATTTTTATCTGTTCTGGAATATTTGAATGCAAGGTTGGAAAGCGTATTATTAAATTGCTGTTCATGTGTGGGCACTTGATTATATAAACCTTGTCTCCTGTAGTATAGAAGGAATGCCTACCCAGAGGTCATTTTTGATGGAGCCCAGGGGTGAGTTAGGGTTTCAGGTGGACACTTTCAGTTGCAAGGAACAGAGACTCGAGTTACCTCAAGCCTGCGGGGTTTGCTTGCCAAGACTTGTGGGAACTGGAACCAGGCAAAATGGCAGCCTCCTTCCTTCACAGCTGCAGGGATCGATCTCATGGTCTGCTGGCCCATCCTCTACGGTTCTTCTGCCTTCTCCTGCTGACTGGTTTTCTCAGCCTCTGCGTTGTATCTTTTTTTCTACCTCATGTTTCTGCTCCCATGTCGTCTTGCTTGCTTGCTGTATTTCCCCTTTTCACGGAATCCTTTCAGTGTCTGCTTCTAGACAGACTTGGCTTCTCTCGTAGCGTTTCTCATCTCTCAGCTCAGATTCCCCAGAGCAGGTTTGGTCGGCCTGCCTCACGTTTCCTTCAGTGTCATTACAGAAGGTAGCAGGATGGATTGCTTCCATGGTTCCATCTTTTATAGAACCTTAGATATGATCTTCGTGATATTTTATTTTTTATTACTACTCTTAAAACATGCACATTATGAATAATTCCAAAAACACTACAGAATGTGATAACTATAGTTCTAATAGTATAAACATTATTTTAAAAAATAAAGTTCTAATAATCAAGAAAATCTCTGATTTCTTCCCTCTGGCATGTCTCCCATATCAGACATTTCCCAGAGATACCATTATTAATAATTTAGTGTACATCTTCCCAGACACGTCCGGTGTGGATATAAGCATACAGAGCCTCTTTCTCTGTCCTACTTACATGTAGCCAAAGGCAAAGCTATGAGTATTTACAAACTTAATACTCCGCGATGAAAGTAGTGGATTTAATTTTCGTAGCTTTTATTGGCGGACTACAAACTCCCTGAGCTAAGTTAAGCCGGTTACTAAACGCCTACTCCCTAGAGCTCTGCGGAGCAGTATGATGTGTGTATAAATACGGATCAGTTTGTGGCACTGCTGCTCTTCACATACCAGAGGGAAAAATGAACTTCAGAAAGGAATTTTCAAAGGCAAAGACCATGACCCTCTCCATCAAGTAGCATTGAGCATGCTACCCATTTAGAGATTGACCCGGTAACCTGGTATCCTAGCAACAAGATCACTAACCTATGATTACCTGCATCGCGGTGGCAGCTTTACTGCAAACCCAGTAACCATCTGCCTACTTAATGGCATGATATCTCTGAGTAAAGAAAGCCCACAGTAGAAGATTGCAAATAATTGAGCGGGGGGGAATCACTTTTTTATATCATAAACTTATTGAATATATCAATGAGAAAAATTTGAAACTACAGGAGAAAATAATTATTTTATTCTTATTTTCATATTCTCATTTTCAAATAACACATTATTTATAATATAAATACATCACCCTTGCCTTTTGATAGATGGGGATCAGGTAGCTAAAAACGGTAGTTTTGTCCTCTAGTGTGCGTACTTAACATACTAGATGCATTTCACCATGTCGCTGAGTAACATTTTGAGGACATGATTTTAAACATTTAATATTCGTACACGAATGTACCATCATTAATTTAGACATCCTGGGTCATTATCTCGCTGTAATTTAACATTCACAGTTGCTTCTGTTTCATAGTATTATTTCTTTGGGGAGAAGGCTGAGGGGAACTGGAGGCAGGTTGCTCTCACGTCCCTGCAAATGCCGCGCACTGGACAGGACAGAAGGGGTCCGAGGCATCACCGGGCTCCCCGGGGTGGCAGGTGAGGCTTCTCTCTTAGAAATGGGTGGGCGTCAGAGTGATGAGCCGCTCCTAGCAGCACCCAGAGGGCTCCTCCACCTCGCTCTCCAGGCTGACCTTGGCCTTGAGGTTTCATGTTTTCAGATCTGCCTGTTTAGAAAAGATGAAAATCAATACACCTTCCCGCTGCGTAAGTGGCAACAGCTGCAAATGAAAGGAAAGGGCTCTCGCCTCCCTCTTCCTGGGCGGGGGCGCGTGCGGCATGTGCCCGCGTGTGCTAACTCAGACCACCGTGCACTGGGCTCCCTCACCGCAGAGTCCCTGCTAGTCCGAACAAGTGACCCGCGGGGACGAGATCCCCACTGCACTGCGGGCCTCCCGGGCGTGGTCCAGGCTGCTGCAAAGAAACCTGCGCCAGTTAGAAGGACTTTATTTCAATGTTGTACTATGACTTTCTTGACATTTTAAATAATTTTTGAACAAAGGACTTGCATCTTCATATTGCACAACTGGTCCTGATGGGGGTACACATTCAGGTATTAAGAAAATCAAGTAAGGGTGTACTCTGGTGGAGTAGCCGTTTGCTCTGCTGCCTCCGAATGAGCACAGTCCATATTCATCCCAAGGACCTGGGCTCGTGTCCCGGAGCCGACAACCAAGATGAACTACTAACCAAATGAATAAGGTGTTTCTTCCTCCTCTCTCTCCTGCCCGCCTCTGCTGTCTTCATTCCTGCCTGCTCCTGTCCTTTAAAAAGAAAGAAAGAAGATATTAGTCAGGATTCCTTTGCAGACACTTCCCAGAGAGAAGGCAAACTCAGCTCCCTGCTGGGCCCTTCTCCGGTGCAGGCGGACACTTGCAGGCTGGCGCACCCCCCGGAAGACTGGGCTTTAGGGTGCCTGGGGGTCAGAGCAGCAGCACCTCCTGGCCCCCCGACAAGACTGCAGACAGATGCCCTCCCTGCCAGGTTCCCGCTGTCTGGCCTAAAGCAGCGGCTCTGTGGTGGATGGAAGATGAGAAGCCGCTTCTTTCTCAACTTCAGTCCTCACCGCCCGGGTTCCAGCTCGTAGACCAGCCCCTGCCTCCCGGAACTGCTTGAAATACTAGAGGCGCCCCCACCTCTCCCGGCTTTGTCCTTCTGCCCCGCTGCCTGCTCCCCCTGCTAAGAAAGGGGTCAAGGGTTTCAAGCACACCTGCAGACTGGTTCAGAGGTTCCCACTGTCAGACCATTGCCCCTTGGGGTGAATGTATAACCCAAACCTCAAGCCTCCCATATTCATATAGTCTCCTTTTTTAATGACGTTTTTTCAAGAGAGGCAGGAAGGAAGGGAAAGGAGGAAGGAATGTTTATTCAGTTCATTTTCGTTTTTTCACCCTGGCCCTGATCTTGAACCCGAGTCGTTAGTCTTTACCAGGTTGGCTCGCCAAGGCCTCCCGGCCTGAGTGCGCTGTTCTATACTCGCCTTCAGTGGAGAAGCGACTTTAGTTTCCACTGGGAGAGTTTGTTCTCGTTCTCACATAAAATGTAATGCTGTTTTCCGCTCAGAATAACGGGGCGGGTGTCTGTAAGGAGCCTCCTCTGAGAGAGCGCCTTGGGGTGATCTGCTTAGAGCACCTTCGATTCCAGCAGCAGGGGTCTGGACGATGACTGAGAAGCCGTTTTGAGCTAAATACATTAGAAAGGTTGCAGAATAGGTAATACTTCTGAAAATAAAAACGCCCCCAGACTATCCTGCACAGAAGACAACCCTGGTAGCGGCTTGGTCCCCTCTTCCAGCCAGGAGAGCGCAGACTGGAGAACACCTGCTGGAGCTTCCCTTCCAGATCGTTCTCCCGCACTGTCAGTGAGGACCCCTCACTGGACCCCTCCTCTCCTCAGTGCCCCTCCCACATGCCCCCCACCTCCCATGTGCTCCTCCCACGTGTCCTCCAC